>CM067481.1:34790410-34823883 GCA_034552555.1 Semaprochilodus insignis | reverse complement strand
CTGCCACCCACCCCCCATCCACCCACCCACACACACACACAGAAACACACACACACACACACAAAAATGCAAGGATATGCGCCGCTGATTCCGAATGCCCGGCTCGCGCATTGTCGGGATCGTTTTGGCTTGACGCCAAACCTATTATATTGATCTCTCTTTTCTGTGCACTTCAATGGCCCCAGACAATGCAGATTTCGAGCAGAACATATTAAGCAAATAACATGGGCTCCGAGCCCCTGCACTCAGAGACTGATGTCGTTAATATCAATGCCTCGGTGTCTCAGCCTATAACTCAGCATTTCAATACTCTGGGGCAATCGAGCAGCCTCCTGCTCGGGTCTCCAGTTCTCTCCCCCCCTAAATCGTGTTACGTTTCCATAATAAACTCAATGTAATTACGTTATGGAATATTTCCGTGCCGGTTGTGGGGATTATAATGGGTCGACCCGCTTTAATGACACTTATCGGCCCGCTATCTGCGAGCGGGCTCCGTGGGGTTTTCCTGCTGGCACGGTGGCTATTGGCTTCGGCTGGCACGCTCCGCTCTTCAGCGTCTCCCAAAGCCAATATGGGAATAGTCAGTCTGCTTAAACCGGCTGGGCACAATACGTCTGCTAATGAGCACGTCTATGAGCTGATTCCCCCCCATTTTCCTGAGAGGGGAATCAGGGTAAACATTTAAAATGGGAATCCTCCGTGGACCGGAAGAGCAGTGGCGGGGCCTGCCAGGGAGAAAAAAAACAGCATGTTCGCCGCGTGTGATGGTGAAATGACAAAGTGTGCAATTCCTTTAACATCTGTAATGAGCGTTATACTGAGTGAGAGGCTGCATATGGCTCCATCAGAGAGCCATGCATTCGCTGTCATCTAAACAGTATGGGTCCCCATCAGTCACACTTTGCTCTAATAGTTACTGATCTACAAATGTTCGCATTGTCAACACATTGTCAACACACTGTCTGGTGAAGCAGCAGAGCTGAGGTTTTGGTTAAGGCCAACATCAGGATTTGAAAAGCTGATCAATGGCTTTCAGTTCAATATGCACTTTTAAATTTTTATTTTTATTTTTTTTCACCTGAGTTTAGTCCAGGATTGGTTGCCATGTTGGAGAAAGCTGAAGCTGCCTGTTTTATCCTGGCATGGAAGTCTTTGTGGACGTTTGTGAACTGTTTTGACAGCAGGGGGTTCTTACTCCTCCCCCTTGACCCCTCATTGCTTACTAGCAGCCCAGCACTAAGTCACAATATTTCAAAATCAGAAAAACACAGTAAAGAAAAGATACTTCACAGTAAAAGTGCTGTATAATGGTCAATATCCATGTATTGATCAACAATAGAAGTGCATGTAAATAAACAGTGCGTACACTACCGGTTAAACATTTAGACACGGCTACTCATAGAAGGTTCTCCTTATGTTTATCTTAATGCTTTTCTGTAGACATCAAACTATAAAATAGCACTCATGGAATTATACAGTCCACCTTAAACACCTCCAAAATGGAACTTTACAGGAGGATGAAACAGCCTTCTTAACCTGCAGTGGAGGCTGATAGAACAAGGTTTATTTCTAAGCAGGTTTGGAGCAATTCTATTGGTCGGTCCCTCATGAATATTCACTAAACTGAAAGGAGAACTAGAGCTTTTACACTGTGCTGAAAAAGAGATCAAAGTTTTTACACCACTAAATATATATTAGAGGTGGAGATATGGAGAAATATCATACTGTGGTACATCAAGAGTATATGTGGTATATCAGGATATGTACTGGTTCAGACTCTCATCAGTTGGAGCTGTTAAGTGTAAGACTGTAGAGTCTTTAAGATCACCAACCACATCCATTTAGATGGGTGTCTCTAAACTTTTGACCGGTACTGGATACTGTGTTTTAACCCTGCTGTTGATAGTTTACTGAGTGTAAACTCACAAATAGACTGTGTTTATTTGAACATTTTTACTGTTATTATACTGGTAAAACACTGTATGTCAGAATAACTAGTTGAACTAGTGAAACTAGTTGAATTACAGTAAAATTAAGTAGTATTTCTAAAAAAATAATAAATTACTGAGTTTTTACCACCACAGCATAATTCTACTGTTAATTAACTGCTGCCAAAACCATTTTTAAATAGATGTATTCTGCAGTGTAGGTAATGTGATAGCTTCTTAAGGTTTCTCTAGAAAAGACAATGGTTCTATATAGAACCATGAAAACTGAAAGAACCAGAGTCTCCATGCTTAAATAGATCTTTACCTAGTAAAATGGTTCTTCAGACTGGTGGCCGGATGTGTTGTATATTAGAACCTTTTTGTTAATGGTTCTATATAGCACCATTAGTTCTGCTAATGTTACCCTTTTTGGTGCTTTTTGGTGCTATATAGACCCAAATACAACACATATTCCAACAGCCTGAAAAAACATTTTGCCATGAAAAGAACAATTTGGCATTTTTAATTGGTTGTTTTACTGTTCATGGTTCGATATAGAATTATTGTCTTTACTAAAGAACCTTTAGAAGGACAGTCATGTAGTGTTGAGATATTACAGATATTACAATCTAATGATTTCTTTCTTTGTTTTAAAGGTGTAAAATGTAAGATTTGTAGTTTAAAACATTCCAAAATATTAAAAGATTGTAAAGAAATTCTTTTTCCATTTATATCACTTCTTTTGTTTGCTGCTGAAGGTGGTTTCTTGCCGAGAGCAGGCGGTGACAGCAGCCGTCTTCCGCCAAGAGTTTCAGTCATTATTGCGTTTTCTTCTCCTTTCATTGGCTACCTGGCCTTAAATGATCTAACCAGGGCTACTTCTTCATCCTCTCATGATGGACTGATTCCACTTATACAGTGCTACAGTGACTCACTATCACATTACAAGACAGGATGGGCCGGGGCTAGCTGGTTAGCATGCTAACTACAGTAGATGTTATTTCTTAGATGTACAGTTTCTTAGATGTACAGTAGATGTAATTTTAGTTCATTTAAACTACATCTTACAAATTTGCACCTTTAAGAATTTAATTAAGAAAGGCGTTACACCAGTATATTGTTTCTTTCTACCCGTTTGGCCACCAGCAGCACAGGGATCACTTCACAGCTGTCACAACTGTACTGAAGACTCAGCATCTGCATAATGAAGAGAAACCAGGAACAACATTGATCAGAACAAGCACCTAAGCAGTCAGTTCAGCAATAACAAAAACAGCAAATTTGATATCAATCCGTAGCTCACTGAAACAAATTCTGTGGAAAGAACTGAAACTTTTAATCCATATTTGTGTTTACATATACATTTCAAGTAGACACGATGATATTAGTATATCATGAAGTAAAAAGCAACCAAGTTATTTTTGTACAGTTGCAAAACAGAAATACATTATCAGTGTTTGTCATTATTTGTCAAAGTCAAAGTGAACTTTATTGTCATTCAGACTTTACAGCAGGAGTGCATAGCTGAACGAGATTGCGTTTCTCCAAACTCCGATGTGGAAATGTAAACATAGTGCAAACACACAAGACATACTAGTAACATAGTGCAGACAAGACATAAGTATAAATATAGAAGGGGGGAAGTAACAAATACGAAATTATACTTTGCACTTACAGAAATATTGCACTTTGTGTAGAAAAATATTGCTATGTTTCCAAGTGATAATATTATTGCACACTGTAACATATAATGTAAACTGAACACTGGAAAGTGATGAAGTGCTTGATTATAATAAACAGTGAGATTATTGCACATAAATTAGCAGCATTAAAAAATTGAGATGTGAGTTGCAATAAATAATATATATTAATACACTGTGTACGTCAATACCAACAAATGTGCACAAATGTGCAAAACGCCAAGCTCATGACACAGAATGTAAATCAACTCTGAATTCTATAGTTTTGTTACTATGTCATTACTATGTAATTACTATATAATTACAGCTATAATTACATGAAAGTTTGGCTAACTCTTACAGAGCTTACATTTTTCCATTATATAAAAACAACAATGGCTTTTTTATCCCCATGTAATTCATACCAGCATTTATCAATCCAGCTCCTACTGCAAAGTAGCTTTTTCTTGACTTGGGTGCCTCAGCGGTCAACACCTCAGTGCCTCCATACATGAAACGCAGGGCACATGTGTGCGATTTTAATACCGAATTCATTTGTGCCGCCACCGATGCCCCATTCGCTCGGCAGTCGCTAAAGGGACTCGGGGGAGCCCTATCACAGTTCTATATGCAAATGTCCTTGCACCTGGGCAGCGGTGCAGGCATGCTGGGAGCTTATTTATGCAAATCTGATAGAGCCCGTGCACGCACACGAGCCACAGACACCAACAGCTAGATTTCAAAGAAACGCTGAGCTCCTGCCAGGAGGGTTACATGGGAAAAAAGGGACAAACATACAGGAATGCACAGGGAAAAAAGAGAAAACCATGAGAGAAGGTATGTGTTGTAGGCCACGTCCACCAGCTACACTAACATGACAGCTCACATGCACTAATGCAGGCATGTTATTTTTATGGTATTTTCCTCAGTGTATCAAATAAACAAGCCCAGAAAACAAGCTACAGCATGTAGTAAAAATTCTGTAAGAATAAAACACAAAATATAAAAGTGTTCATATCATGAAGAACATAGTAGTTTTTAGGAACAAAAGAGTTGGATGTGGTATATATACTATCAGAGTTTCAAAGCATGCCACTCACTCTTCGGTCGATACGGACTGATACAGTCACCTACAGAAACTAAGCTGGAAAAATTCTATCTAAGGTATAAAGAGAGGTTGGAAAATGCAATATATAAAATTATGTTTTTTGGTGTATAAACCCACACAAACCTAATAAGTCGACTTTAATGTGTAACAAAAAAGTTAAAAATAAATAAATAAATAAAAATTAAAAAGATAGAAAATCAACAAAATAAGTGGGCCAGGAGTGCCCAGAATTTAATTCTAAGGTATAAAGAGAGGTTGGAAAATGCAATATGTAAAATTATGACTGTTTTTTGGTGTATAAACCCACACAAACCTAATAAGTGGACTTTAATGGGTAACAAAAAAGTAATAAATAAATAAATCAATAAATCAATAAATAAATTAATAAAAAGATAGAAAATCAACAAAATAAGTGGACCAGAGGTGCCCAGAATTGAATTCTAAGGTATAAAGAGAAGTTGGAAAATGGAATATGTAGAATTATGTTTTTTTGGTATATAGAATTATATATTTTTGGTAACCCGTACAAACCTAATAAGTGGACTTCAGTGGGGAACAAACATGTGCAAGAAAAAAAATAACATTTAAAAAGATCAAAATCAGTGAAATAAGGAATTGGACCGGGTGGCCCAAAATTTTGCACACTAGTGTATGTCCTCACAGCAAACATTTTTTTTTAATTACTGCATTTCATCTAAAAAACAACTATTGAGCTAGTATTCCTGATATTCCCAAAGCTAAACTATAAAAAGTGTTTCATTGGTCCAACCTAAAAAAATTACTCTAATTTGTTACAAGCCAATGAATTAGGTTTATTCAACCCTAAAAAATGATTTTGAATGAACAATTCTTTCAATCAAAGTAATTTTTAGAGTTGAGTAAAACTTATAAACTGTAAAAAGTGCAACTTAAAAAATGTTCTAATTAGTTACAAGCAAGCTAATTAGTTATAAGCTTTACTCAACTCAAAAGTTACTTGCTTTAATGACTTGCCATTTCAGATAGTGACATTTGGTCCCCTGGGCAGTTGTGGGTGGGAGGTTAGGGAACTAGCCTCATGATCTGGAAGTTGCTGGTTTGATTACCTGAACTGAGAGGACATGACTGAAGTGACCTTGAGCTAGACAGCTAACCCCCTACTGCTCCCTTGGTGAGGTGGGCAGGGTTGCCCCCGGCCCTGGGCATGTGTGCTCAATGCCCCCTAGTGTGTGTGTATGTGGCATCCACTTCACGGATGGATTAAATGTGGAGGTCAAATTCCTCTGTGTGTCTAAGCACAATTGGTCAATGGTTTTAAAATCTAATTCTAATTCACAGTGTTCTCAGAAAACACATTAATTCACAACAACAGTGGCGAAACAAAACCAGCCAACAACCCAGTTAATTAATAATGTACCCTACATTTGAGTGTGTAGGCTAAAATGTATGTAGGTTGAATAGAAACCTGACAACAGTTGCAACCGCTACAGAAGAAGGATTTGTAGGCGGAGCATGAATAGGTCACTTATGTCATTATATTGTTTCTTTCTACCTGTTTGGCCAGAAGCAGCAATGGGATCATGTCACAGCTGTCACAGCTGCCACTCTGAAGTAGATGAAGACTCAATGTCTGCCTCAAAGGAAGAGAAAGCAGGAACAATACTGATCACAACAAGCACCTAAGCAGTCAGTTTAGCAATAACAACACAGCAAATTTAATATCAATTAGTAGCTCATTGAAACAAGTGTACAAATCCTGTGGAAAGATCTGAAACTTTTAATCCATATCTGTGTTTACAAATAAATTTCAAGGTGACACGATGATATTATTATATTATGAACTGAAAGTAACAAATTTATTTTTGTGTGTACAGTTGCAAAACTACGGTGGCCGAGGAGTGCAAAACAAATTAACATTTCAGAAAACAAAATTACAAAAATAAAAAACAAATTTACAAACGAAAAAAATTACATTCAGGAAAACAAAATTANAAAGTAACAAATTTATTTTTGTGTGTACAGTTGCAAAACTACGGTGGCCGAGGAGTGCAAAACAAATTAACATTTCAGAAAACAAAATTACAAAAATAAAAAACAAATTTACAAACGAAAAAAATTACATTCAGGAAAACAAAATTACAAAAGCAAAAACAAATTTACAAGACATGAAAAACTTTCACCAGTACCGAAACACTTTTACAAACTGCGAATTCTGACGGAAAGGGCGGGTCTAACACACAGGAAGTGCTTGTTGCAGACCCTTGTCAATCAAACTGTTCGCGGTGGTAGAGTGGGTGGAGTGTGGCATGGTGACGACGCTAAAGCATGTTTTGTTCATTTGTGGCATGCGTTTTATCCAGCTGGCCCGCTTTAGTTTTTAGAGTTTTTAAAAGAGCAGATGGAGGAAAGAGGCGAACAGGCGACTCTAAACCACGTGGGCTGTATAAAGTGGACTGTAAAAGCTCTCAGCTATTTTAAGCTAGCTAGCTGGTTATCCACTTTAGCTAGCGTTACAGTCCACTTACCTTCATTAACATTTCCAACTCAAAGTTGTTTAGACGTCGCCTGTTTGTCGCTTTCTTCCACCCACTCTACCACCGCCAAACAGTTTGATTGACAAGGGTCCGCAACAAACACTTCCTGTGTGTTAGACCCGCCCTTTCCATCAGAATTCACAGTTTGTAAAAGTGTAAAAGCGTTTCTTGTCTTGTAAATTTGTTTTTACTTTCATAATTTTGTTTTCTGAAATTTAATATTTTTTTGCCCTTGTAAAATAGTTTTTGCTTTTGTAATTTTGTTTTCTTGAATGTAATTTTTCTTCATTTGTGTAATTTTGTTGTCTGAAATGCTAATTTGTTTTGCACTTTTCGGCCACCGTACAAAACAGAAATTATCAGTGTTTTTGTCATTATTTGACATCAGTACCAACAAATGTGCAGACTCCAAGCTCATGATACAGAATGTAAATCAACAGTGAATGTAATTCATTCTATAGTTTGTTACTATGTCATTACTGTGTAATTACTATATAATTACAGCTATAATAACATAAAAACCTGACCACAGTTGCAACAGTAACAGAGGAGGATTTGAAGGTGGAGTGATATTAAATGACTGTCCTTAAAAGAATTTGGCCAGAGCTATTCGGGCAGGAATGAGTAGCAGATGCCCTCTGACACATATAAAATGGTCTACAAAAACATTTTCTTTAAATGTGATCTTTTGAAACTACAGTAAATTCCGGCTTTACAGTCACAATGGAAATCCAGGCTAATGGTTCTGTAGCGCACACCTGCCCTCCAATGCCACCTTTTCTGACCAACACAAGCTAGAGCAAGTCCCACTCCATCCATCACATATAAAATTCCAAGCCTGCTGTCTATTGACACTGATAGATTTTAACTGCACTGGCTGCAGGAAGTAATTACTACTCAAGAGGTCTCCGGGGGCATTCAGTCAATGATCTTCCTGCTAATTTTCTCTAGCTTAGCTTCGGGAGGATGTCAGAGGTTTGGCTCATTTCTTTGAATCCTGAGGTTCTCAGAGACTATGCGATGGTAAGAAGCGCTCCAAACCGTCCTGGAGAAAAGTAGCTGCTGTTGTTACTGCTGAAAAGCAGTATGAAGAGTCTAGAGTTGCCGTTTTTGCTAGTAGTGCTTTCCTTCATGGTCCAAAAGAGTTCTAGGTATTAACCAGGTATTTGTGAGGTACATACTACACTGTAAAAAGTGTTCTGTGGGTCCAACCTAAAAATGACTTCAATTTGTTACAAGCAAATGAATTAGGTTTATACAACCTAAGTAAAGGACTTTGAACAAACGATTCTTGCAAAGTCATTTTTAAGTTGAATAAAGCTAATCCAAGTATTTTTAGGTTGTACTTTTTACAGTGTAAGTACCAATCCAAAGTTCTAGATAAGTATTTTGAGTGAGCTCTTAGAAAGTAACCAAATTACACTGAAATACAAAACATGGTTCTGAGTATTAATAGTATGTGGAGCAAAAAGAATAATTAATTTGTGTAAAATCAGAGGGAGGGTCTTGTAAGCCTTTGGACAAGGTTTCCACCTCCAAACACCTCCAAAATGGAACTTTACAGGAGGATAAAACAACTTTCTTAACCTGCAGTGGAGGCTGATAGAACAAGGTTAATTTCTGAGCACTTTTGGACCAATTCTATTGGTCGGTCCATCATGAATATTCACTAAACTGAAAGGAGAACTAGAGCTTTTACACTGTGCAGAAAAAGAGATCAAAGTTTTTATACACCACTAAATATATATTAGAGGTGGAGATATGGAGAAATATCATACTGTGGTACATCAAGAGTATATGTGGTCATCTTGTGATTTTGCTTTTGGCATATACAGTACTGAACTATATGTGTTACATACACACACTGTTAAATAGAAGATGGAACTTTAAGGGCTCTTCAGTAAAGGCAATGGTTCTTCTTAGAATCAGAAATTCTCTGTAGAACCATTTTTGCATGGTGAAATGATTCTTCAGATTAATGGGGAATGTGGAGAAAGGGCTCTGCTGTTGTCAGTATTACAAGCTTGAAGAACTGAAGAACTTTTTGGTTTGCTAAATGGAGCCATTTTTGAAAATGTTCTAAACAGAACCATATACCACACATTCTCCATTAGCCTGAAGAACCATTTCATGTCATAATACTACCAAAACTTTACCATATGTTTTGGCAGTGAAAAGTTTAGCTCATTTTGAGTAGAACCCTGAAATGCTAGCCAGTACATGACTAGCAAACACACATCTAGCTAACGGGTAATAAGTGTTAAGTGTAAGCCTGTAGAGTCTTTAAGATAACCAACAACATCCATTTAGTTGACTGGTACTATATATTGCCATGGGATAGGTGAGTGGGCAGTGGGTGCTGTTGGATGTGGGGGGTAAGGGGTGGGTAGTTGTGTCCCTACCCTACCAAATTTTCCCCCCTGTATTAAATGATTAATTTTCCTTCTGCAAAACAAGACCATATATGGTAACTTCCCATCAAATTCTCTTCTCCTTATGAACACAGACCTGGTATATGGACTGAAGGTTTAGATTCCACACAGAGCTTCTCCACTTCGGTGATCTCTGAGCACGAACCAGTCAACACTGAGTGACAACATGCTTTTGCTATCAGTGGCAGTAAGTGCGACTCCCAAGGGTTAAATATCTAAAGTGAATGAGTGACTGATAATAAGTGAGAGGAAAAACAAAGATGGAGAAAGAAAACGAGAGAGATAGAGAGATTAGACCGAGGCAAGCCGACTGACTGACTGACTAACTGATTGACTATTATTGGGTGGATGATGCCTCTCACTGCTGGTAAAAAATGAGAGCTGGGAGTAAATGTGTTAAAACGGTGGGTTGTAAATGAGGACAAAACAAATCATCACCACTCGCAGCTGGAACGCCACCCGACTGGGCCACACTCCTGTGAAAAACATCGCACAGGAAATCTTTCTTTAGAATAAACAACCCCTCACAGCAGACAATGGGCAAAATTAATGTGCAAATGTATGCAAGGAATTAAAAGGCAGAATTAAACAGGCAAATGAGGTAGCTACACTCGAATCGTTGGAATTATGAATAATTACGCTAAATTTCCCGCTCCTAATATGACTTTTTGGGTTGTAAACA
The DNA here is from genome assembly GCA_034552555.1 of Semaprochilodus insignis. Classification (NCBI taxonomy): domain Eukaryota; kingdom Metazoa; phylum Chordata; class Actinopteri; order Characiformes; family Prochilodontidae; genus Semaprochilodus; species Semaprochilodus insignis. The sequence continues at coordinate 34,813,541 of CM067481.1, read as the reverse complement.
AAGGCTTAATTGTGGAAATTCTGGGGTGAATATTGGCGAGCTGCTGCCAGTTGGTGCTAACAGCGATAGAGAGCGGTCTGTAATGGGCCGCTGGATAACTGATGCCCCTTACCACTTCCTTATGAGCACGACTGTGAGGATAACAGTTGGTCATTCAGCCACCTCCGGCTCTAAATGCTAAACGGCAGTGGGTTTTACTGTGTACAGTACTTTGGAACAAGAATGCTTTTACTTACTGTAGTGTGCAAAAGTCAGACCACCCTTCATGTGTTTAATTTCCAGACCAAGCGGCCATTAACAAGGCTTTTTTTCCAGTGCCAATTTTTTTTTTGGTGATCACTGGCATTAATTGTACATAAACACACAATTATTGCTTTATAAATGTATTATTAAATGCTTATATATGTGTTATAACATAGGTAGCCCTCAAAAACATATTACCAGTGAAATATTAGTTGCAATGGCAGCTCTAGAGTCTGTTGGGGCCCTATAGGCAAAACATTCACAGGGGGTCTCTCCAACCCACATTCATCACCATTATGTTGTAGATAACCTTATACCAACAAAATACACTCACCATCAAAAATAGCTGTACCCAGAAGGAATCAACCAACAGGAATGAAACTTGGTGGGTTGGTTTGACATTGTGAGGCATGCAAATGATTCAAGTTTCAGTCACGCATGTGACGAATGCAAGGACGGGCCTTATCACTGTATGTGACTGACCCAACAGCCAAGATTGTGGACATTCAGCAAGCAGTGATGCCCTCCATGAGTCGTCCAGTTGGTGTCAGCACCATTGGCAGATGACTGCATGATGCAGGAATTAATGCATGCAGACCGTTACGACCACATCCCTTAACACCACGTCAGCGTCCCCAAAGACTGCAATGGTGTCATGCCAGACTGCCATGGAGTGACTCAAACCTGTGTGTGGCGGCACCGTGGTCAGCGCCAAGATGAGCAGTTTATTATCACGTGTCACGCGTCCACTACCACAAAATCCCAGTGTGTTTCCTGCCTTCCGTCCAATGAGTGCTGGGATAGGCTCCAGTGCCTCCCCGAGACCCAGAAAGATAAGCAGCTCAGAAGATGAATGAATGCATGAATGAATCCATATAAGCAATATTAAAAACCTGCAATTCAAAAATATGAATATATCCTTGGGGGCCCCAAGCAGTTACCTGCTTTGCATGGTGGCAAGCGACGTCTCATATTACACTATATTGCCCAAAGTATTCACTCACCCATCCAAATCATTGAATTCAGGTGTTCCAATCACTTCCATGGCCACAGGTGTATAAAACCAAGCACCTAGACATGCAGACTGCTTCTACAGACATTAGTGAGAGAATGGGTCGCTCTCAGGAGCTCAGTGAATTCCAGCGTGGTACCGTGAGAGGATGCCACCTGTGCAACAAGTCCAGTCGTGAAATTTCCTCCCTACTAAATATTCCACAGTCTGACCTCAACCCAATAGACCACCTTTGGGATGAATTAGAGCGGAGACTGCGAGCCAGGCCTTCTCGTCCAACATCAGTGTCTGACCTCACAAATGAGCTTCTGGAAGAATGGTCAAAAATTCCCATGAACACATTCCTAAACCTTGGAAAGCCTTCCCAGAAGAGCTGAAGCAGTTATAGCTGCAAAGGATAGACTGACATAAACCCTATGGATTAAGAATGGGATGTCACTCAAGTTCATATGTGTGTGAAGGCAGACGAGCGAATACTTTTGGCAATATAGTGTTGTTGCATATCGAAAACATCTCCAAAATAGCAACTTCACAGGAGAGGGCAATAACCTACTTTAATTTTAATGTAAGTCAATGGAACCAGACTTCTTTCCAAGCAGTTTTGGGCCATTTCTGTTGGTCCATCATGCATAAAAGTGAAAATCAACAAAATTGGAGATATACGTTTTTCATTGGACAGCGACGATATGTTAGATATATTGACTACATTTCAAATGACTGCTCTGGCAAAGGTCAACACTGACCATTCTGATTGAGTAGGCTCCAGTCNAATCGCTCCATTAGGCCAATGATGACCTGTGGGCACTTTTAACTCACCTCAGTGAAGACCAGCAGTTTGGTCTCCAGCACCAGCGGGGGCACTCATCAGCGGCGCTCTTTAATCGGAAGCAGAGGAAATGGGGGGGGGGGGGGGGGGGCGCCTCGCCTCAGGTTTTGATTGAGCGTGATGGCTAACAAAGTCGTCGTTGCGAATGCAGACGCCTGAGGAGGGAGCGGAAGAGTGAACATTAAAAGCGGAGAGAAAAAGCACGTCTCCTCCGCGCCTTGGACGAGGAAGGGAAGGTGTCACGGAACCCTCAGGAGAGCGCGGCGGTGCGCTGTTTGATGTGCTGCTTGACTGGTGCAGGCTGGAGGAGAGGCGAGGCCGTCTGCATTATGCACGCTCACACTGTACGCCAACGTGTAGCTTTGCTCCGCCGGGAATTCATCATTATCGCATGCATGGAAAAATACATAGCTTTAGACAGCGAGGCAAGAAGCAGGCATTACCACACTCAAGTGGGGAGTAAATGGCCATGAAGAGGTGTTTTTATTTTGGGGATGGGAGCAACATGGTATCGCTCTCAGGACACTGCTCACTAGAGACTTGTCCAAACAATTTTTCCCTACTTCAGTTTTATCCCTTACTTTATTCGCCCCTCCTACTCATTCATTACCTCCAGCGGTTAGGACCTCCACAGGACCACCACACAGCAGGTATTATATGGGTGGCAGATCATATTCAGCACTGCAGTGAGACACTGAGGTGTGTTGTGCTGGTGGGTGTGGATCAGACACTGTGTCCACTCACTGTCCACTCTATTAGACACTCCTACCTTGCTGACCTTGTAGATGTACAGTCAGAGACGATAGCTCATCTACTGCTACACAATGCAGTGTTGGTCATCCTCTAGTCCTTCATCAGCGGTCACAGGACGCTGCCCACAGGACTGGAGAGTTTTGGTTGGTGGATAGTTCTCAGTACAGCAGTGACACTGAGGTGTCCAGCAGCACTCACACCAGCACAACACACACTAACACACCACCACCATGGCAGTGTCACTGCAGTGCTGAGAAGGATCCACCACCTACATAATGGTGGTCCTGTGGAGGTCCCAGGGTAACAATGTATACAGAGAAACAGATGGACTACAGTCTGTAACTGTAGAGCTACAAAGTGCTCCTATAATGTTTTGGCTGATGAGTGCATGACGTGGTCCAAAAAGTTGCCACAAAATCCTACCTGATGTCTCTCGAGACTCAGTAAAAATCGTATATAGTGCAGCTTTAACAAGAGAGTTAGGAATTAGAATTAGGAATTATATCTTTGGTGATTGGCTGTGAACGCAGCTCTTCTGTTGATTCTGTCCCTGATGCTCCTGTAGATGAGTACTTGGCCCTGTATTTTCTTGATTTCATGGATGTCCCATCATCGGAATTTTGAAAGATGAGGATTTGATGGCTTTTAATCCTGATATTCTTTCCGTTCTTTTCTTCAAGGTTTTTTGTCTGTTTGCGGCGCCAATGAAACATTTGTTAATAGAATCTGAATTTAGAACCATTTGCCATTTTTGCACACAGAGGAATTTGTTTACAGCATTTAACCCATCAGTGAAGTGAAGCACCCACATGCACACACACATTAGTGAACACACACTAGGGGGAGTGAGCACACTTGCACGAAGCGGTGGGCAGCCCTATCCAAGGCGCCCGGGAGCAGTTGGGAGGTATGTGCTCAAGGGCATTTCAGTCGTGTCCTGTCGGTTCAGGAATCTATCCGGCGACCCTCTTGGCAAAAGGTTGCTTCCCTAACCTCCAGCCCATGACTCCCCACAGTTCATTCATTACCAGTTTATTCATTTTTCACTTCTTCACCTAAGCTAGGCTTTGCAAAAAAGCAGCCAGCAGGAACCTACATGTACACGTGAGGTCATAAAGAGATGTGATCTGACCCAGCATGTTTAAAATTCCAGAGTATTTCATGCGAATAATTAAGCCTGTTTGCAACTACAAGGGGAAAGTTCAACAGCAAACTTTAAATTAGCTTCTCAAAGCCATCACTATGAAATCCCAGGTGGTTGTTGCTAGGCTGTTGCTATGTTGTCCCAGGTGGTTGTTAAGGCATTGCTGGATCATTGCTATGATATCTTAGGTTGGTGCTAATGTACTTGCTAGGTCATTGCTATATGTACACTACTAGTACGCTACTGGTTGGTGTGGCTTAGCGGTTAACACCGCTACCCACCAGAGAGCTACCACCCCATATGTGAGACGGGGGTTCGAATCCCAGTCTAGGTAGCAGATGCTGAGTTACACTAATAAGAGTCATTGGGCAAGACTCCTAACACAGCACTGGCCTACCTGTAAAACGAATGACCTTGTAAGTCGCTCTGGATAAGAGCGTCAGCTAAATGCCTAAAATGTACTAATGTCTATGAGTGGCAGTGTGAGAGAAAACCTTTGTGACCAGATAAGATCTTTTTAAGAATAAAATACCTTTATTATCCCACATGGGGAAATTTGCATTGTTACAGCAGAAGAATAGCAGCAGAACAGATACAGAACAAGAGGCAGATTAAAGTGCAGGTTTACAGAATACAAAATAAGAAACTGCAGAAAATAAATAAGTCTCTATTGTTAGGTTAAAATCCAATAAAATACCACAAGAAACTATACAAATTTACATTGTAATTGCACAGATATATATTGCACAATTACTGAAAGATATTGCACAGATATTTTAAAGATATTTCACAGTTACGTTTACTAGCTACACAGATACTGATAATCTGGCAGTCACCTAAATACTGAGGGTACAGGCAGTCAGAGTGCATGAATTACAGTGATGTTGGCAGTCCTTACAAGATGTATACAGGTGATGTACAGGTAATAAGGTGCAGCAGCAAATATTGGTCAATAATTAAGTCACAATGTTGGGAGTTAGATTAGAAATTTGGGAACCCCTCCCATGAAGACTGTATTCACACTGCATTATGCTGTAAACGCGCTCATAAGGCATTATATGGCATACATAATACCTTACCATAAAACCGGACATGAGCTTGTATAATTGCTCTTAAGTAGTTTTAATTACGTGTAGAACATTTTCCAAATTGTATAAGTCAGGCTCCATAATGCATTATAATATGTGTTCATAAGAACATTGTATTTATTAAGGTGATAGGGCCCTGCGCCAAGTCTTTACAGGCTTTAGGTGAAGTGAGATAATCACATCTGACTGTTAATACAGGACGTATAAGAAGCAGTGAGCAAAGCTAGCATTGCTAATGTTAGCTATATACCCAAACAAGTCAGCTGTCATTTACTGTTGTTATCTACAGACCAACATGAAGCAGCTCTCTGTGTTGCTAACAGTTTAGCTTTGGTTGCTAACTGCTAACAGTCTAGCCAACTAGCTTAGCATTACAATTTATAGATAGCTAATACAAGCTCTAGCAAATTCACGCTACATATAGATTTCATGCTTTTTACAATTGAAGCCATTCCAGCCATTCTCTCATTCCAGAATCTTCTTCCTTGCCTGTAAAGTGGTTATACCCAATAAATGTTGACCTGGGTCTGTTAATATACCAGACACTCGTGTTAGAGTGCATTACGAAATACATGTTTATAATGTTCTTATAATGCATTATGAAACCTGATATTATAAAGTTATATACCCTTGCTATATAAAGTGGTATGTGTGTCTACTATAGCAGGTTATAAGCAATTATACAAGCTAATAACAGTCATTATAAGGCATAATGTCTTATAAATGCATTTTTAAGGCAATATTAATACAAGATTCATTGGACAAAACAGTTTTTAATGAAATGCTGTACTATATGTACTATATGTAAATGCATATGCCGTCATTCCCAAGGTTCCCGTGGAGGTGCTACAACATTGCAAGGGTTTGTGGTTCTATTTTGAAAACTGTTTAAACTGAAAAAGGTACAAAAAAGCAGAGAATAATGAAATCAAGATCGGTTAACTGGCTTGACAAATAACAATAATTACAGTTATGATAATAATAATAATAATAATAATAATGTTGTGGCTTTCAGCTGTTATGCTACTAATTCCTGGTGACTGAATCATTGTTGGGAATCAAACAATCCACGGTCCAATACAGGTTCATAGCCGGGTGGCTGGAAACCTCTGATGTAACCTCGGATATATACCCCCTTGTTATCAGGGTCAGCAGCAAATGGGCCCTTCTATCGGAGGTACAATGTGACCATCACAACAAGCCCAGGAAGTCGTGAATCACAGGTAGCCCTGGAAATAAGAATCTTCAAAAGTCTTAAAGGCAGCAAGTACATCAGTACTGTATCTGACAGGATATATATGAGCTAGGCTATCATTACTGAGCGGCTCTCGGCAGGAGTCCTCAGAGAGAGAGCACAATTATCATTTTTATATCACCTCTGCGCTAAGCTGGTCTCTATGTAATGTACTGAGTCATTGTTTTGTGTGACAGGCTCGCCTGCTGATGTGAGCAGGGGGAATGAGTCGAAGATGCAATTTTGCACCTGCGTCAATGACGGCCACAGAGATATGCGGTGGAAAAGGGGACGAAGATGAGCTCTGACCCTAAACGCTCATTAACAAGCTCAAAGAATATTCAGGGTAGGGAGAAACAGGCATGTCTGCTTTTGAATCGCAACAAACTTTTCAGTTTAAGCGCGCTACGTTTCAGTAGACGTGTGGCTCTTATGGTTATGGTACCGGCACTGGGCAAAGGTCACATCTAGTGGGTGAGAAAACCACAGCTGGAAAGCAGAGCTCAGTAAAAGTTTCCCCACCACAGCCTTGAAGTTGCACAATGAATTTACAGTCACACTTTACTTGGACAGTCCCCTATAGCTTATCGGTGGATGCTCAAATAATATTTGTTTCTCACTTTGTGCCATAAAAGGGATGGATGCAGAATGTAAATATGGTTTTAAAATATAACATTCGCTCCCCAATCTGTTATAGTCTGTATATGGAAACTAAGCTAAAACAACATCACAGAGACTTGAGTCAGACTCCAATCGCAGAGACTTGCACCTTAACCCCAAAAACACTCAACAGAGACTTAAACTCAAACCCCGAGGGACTTGAGACCTAACTGGCATTCAAACCCCAGAAATTTTAGACTTAACTGGGACTCAAACCTCAGACACTTTACACTCAACAAGGACTTAAACCCCATACACTTGAGACTCGACTGAGACTTGAACCCCATAGACTCAAGGAATGACTAAGGCTCAAACCCCAGAGACTCAATATTCAACTTAGAATCAAGCCCCGGAGACTTGAGACCTGATTCCAACTCAAACCCCACAGATTTGAGAGTCAACTTAGACTTGAACCCCCAGATTTAAGGCATGACTAAGGCTCCAACCCCAGAGGCTCCATATTCAACTTAGAGTCAAACCCCGGAGACTTGAGACCTGATTCCAACTCAAACCCCACAGACTTGAGAGTCAACTAGGACTCAAACCCCACAGATTTGAGAGTCAACTTAGACTTGAACCCCCAGATTTAAGGCATGACTAAGGCTCCAACCCCAGAGGCTCCATATTCAACTTAGAATCAAACCCCGGAGACTTGAGACCTGATTCCAACTCAAACCCCACAGACTTGAGAGTCAACTAGGACTCAAACCCCACAGATTTGAGAGTCAACTTAGACTTGAACCCCCAGATTTAAGGCATGACTAAGGCTCCAACCCCAGAGGCTCCATATTCAACTTAGAATCAAACCCCGCAGACTTGAGACCTGATTCCAACTCAAACCCCACAGACTTGAGAGTCAACTAGGACTCAAACCCCACAGATTTGAGAGTCAACTTAGACTTGAACCCCCAGATTTAAGGCATGACTAAGGCTCCAACCCCAGAGGCTCCATATTCAACTTAGAATCAAGCCCCGGAGACTTGAGACCTGATTCCAACTCAAACCCCACAGACTTGAGAGTCAACTAGGACTCAAACCCCACAGATTTGAGAGTCAACTTAGACTTGAACCCCCAGATTTAAGGCATGACTAAGGCTCCAACCCCAGAGGCTCCATATTCAACTTAGAGTCAAACCCCGCGGACTCGAGACTTGACTCCAACTCAAACCCCAGACACTCAAGATTTAACTCGAATTTGCATACTAGAAACTCCATACTTAAACTTACACTCAAACCCCTGAATCGCAGACTTAACCCTTAACTTGCATTCACAGACTTCAGACTCAACTTGGACTCAAACCCTACATACTTCTGACCCAACTCGACTTCGACTCAAACCCAAGAGACTCAGGACTCTACTGGAACTCAAACTTCCGAGATCAGGACTCAACCTGGACTCAATCCTCAGAAACCCAGGCTCAACACTCGACTAGCACTCAAAACACACAGACTTGAGACTTAACATAGACTTAAACCCTACAGACTCCTTACTCAACTCAGACTCAAACCCCAGAGATTTAAGACTTGACTCAGACTTAAACCCCAGAGACTTTACACTCAGTTGGGATACAAACCCCATGGACACAGGACTCAACTCAGACTCAAATCCCAGAGAACTGACTTGCACCCCAACCCCAAAGACTTGGCACAGACTCAAACCCCAGAAACTTGAGACTCAACACAGACATAAACATCAGAGCCCTAAGACTAATTTCTGACCACAGCGCCAGAGACTTGTACTCGAACCCCATAGACTCGACTCGTCTTGAACCCCACAGATTCAAGGCATGACTAAGACTCAAAACCCAGAGACAAGAGACTCAACTTGAACACAAACCCCAGAAATTTAAAACTCAACTGGAACTTAAATCCCAGAGGCTCAAGACTCAACTGGGACTTAAACCTCAGAGACTTATGACTGAACTGGGACTCAAAACCCAGAGACTCAAGACTCAGTTGGGACTCAAACCCCAGAGATTCGAGAACTGAGTTGGACTCAAACCCCAGAGACTCAAGACTCAACTGGGACTCAAACCCCAGAGATTCAAGACTCACCTGCCGCTCAAACCCTAGGGACTCAAGACCAACTCGGACTCAACTCAAACCCCTGTCAAATAATGCAAGCCTTCAACATGAAGTATTACCTGCTCTAGTTGTGACATTCCTGTTTGTTGTGGCTGGTTATGGAGTCCACCAGAAATCAACTCATGCATATTACATTCCTCATACAGCAGAACAAGGCGAACAAGAGAGAGCATTGACAAGATGTACAGTTTTGAGTTCATCTGTGCAGAATGAGCTTTAGGACTTTATTGTATTATAATTTGTGGTTGCTGTGCGGAGTTATATGTATTTTAATCTTTAAATAAATTCACCCAATCAATCAATGGAGGGTTTTACGCTGGAACTGACAGTGAAGTCTCTACTTTGGGTGTCAGTTGAATTGCATTAATATATTGGCACAGTAGGAATCTGAGAAAAGCGATAGAGTTTCCTGTAAAAGACAGAGCCGCTCATTTTCACCTCCCCCTCCTTCCTCGAAGAGCGAAAGAGCGGGGAAGAAAGAAAACACGAAGTGAAAACTTTTTAAGAAGAGGGTAGCAATTAGCACAGTGTTAATGAACTCCGGCTCATTATCTGATCAACGGGCCCGTGCTAATTATGAGCAGAAACGTCTCAGTTCTTCTGTAGCTTGTGTTGAAGCTCCTTTTGAACTGAATACACGCACACACACAGTTACCTGCCTGGAAGTCCAACAGTAGAGGTCAGCAGATCAGAGAGCCATGAATTAGTGCTGGTATAAAAACTGCAGTGTCCAGCTGGCGACTGACACAGGAAATGTTCATGCTCCACTGGGTTAGAAACTAAATCACAATCACGTATATTCAACGTATAAGGTCAAAGAATTGATCACCTTGCGTCTGTAAGGTGGTAGTATCTTCAGGCTCCTGCAGATGGTGCTGCACCAGGATGATGGGGTTATAAATACCTGCGGGGTGTGAGTGACAGGATTCATAGATTGAGAAGAGGTGGTACATTGCAGTGAATGTCTCGTTAGATGTGTGGAAAATGGCTCCAAAGCAGATGTTAATGATTGGCTAAAAGGAGTGACTGCATTTGGGCGTGCCAAAGACCATAGTGTGAAGGAAGTAGCTGAATCTGCAGGTGTATGGAAGCGTACAGACATACGGGTCTACCAGCAGTGGCACAAATCCCAGTCTAAAGGAGGTTCTCCTCAGAATTGTGCCATTGCCGGAAGGCATCCACCAAATCTGGCCCAACTGCGCAATTCCTTGATACAAGAGTGTCTGAACATTGATGTGGCCTACATCCAGAAACTTGTCCAGTCCATGCCAAATCCAATCACAGCTGTTATTGGTGCTCATGGAGGTATTACACACTATTAGGTACGTTTCAGTCACAGGGAACTCATTTTTGGTCATATGCACAGGTATGCATCAAAAGTTTAGATCAGCTCCACCAACCATATTCAAGCACTTCTAGTGCTACAATTACAGACTGTAGTCCACCTGCTTACCCTGTTCCTCAATAGTCAGGGCCCTCACAGGACCACCACAGAGCAGGTATTATGTGGGTGGTGGATCATTCTCAGCACTGCAGTGACACTGACGTGGTGGTGGTGTGTTAGTGTGTGTTGCGCTGGTAGAAGTGGATCAGACACAGCTGACTTTATTAGACACTCCTACCTTGCTGGTCCACCTTGTAGATGTAGAGTCAGAGACAACAACGCATCTGCTGCTGCACAGTTTGTTAGTCATCAACTAGTCCTTCATCAGTTTCTGACCACAAAGCTGCTCTTAACTGGATATTTGTGGTTGGTGGATGATTCTCAGCCCAACAGTGACACTGAGTGATTGATGTACTAATCCTGTTGTGGCAGTTTCGGGCACAAATTGCACCCAAAAATGCCATGATGTGACTGCGATTTGGACCTTTTAAGACATGTACCTTTCCAGCGAGCAGTTAGTGGGTGGGGCTCTGTGCAGTTTCCATGATAAACTGCGGTCTTGGTAAATAGAACGTTAAATTGAGGCTCATTTTCGGGCACATGTCGTGGCCGTATCAAGGGACATGTTGAGGTGATATGGCCTTTGGTCATAATATGCTACATTTCACAAAATTTACATCCATATTTCATGCCTACAGTAAAAACAAATCACTATTAAACAACAGCATTTAAACATGAATTAGATGTATTGTGTATGTTCAGTGGAATTCAAACCAGATAACTATGTCTCCTGTCTGGTCTGAGAGGTGGGCTGTACGACAGTATGTGGTTAAAATATGATGTTTAAGAACAAGCAATAAGATCAAAGTTATAACACAGTAATTACACAGTTGATTATCATATGCGATTTTACAGTGAAGCTGTAAAAAATCAAAAATAAAACTAGATATCAAACAATACATTAAATAAGACTGATTATGTTAATTGTCAGTGTTGATAATGTTATTTGTGGGTTCCACTAGATAGATTTACATGCTTCAGTTTTCCCACAACACAATATATTTGTCTTATGCTGTACATCTGTATTCACCCTCCATCTAAAATGGTCTGTTAGAGCTTTTAGCCCCGCCTCCCGTTGAGCCCAATGTGCTCTGATTGGTCATCTTGCCCAATCTGACTAGCCAACAACCAGAGAGATTAAAAGCAGTAGCATTGTGTGAGGGCTTGCTAAGCTTGCTGGTGGGCGGGCAATAAGGACTGTGTTACGAGATGATGTCACCTTGTAACAGAGGAGAGGTCTGGAATTCCAACAAGGCATTTCAGGCAGCTGAGAAAAGTGGTTTCTGTGGGATAGAGTTTCTCCCTCTGGTGTGTACTTTAGGATTTATAGCTTTAAATCACCAACATTTTGTTATTACACACAATTTTAATTACATATGTACAACAAATGATATCTTACAAGTTAACATGATCTGTAATTTGAAAGAACCTAGAAAGAAACTAATATTAATAGTTAAGAGCAATTTTCAATCCTAAACTAGACATCAAACAATCTATAATCACTTCATAGACTACAATTTAAGTTACACCATAATATGTGGTTGTGAACGTTTAGTGTTTTGGCTGAAATACTACTTATTACACAGTAATTACATAGTTACAGCAAAATTACACATCCAATTCACTTACAAATGAACATCATTTAGCATTTGAAAGAACCCTTAAAAAATTAATTTACAACAATTCATTTAAAAATGATTCAGTTTCAATCCTGATATTAAGTCCCTAAGTCCCTAAAGTTCTAAAATCAGGATACATAATAATGTGTGTTCAAAATCTAGTGTTTAAACTGAAATATTTTGTAATTTTGCTGTTACACAGTAATCTCACCTTTACAACTTTAACTTACAAGTTGCATCACGAGTTGCATCACGGGGCCACTCTTAAATACACACTATCTGTCATTTGCAATTACCTAGAAATAAGTTGTAGTTCAAGAATGTAAAACTATATAAATATATAAATCAACAAAATAAAATAATGTTTAATGTAAAACATTAGTTTTTACACAGGTATTACATGTTTATTACACAGCTGCATCTTCTGTTCGTTTACAAACCCTCATTAACATTCCTTTTCATTTGAAAGGAGATAGATCCTTTAAAAAGATATGAATGTCCAAAATTAAACATATTGAAATCTCGTTCTGCCTTTTTAGTGTTTTTACATAGCACCCAAAATTGAGGCTGTATGTTACCATGCAAATGTTAGTTATTAGACATTAATTACATATATATGTAACACAACTTCATCTTCTGTTCTTTCACAAATTAACATCTATCACTTGAAATAAGCTAAAACTTTTATTTGTTTAATTATGAATTTTCAAAATCAAACAGGTTTCATTCTGCCTTTTAATAAACGCCCAACATTTACATGATACCATGTGGCTTTGGAGGTTTGTCAAATTAAGCTAATTACTGTGTTCTAACTAATGTTTCAGGTTAAATTTAGGTGAGGCCGATCATTCTCTTTCAATCATTCTATTTCTACCTTTCTACTCAGAGGGTGATTGGAACTAAATTTAACCGGAAACATTAGTTATAACACAGTAATTAGCTCAATATTACATACTGCATGATCAATTAATTTAAAATCTATCACTGTCTCTCACTTGAAAGGACTTACACCATAAAACCTTTATTTGTGCAATAAAACTTTATTTAATTTATTAACAAAGGGCCTAAAGTTAGGCTGCATTATAATGCGCAATTGTGAAAGTTTAGTAAGTTTGGTGTTCATCAATATTAGTTATTACACATACATTACACACCTATTTTCTTCAGTTCATTTACAAAAATAACATTGTCTCTTACTTGAAAGGACTTAAGTTATGAATTATGAATAAGATAAAACCTTTAAAATATCTTTATTTATTTACATAAGAATTTTCAATGTGAAAAAGATGTAGTAAATATGTAATTACTGTGTAATAACTAACATGGTGGGTAAAATGCTAAACTTTTACAGTTACACATTATCATGTAGCCTGACTTTAGGCTTCTTGTAAAACCTCTAAAGTCAGACTACTAGATAATGTGTAACTGTAAACGTTTGGCATTTAACACACTATATTAGTTATTACACAGTAATTACATATTTACTACATCTCTAATTAACTTTCAAGCAAACATAACAACTGCGAATGTGCTTAAACCCGAAAGACACGAATAACTAAATCAGTATGTCAGAAACAAACTGTAAAAAGCACAATGCTACACCGAACGCTTTCTTTAATTATTATTATTATAACATATGCGTTCCAGTTCTGTAATGCGATGACAGATATGTAGAAGGGGTGAATACATCATGTATCCACTAGAGGAAATACCGGTGTCATACGCACTCCTCCCCGCAAAAGAGAAGGCAAAGCTTCAGCAGCTTAGGCAGAGAACGGTGACTAAACATGCTCGTCCCAAGGGTCTGCTCTCAGAGTTGTAATTCAGAAATAGCACTTTAATAACAAGCTTCTGCGAGTGTGCATCATTAATCTGCAAATTAATGAAACGCTCCACCCCCATGTTAATTCTTCTTCTAGCATTATTTTTAGTTATGGGGCCAAGCACTTAATGCTTCCGCGCCTGCTCGCTCGTTTTGAATCCCACCCATCACCAAACGAGTGGCCCTCTGGAGAGCCAAGGCTGCGGGTCCTAGCGCCTAACCTTGGCTGCTCTACATCCTGACACTATTATGTCTTCCCAATGAACATATAGCCTCCCTTATGCCCACCGCATCCACATCACAATAAGTACAGCATGGATGAAGCGTCCTGCTTTAAAGCTAGCACGTGGGCCAATAGTTAGCATGATTAGCATGAATGCTAATTAGTGGTTATTTACTTTCACGTAGCATTTTGGACTGAACTACCTAACTATTCTAGGAGCCCTGCAGATGACGGTCAAGCGCACGGCCTGTCCCTTTTTTTCCTTTCTTTTTTTCTTCTTCTTCTCCTCTTTTTTTGATATTTGACCATCGAGATTTCGTTCGAACTCCTGGAAGAGAGATTGACTTTTGTTTCTGTGTCAGGTTTTTCTATTTTTCAAATGCGGAAAAAATAAGTTGCTAATTTCGTCTGGTGCTCTTTCTAGACAGTGCAGGTTTAATTGCTAATTGTTAACCGGGAATGAATGCATTTGCATATTAATTAGGGAGCCCATTTACATTTTTAATTTGCCGCCTTCAAAGGGGGTGAGATAAAAGGTCGCACAATTTTAAATAATTTATGCTCCATTGCTGAAAAGAAGCTGAAAAGAAGTGCTCAGCTGATTTTAACCCCTGAGAGCTTTTACAGAATGAAGCGCTCCAAAAAATTGTTTTTACAAATCTAATTAAACGGAAAAGGGCTGGAAGCGCGCCGGAGCAGAGAGCTGCCCCGCATGGCAGGAGCGAAGGGAGAGTCGGCGTAAAGAAGATGTGCGAGGTGTTTCATGATCTGCCTTCTCTCTTTTTGTTTAGCGGTGTGGTCACAACCCAGTACGGTGATCACCAGAGACTTCCGCAACAAGGCCACTAGAGCTCCACATGTAGGACAACTTAATTGAGTGTGTATATATATATATATATGGAAGGTTTGACATCATGAGAGATGCTTTGCTGAGCATGTGACGTAAGTAAGGACAGGTCTTATTGCTGTACCTGACTGACTATATAAGGTCGTCCTGTTGCATGATCCATGCTGTTGTGTTTGTAGCATCCTTTGAGTTCAAAACCAATTCCAGCAGTTGGAAGAGTTGTAGAGGGGTCGCGTTGTAGGGTGCCGGGACATGTGATGGTCTTATCGACGTATTGCATACACCGTTGGCGGCCCGGCACCATACTGAGAGACCCTACTTCTGTATGTGTAGCTCAATAAATATTGATCATATCAGTCTAAATGTATCATCATTTATCGTTCCTGGTAACCCCTATCTTCCTTCTCTTCCTTCCCAATAGCACTACTCAAGCATCTGTTCTATAACTATTCTTTTGAAGATGAGTGAATATATATGTATATATACTGCATTCTTTAGCCCTCATGTGTCTGTCCACTTGTGGTCAATCCTAAGCCTTCAGACCTGCACTGAAGGGGAACCATTCCACCAAATGGCTTTCATGTTAAATGGAATTAGAGCTGTGCGCTGGCAAGAACTTGGCAACATGACAGTATGATGATACATTGGTTGCAATATATTGCGATACTGTAAACAAGGCAGTACTGCTATTAGCTCATCAACATGATCTGGCCACAGTATGGTACAGCCCATGCTACATGGATTCCTCCAAATGAAGAGCTTGGATTGGGTTCACTGCAGCATCTCTGGCCTCTGGCACGGTTTACTGTAGCGCTAATGTTTATTTGCTGAATTTAACCCACTGGAAGAGCTAGAAATCAGAAAATGTGACCAATTATAAGAGCAAATATACAGAAACTGGTGACGGGCTAACAAACAAAATCAACCAACCATGTGATTCGACCAGGAGTGTTTGATTGTATATCTGCCCGCAGATCTAGCCAGTATGTCTCTTTTCTAAAATCACTACGATTCCTTCATTCTTCGTTTAAATGAGCTTGATGGCTTGTCTTCTACTTCCTCCTGCATTGGAAATACATTGTGATTCTTTTTTTTTTTTTTTTTTTGACTCTCTTCTTTGTACCAGTGATCCTAATTACACCCCCCGAATGGAGCAAGAGCTGGTACATTTAAATCTGAACACATCGCTCGTCCTCATTGTCTGCTTGGCATTTGGTCTTTGTGCCCATGCACTTAAATTACATCCTGACAATCGCACCGGTCATGAGGAACAGAGAGAGAGAGAGGGAGAGAGAGGAGGCCTGCGTATGAAAGTGTGACTCGCCTGACCTCCTCCTCGTAAGCTAACTGTAAAAGGGAGACTGCTCCCGATCGACTCCGCCGTGCTCATTTGATCGACACAATTAACTCAACATTCCACTGAATAGGAACCGACTGCTGGAAAAGGCTCTGAAATTAGCGGACCGCCGCGCGCCTGGCAGATTCACCCTGGCCCCTAAAATTAAGTGAACCAACTTCATTCACCCCGCTGAATGCGGCGAAGGGAGGGTGGTGGGGGGACGGGGGGGCCCTCTTGATTGAATAATTGATTTTCTGGAGCAGTCTATGTTTAAGAGGGATAACTTGACATCCTTTGGACTGTAATGATTGTAATTACTGCAATGACTGGTCATGTCAAATATGACACTGAAAGGACTGTTATTAACCATTATTATCCGCAAAAGAGAAATTTTGAAATAGCGAGACACTTCTGTCTCTCGCCTCAGCGTGACCCACCTCGGGCGCTCAGAGCTGAATGCGCGGCTGGACTGATGGGAGATCGCCTCCTCTGTTTTGATGCCGGGAAGCTGGTTAATTGACTGTGCGTTCAGAATCACCGAGGTGTCCACCGCTCGGATCGCCGACCTCTCCTCCGCTTTTAGCAGAGGATGACTGCAGCCTCGGCTTGGAGCATCTATCGAGTGATCTACCTACTTTTTTCTGGTCATTAATTAACCTTTCAAGGAGGTGGGACATGTCCCCCCACTATTTAGAGATATTTGGGACAATTGGCTAAAAGTGGTACATGGCTGAGAACTGTCAGATATTAATAATTATACAGCGGTCAATGACAGATTAAAATGTACCAACAGATGAACGTACCTGCCCTGGAATCAAACACATCTTTACTGGATATGACCATTTGCTTGCTTATGCCATATACCCTTGTTATCAAAAGAATAGTTGCACAAATAGTTGCACCCAGAAGGAATCAACCCACAGGAATGAAACTTGGTGGGTGGGTTTGACATTGTGAGACATGCAAATGATTCAGGTTTCACACTCGCCAGCGCATGTGACGTAATCAAGGATGGGTCTCATCACTGTACCTGACTGACCCAACAGCCATGATTGCAGACATCCAGCAAGAAGTGATGTCCTCCATGAGTCATCCTGTTAGGTTCAGCACCATTGGCAGACGGCTGCACGACGCAGGACTACATGCACACAGATTGTTACGATGACTGTCCTTAACACCACGTCACCGTCACCAAAGACTGCAATGGTGTTGTACCAGACTGTCATGGAATGGCAGCGGGTCATCTTCAGTGATGAGCCTCACTTTTGTCTTGGTGGAGACGACCAACGAAGTCGGAAGTGTGTGGAGGCACCGTGGTCAGCACCAAGATGAACGGTTTGTTGTCACCTGTCACATGGTGTCACTTCACCTCCACCCCCACACCTCTCAAGGAAATGTGTGAGAATTGTTAAGCGGCATGGGATGGATTATCACAGGACACCATTAGGAACCTCTACAACTCCATGCTGAGATGTATACATGTTGCGGTAGCATTGCAATCCAGTATTTCCTTCTGGGTGCAGCTGTTCTTTTGATGATGAATGTAGTTATTGATAGTCCTTTCATTTTTCATAATTATCATTATATTTATTTATTTATTTATTTATTTATTTATTTGGGATCTTTTGCTAAATTACTAATAATCTTCATCAAGCCTAAGAAAGTGAGCAACACAATGGACATCTAATACGCCTGTGTAACAGCAAACAACAACACTGAATCTCTATACTGAATTAGTGTGCTATTGCTATTATTTTTCTGATTTTAAAGGAGCAGTGTGTAATCTCTAGAGGTGAGTTTTTGTATTGCAACATACTAAATGCCACCCCACCCACCCCTAGAACCAATAGTGTTTGTCTTCCGTTAACATGCTTGTATCAGTAGTACAGCAAAGTAAGGGTTCTTCTTCTTTCTATGTCTACCAGCCAGACCTATAGCGCCACCAAATTTAAACTTTAAAATGCAAAATGTTAAAGGCACTCTCTATGGCCAGTGGTGGCTGTGGTTTGACCATTCTGAGCCACTGTAGAAAGACTGTGGCACTACAATTGCAGCATCTGTTACAAGACTACCTGGTCCTATGTTACACACTGCACCTTTAAAATGGACATAATAAGCATTAGATATCAATAGTATAACTTTGTTTGCCCATTTTATGTTTGGAATGCTGTATGTAAGCTGTAGCCCCTTGACACTAATCCCCCTCTTCCCCTACTCATCAGATCAAATCTGATGAAAAGACTAGGACATAGATACACCTTGATCCATTGATCTGTCCCTGGTGCATTTCAGTGAACTGGGTCCTTTGCTTCTTATTTTGGGCTCTATTTACACCACTTTCATAGAGGTACCAAAATCAGACACAACCTGTGGCACCAAGCCATGATTTCAGAAGACAACAAAGAGGTCTAAAATTCTGTAGTGCGACAAAATTAAAATAAAAAAAATCAATATCGCAACATCTGTGCTGCCACCCGCTTTTCCTCAAAATATGGGCACACAAGTATGTGAACACATGGCTAATTCACTTCAAGATGTTTTTTTTCTGCTGCCTGTCACATTTGTCACCCATGAGTCGGAACTACAACCCTGTTTCCAAAAAAGTTGGGACTCTGCGAAAACGATGCAGAACAAAAAAAATAATAATAATTTTTTTCACTTTCAGCATCTAGTGTGCTGTCTTTGTGCTATTTCCTATTAAATACAGAGTTTAAAGGTGCAGTAAGCAATTTTATTCCAATGCATTCCTAACAAACATCAGGTGTTGGTACGCAGCCCTGGCTCTATAAATGAGACACAAATAAACACATTTCAGTTAATCAGTAATAGGGAGCGTTTGTGCTCGTGCGCAGGGTAGGGGCGGGGCTTTGTGCTGAACTCATGCATTGTCAAGAAGGAAAAATGGCCAAGAAACAGCAAAAGAGGGAAAGATCCAAAGAACAAAGCCTGAGAAAAAAGAGTGAGGGGTTTCAATGGTGGACAGACCTCCTAGAGTTGATGGTGAGACGTTTCAAAAGTAGATAGACCTCCTAGAGTTGATGGTGAGCTGTTTCAAAGGTAGAGGGACCTCCTAGAATTGATGGTGATGTGTTTCCAGGCTAAAGAGACCTCCTAGAGTTGACAGGGAGGTGTTTCAAGGGTAGAGAGACCTCCTAGAGTTGACAGGGAGGTGTTTCGAAAGTAGAAAGACCTGCTAGAGTTGATGGTAAAGTGTTTTCAGGATAGAGAGACCTCAACAGAGTTGATGGTGAGATGTTTCAATGGTGGGGAAACCTCCTAGAGTTGATGGTTGGGCGTTTCAATTGTGGAGAGACCTAGAGTTGATGGTGAGGCGTTTCAATTGTGGAGAAACCTCCTAGAGTTGACAGTGAGGCGTTTGGAGGATGGAGTGATCTCCTAGAGTTGACAGTGAGGCGTTTCGAGGATGGAGTGATCTCCTAGAGTGGACGGTGAGGTGTTTCAAGGGTAGAGAGACCTCTTAGAGTTGATTATGAGGGATTTCGATAGTGAAGAGACCTTCTAGAGGTAATGGTGGGGTGTTTCAGTGGTGGATGGAATTGTTTTGATTATGTTTATTTTTATTGTGTTTAAATTACTGTGGCAATTGCACAGGATTGTTTGATATAAGAAAAGGTCCGGTTTTATCTCTACATGTTACCCCTCATTGCTTTCTAGCAGCTTAACACATTGTCATAAACTTTCATTGCTGTTTAATTATTATAATTTTAAAAATCTGCATTGATTTCAACGTCACCAGCAGAATGGCCACTAAGCTATGTTGAAGATGAACGTTCTTCTTTACCTGCAGCTTCTTCACTTATGTTCAACAGCTAAATATTTAGCAGTTCAAAGTGTATATAATAGACTTTATTGCAGAATTTTAAATTGGGCTAGTTGACCACAGAGGTCAGTCAATTTGGATTCTAAGCCAACATTAAACACATTAATAATAAAACAGGCCAAATATATATATATATACATATATATATTTAATATTAAAATATTTAAATATATAAAATATAATATATATATATATATATATATATATATATATATATATATATATATACACATTTCATATTTTGAGGTTTGAGGAAAAGTCGACAAAATGCATCAGTGAAACAGTACAATGTCACAATTTTAAAAATGTAGGTACAGTTATGAAAACGTTTGAACAAGTGTGAACTGGTTAAATTAAATGAAATTAAATAAACTGGTTGAATGAAATACTTCTACTCTATACTCTATACTCTACAGAAAACACCTAAATATGATTTTTTAGTAAAATTTCTATTTATTTGCCGAGTTAAACCTAAAAAGTATCAAATGTACGATAACATTTTTAATCATTTTATTTTTCCAACAAGCTTCAGCAAATCAACAGGTAGCATGACCAGGTGTGCCCATACCTTTGCATATGGCTGTACCAATAACATGTAGATGTATAGCATTATTTATCATAATACTGATAACTTACTAACAAATTGTTCACCTCCAGTGCAAAAAAAGTTAAAATAATAAAAACATGAACAACATGAACAAGGAATGTTTTGACGTTGTCTTACAGACATACTGTATGTATACCAAGCTACTTTTTGTACTTTCTGCAATCTGTCGTTTTGGTACCTCTATAAGTTTCTGCAGTGGAGTTTTTTGGCAGCGGATGGATAGTTTCCAGTTCTTCCAGCTGCCCTTCCCTCCAAAGTTCTCAAAGCTAGAAGGGGTGAACCAGCGGTGCTGCGAAAAAATACACGCACCCCCTATATGGTGCACAACAATAAATCAAAGCCATTAAAATCTACATGTAAAAATAGTACTGCGCAAAAGTCTGAGAGCACATTTAGAATATTAATGTCCAAAATAATATTACAATTATTAAAACATACAAAGAAAATAGATATAGAGAAAAATCAACTGTTAATAAATCAACCAATTTAACCCAATAAAAGCACTATTAGTTAGAGGGCTCATCTTATCTGCATATTGCAGCCTTCCGCCATAACAGCATTATACCGATAAAGGACAAGCAATCAGTAAACCACTGCTATCCAAAAAACATGTATCACATTCATATTTTGAACACGGCAGTTATACTTTATGCTGTGTAAAAATATCATACTTTTTTGGATAATATCAAAATAATACATTCCCCAGACATAATATGAAGAGATAAGCCAACATAAAAGCAAAGCCGTTTCTCCTCATATTGGCATCTACTGCTTTGAACCTCCTGAGACCCTGCATCCTCATATGAGGACATTAAATTTCTGCTTCTCTGCACCATGATACTTAATTTTTAAAAACGTTGACCTTTTGGCCTCATGTTAGGACATTGTGTTTTGCCAAAACAACTTCCTGTACAAAGACAAAGTTTAGATTTATACTTGTTCGGTCCTACTAATCACAAATAGGAGAAATTAAAAATCCACACCAAGCAAAAGTCTCAGGAGGTTAATGAAACATAATACTGGATTGATGTTGGAAGGTGTACCTCTGGCCAGCTTGTCACGATACAGAGTGCCTTCTTTATCTCCACATGTGACAGGTAGCTGAGATTTAAACAGACCCCATGTCCAAATATTCTGCTTTTCTCCTTTTTTCACTGGAGAAGCTGAGAAAGAGAAAGAAAACGAGATATTATTATTGATGCACAGACGAAAAAAGGCACTGCTTAAAAAGGTCAAACTCCTCAAAAGATTTTCTCCTCAACCCAAGTGTAATATAATAAGAGTTTACCAGTAAAGTCATGTTTAGTTTGAAACTACGAGACTAATGTTTCTAATGTAGCTAACAAGTAATGGAGGCGTATGCCACCAACCAGCATTCTGAGTTCTAAATTAAGTATAATCTCAAATTGACATGCTTATGGCTTTGGACAAGGTGTGGCCCAGAGACACCTGAGCAACTGTCCAAGTGGAACATGTGGATATAAACAAATACATAATTCTAGGATCATTTTATCAAACGTCTGAAAGTCAGCCTGTGAGGATTCCCTGACGTCGCTGTAGCTCACTGTGGAACTATAGAGGTCCAGGACAGCAGGGTAAAATGGGCTTGAGTTTGATGCAGTGTATTAACACAGGTCAAGTGTCAAATTGTATGAATTTCTTCTTTTAGTGATGTCACATTTACATATATCCATCCACCCATCCAACTGACTATTGGTTAGCTCTGCCTATTGACATTAACAGGACTTTTCCAGCTCTGACCGCTTGCTGAATGAGCTTCGGTAGAAGGGAGCCAATTATAGCAAAGGTCATTTAAATATATCAGTCATTAATGCATCAAATCAAAACCACCATGGAACGGAAAAAAGACTGAAAGGAGGTCATGTAAACCTCAAAAAACCTACACAGGTTTTGTTTCAGCTTCAGGCTAATGCTTTGCATATATTTGAATATATTTAACATCAACATGCATGTTATACACATTATATTCATCAAACTGTCTTTCCGATATCATAACACATCAGATCTAGGGTCAGTTTTTTGTGTTGCTTCTTCTGCTGAATGTACTGATGTGGCTGGTGGGGAAGCTGTGGTTAGTCTCGTGCTTGATATAAATGGCATTGCATCACACACTCACAGAACATGGGCTTCTTGGCGGGTTTCTTTTGATTGGGGGTGGAGAGACAGGATGGACCCGGCACCTCCTCCTCCTCCTTTTCTGTCTCATCAGCACTTTGTTTTCTCTTTCTTCCTCTCTTCTTCTTATTCACTGTGGTTTCTTTGACTTGGGCTGGCTCTTTCTCTCTCTCTGTCTGATCCTCTGGCTCAGGGAGATTCTCATAGG
>CM067481.1:34770442-34789057 GCA_034552555.1 Semaprochilodus insignis | reverse complement strand
CACTAACACACCACCACCATGTCAGTGTCACTGCAGTGCTGAGAATGATCCACCACCCACATAATACCTGCTCTGTGGTGGTCCTGACCTTTGAAGAACAGGGTGACTAAGTATACAGAGAAGTGAGGAGCTTCCTGAACAGTTAGACAGAAAAAGGAAAGCTTGATGTTCTCCTCTCTCTCTCAGAGATGATTTTTTTTTATCTGATGGTGACAGTTTGGGTGGCCTAACAGGTCTTGTTCCAGGTGGTTGTTAGGAGTCCCCTTCTCTCCTGCTTTTTCACTTTGACCTTGTCCTTCCTTATGCAAGAGGCATATCTAGCATCCGCTCTCGTCCGAAACATCTCCAGAAAAATGAAGAACCCTCCAGCAGATCTGACTCTAAATTAAATGAGATCATTTTCATGTACAGATTCCATACATGACAAAACACTCCAGTAAAAAATCCATCATCAAATACAAACACCAACCAACATGTGCAGAGGAGAAACGCTGGCGAATCACGAAAATATTCTAATGAGCCGAGTAGGGTACAACAAAAGGCGTTACTTAGCAACAAAATACAATCTCTTATGAGAGGCACTCAGAAAGAAATCCCTCACGAAGGCTGCAGATGGGAAATCATCATGCCTTTTCAGATTAACAACCACAGCTTCCTTGTCCAATTAGATTATGGTGCTCTATGCACACAGTTTCACACTCTGGGGCGCAGTACAAATAGAGCTACATTTCACTGTGGGCAGTGAGGGAGAGCCTGAGCTGGAGAGTTAGAAGGTCTGATGAGGTTACAGGAGTTGGAACATTTGTATATGAATTGATAAGGTGCTGAAATGCTGCAGTACTACACGATGACGATGATGATGGTTTTGATAACTCGGTGGTTGCACTGAAAATACAGTGTCAATGAGCCACCGAAGACGTACACGGTCGTATCGTGGTCCAAAGTGCCTTTTACACCAGTTCCTCTTCCTGGTCTGCACTGTGAGGACGACTTCATGTTTTAGAAGGTCCTCACCTCACATAGCCCTTTTCAACCAAAAGAACCCTGGTTCTTGAACTGGTTCAGGCTTCTTAGAACCTTGGTGCTATCCAGGGAACCAGCTTGCATTTGAACCAGTTTTTATTGGAACCAAAGAACGTCAAAGGATACAACGTCAACAGAGGGCACAAGCACGGATCAACTACTGGAGATAAGATGTAGAAGAGGCTCTTCAGCAGACCACTGGGTGTCGCCATTGTTGCCTTCTCTTTTCTCAACAACTGACACTCCCATGGATGCCATCATGGTTCGTGTTGGAGAACCTACTATTCTTTGGTTCCAGCTGTAATGAACTTTCAGTTTCCATAACCTATTAAGGTTTGGTGGAAATGCATCAAACGGTTTGAAGTGGAATGGAACCTGTTTAACAGTGGTGGCAAAGGGCTAGCAGTGAGCCCGACACAAGACGTCAACATCTACATCACATTCAAACACAGGTGGATGCTGGAAATCCAAGTAATCCCAGCACGTCAACTAGCCAGAGGAAATGACCGCCAAAAAATCTCCCACTGTTAATGTGCGTATGTGAAATGTCCATATTCCTTTGGTTCATAAGTCTCTGAGCCATATGGCTAAAAAGGGAGTTTGTTAAATCACTACACTCAATGGTTCTGCAGGGGTTCTTTAGTAAAGGTAAGGGTTCCGTATAGAACACCATATACAACACTCAATATCTGCATGCTGAAATGGATCTTCAGACTGATGGAGAACGTGTTGTATATAATTGCTGCCTAAAGAAGAATCTCCAAACTGGCAGCTTCACAGGAGACAGCAAAAACAGAATGTAGTCAAGTCGATGGAACCAGACTTTTTCCCTGAACCGTTTTGAGCCGTATCTGTTGGTCCATTCATCATGAAATTCTTACCCAGTGTAAACACCAGCTGCTATGTTTAAATGAGGCATAAAAGTAAAAATCGACAAAAAAGGAGATACATGGTTTTCATTGGACAGTGACGATATGGTTCTATATAGCTCCATATAGGATTCTGTTATGGTTATGATGCCAAGTTGCTTGTAAAATGATGGCAACATGAGAAGAAAGAACTATTTCACCAAGCATGAAAACGTTTNCATCATGAAATTCTTACCCAGTGTAAACAGCAGCTGCTATGTTCAAATGAGGCATAAAAGTAAAAATCGACAAAAATGGAGATACATGGTTTTCATTGGACAGTGACGATATGGTTCTATATAGCTCCATATAGGATTCTGTTATGGTTATGATGCCAAGTTGCTTGTAAAATGATGGCAACATGAGAAGAAAGAACTATTTCACCAAGCATGAAAACGTTTCTTTGATGGTTCATGCTTCTATATGGAACCAAGACCCCTTTAAAGAGTGTATCTATCACAATGGGGCAGTCAAGTCTTGGACAAGTGCTTTTAAATTTTAGCTTTTATTTTAGTCTGGACACGTTTATTAAGTTTATCTTTCGTTATTTGTTCATTTCTATTTTGTGTTTTGACTTAATAATAAAGCACTTCGAACTTTTGAAACCTTAATCAGCTATTACTGTTGTTAACTTCTGTCTTTTAGTCATAAGGTTACTGACTTGAGAAAAGAGAAAAAAAAAACCAAACAAACAAAAAAAAAACCACAATCTAAATCTAAATTTGACTGAGTAAAAGTATGAAAATTACATCCAATCAAAACATGCGACTGACATACCGTTAGGTATTCATCCAAGCATTACAAAAACTAATACTAAACGAAGCTACTGGACAAGAAACAGGTACACTTGTTACTAACAACTAAAATTATAATAATTATAAACATAACAAATATTAATATAATACAGATGTAGAGTACAGAGGAAGCTGATTTTATTATCAGGAGCTTAGTGGGCTTACCAGTTAATTTACAATGTGGAATAAAAAGGAATAAGTAATGAATAAATACATTAACATTATATATTATATTTTTATTTATCTTTTTTCTTTTTTTGTTTTTATTAAAGGTGTCCCAGTAATGGGTTTTCAATAACAAGGACTCAGCATGTCACTGAAAAAACCTTTAAAACTCTAAAACAGCAACTTTAGAGAAGGAAGAAAGAAAAAAAATTACTCTGAATGTAATCAAATGGGAAAAATGAAAAACGGTTTTATTGCTTCATTCAAGGAAAAAAAAACACAGCTGTGAAAACCAGCTGGCATTTTTGGAATTATGTAAACATAAAGAATGCTAAAAATGGAGATACATGGTTTCATTCAGAGACTGTCAATATGTCCATGTTCTTCCGTCCTGTTAGAAAAGCACCTCAGGTGGCTCCCCAAGTAGCTAGAAAATGAAGCTACTTCGATTCTACAATGTGGAAAATATTTATAACTAAGTAATGAAACCCCCTTCGTGACTAGGCGCATCCAAACTTCTGACATTGTGTACAGTACTGCGATCTCAGTTCCAGCACAGAGGCGGTGAGGAGTCGAGGGATTAGGAAGAAGAAGCGACTGTGTTAAGAAAACAGCTGGATAGAGATTTAAAATAACATCAGCCATAAGGCCGAAGACTTCGCCGCCTACGCCGCGAGCGCGTTTGCTCTGGGAGCCAGAACGTATTACACCAGAACACATGCACCACAATGTTTCTTTGCAACTTCGTAGACCTTTATTTGTGAAAAAAGTACAATAGCTCGTCCTTACAAATAAGCCTATGTAAAGTTGAGAACCGAGTACCGGAACCAAAAGAGTGTTCACTGCAGAAGTGGAATAACAGTATTCGAGGCATTGTTACTGTTCTGCATCTCCGGATGATGCACGCGTATGACTGAGACACATGAATCTGGTAACGTATCAGCAGAGTACTGAATAAGAAAAGCCTGAACACAATTCAAGAAATAACTACATTTTTCTCCTATCATTAATTCCGACCTCCGTACGCTACTGCTTTTCATGATATCCGAGAGCTTATGACAGCATATGTTTGGGCTTATGTACTAATAATGCTAGATCAAAATGTATTTGAATATGCATCACTGATTCCATGTTAGTAAAAAAAAAAAAAAAAGAAAAGAAAGAAACCTGTCAAAAAAAAAGAAAAGGTTCAAAGCATATAAATGCATCCTCTCTTTTCACCATAATAGATTTATACAAGATTAAACAAGACAATGCCAGCAGGGACTGAAAGAACTAAAGATCAACAGGAAAACACGACCTGTTCCATCCCACGTTAGAGAGACCACTTGTTGATGCTTTCAAGGCAACGCAGCGTACATGTTCGGACTGGCATAATCTCAAATTAGAGATTACATTTGGTCAAATTAGGTTTATCGCTGAGCAACATTCATTGAGCTTTAATTCCGTCTTGAGTTGTATACAAAAAAAAAAAAAAAATCAGCACAACACACCACTACTTCCATTAGTCCTGACTAACCTGATGCAGCTTGGCCAGCTGAGCACCTTTTGATCCTGAAGTCTTGGGGCGGGGGGGTAAATAAAAATAAACAAACCCACCCAAAAAAAAAACAACTAAGTTTCGGATACAGTGGATTGACGTCCGATCGAACCTACTGCAGCCTAAAACAAGAAATATGCCACGTTGTTACAGAATCACCAAAATAAGCACGCTCATAGAAAGGAGGAGATGATCTGTCTCTTTGAAGACAAAAACAGTAAGATGCGACTATGGGAATTTACAAGCTCTATTTGCACGTGCTCACACAAACACATGTTTAGTCAGTACAATGAGATTGTGAGGGCATGACATCATATTTATGCATCCTTGTTTTCTCCATGGAGGGAACGGACTGTAGATTACACCCATGGGGGGGAAGGAATTTGTAGGAAAGAGCAGCACTGCCCTCTTGTGGACAGAGCCGAGCACTGCGCTTCTCAAGTCCAGGCTGCACCTGAGGCAGCCGCCAGCTTCGAGGGTCTTTCATCTGGCTGCTGGAAGAGAGGCGGACGACCTGAGCGACTCTACCTGCTGAGTCTCAGCTTTATGGAGTTTTTCACCACTGGGATGGGGTTGGCCGGCAGGAGGGGGACGTCGGAGAGCTCTGTGCCGGACATTTTCTGAAAGAGGCAAAGGAAGTAATCAACTACGTGACGCAAGCAATTCGGCTTAAACTGAGAGGGTTTCTGAGTGTACCACATTTTAGTGCCCCACCCTCGTAACAGCGTAACTTGCAGTAGAGCTTCACAGCAGTTATAGAATAATGTACAGTAGTTATTTATTGTTGGGGACCAAATAACAATCAGCCATTACTGGTTGCTTCATATTGCAAAGAGCAGATACTTCATGTATGGAACTAATATAAGTTATATTAATATAAGTATATTAATATAATTAATCTCTTATTAATATAAGAACCATGTCAGGTGCTGGATGCCTACCCAGACACCCCTAGTAAGTAGTGAATTCAGTTACTTGGACGTCACCCACTGAGCCCGACTGCACCTAGGCTGTTAGAACAATCTCCTTAGACACGCGGTGACATTCCTGAATGGGACACTTTGTTATAGCCCCACCTAAGATCACTATGCCCAATGCCATGTATGGGCTGTATGAGGTATAAAGCCCCCCAGCACTGAGCTGTGGAGCAGTGGCACTGCAGTCTCTGGAGTGACTGAGCTCTACCCAATATCTTTGGGATGAGGTGAAGTGATCCAGAACTCCTCAAATCATCAGTACCTGACTTCACGAATGCTCTTGAGGCTAACTGCAATTAAATCCTAACAACAAAGTTCAAACATTAATCGATCCCAGAAGAGTAGAGGATGTTACTGCAGCAAAAAGGGACAAGCTTCCCACGAATAACCTTCATTTAAAAAAATTTAAAAAATAAAAATAAAAAACCCCACAACAACGGACGATGAGCCGGTGTCTACAACCTTTTGCATGTTATGACAGATGAGCTGAAGGCAAAACTAAAAATATGATTTAGCCCTAACTTATCATACGTACATAAACAAACACATTCTGGGAAGCTCTAAAACCAACGGGAACTCATTACACTTTACAACATTCAATCACTTATACACTAATAAAATAAACTTATTCAATTCCTAGTTGTTTGAATTTTAGCTCCTTAGCATCGGTACTGCTGACTAGCCATACTAGTTGGACTCTAGCAGTGACTGAATAATAAATCTTACAATCAGAATAAATAAGCCGTTTGCTGACAAGTATGATTTCCATTGTGTTTAGCGTTTAATTATGTCCTACCTGAGCTGGAGGCTGTTCTTCTGTGCCCAGCTCCTGTACACAAGGATAAATTTCACAGGAGACAAAAATGCGTTAGCGCATTCAATTCATGCATATAATCCACATAATCCATATAATTCAAACCTCGACACATTTAAACAAAAACCAAAAGAAGATTTTTGCACTTACTGTCGGCTCAGCCTCCGATTTGACGTCTCCTTCTACAGAAGCCTGCTTCAAAAGAACATCACTACTTCAGCATCATGAAGATTTCTCAACATTCCCAACATGAGTCTGCCGTGAAAATTTAAGCTAGAAATGAACTGAAATATGCACCTCGGGCTCTGCAGAAGTCTGTCCCTCCGTTTGCACTGAGGCCTTCGCTTCTGAGGTAGACTCCTAGACAGAAACGATTTCACTGCATTGTTACAATGCTTATAAAACGAACCTTTGGATTGTACTGCATTGAAAATTGATTTTGTCAAGTACAGAAGGCATCTACAGAAGACTTAAAAGACTTAAAATCACTCACCCCTTCTAATTTAATCCTCTTGTCCTTATCAGCCTGGAGGGGCGAGCCTGGTCTCTTGCCTGCAGGCGGACCCATGAGAGGAGGGCTGCTGGTAGTGTTCCCACTGCTGGAGGACTTCAGCTCTACCAGATGTGCTGTAGGCCCCTGGGCTGTAACAGAACACCAGGCATAATGGGTTGAAAGAGTGTGTACGAAATGTCAGACAACATACATACATGACCGCAGACAACCACACATACCTCCAACAGGAGCCGTGCCTCCCGAAGTGTCTGCTTTGCCTTGAGAATCTGAGCCAGCAGTGGTCCCTGTGGAGCTGAACATATGGTAGGACAACGTTCAAAAAGAGAGCTGGTGTCTTGTAGAGACTTTTTTTTTTTTTAATTAATTAATTAATTAATGAAATGAAAATGAAAAATTTGTTCACATTTTGATGGCCCTTTACAGCTTAGCTACAAATGGGCAAACTGCAGACCTGGTGAAGTTGTTCATCTATGGCATTACAGTTTGAGTAAGGTTTAGGGCCAGGGCTAGGTTTAGGTTGGGCCAAATCACTGAAAAAAAGCTATTTTTTTTGAATGATGCACAACTCAGGGCAGCTACTCCTGTACTACTGGTACATAAATCCATGCAAAAGTTAAAAATTGATTTTATGGGAAAAAACAAAAGAAAAGAATAATTTCTGAATTTCTGAAACTAACAGTGTTTATGGGCCCATTAAAATAAGGTTATCTAGCATCAACCATAAAAATGAAAAAGACTTAGAAATGAATAGACCTTCAGAAGAGGGCCACCCGCCAATCAATAAAACCCGACACTTGGTCATCCAAGGCTATTAAGTTGCTCAGTATGCGATAAAAATGTGGCCTCACCCATGAGGACTGGCAGAGTGACCACTCTTGGTGACAGTAGCAGAAGAGGACGCGCCAGTGGGGGAGGGCATGGACATGCTGTTGTCGCTGTCCAGTGACAAGTCCACACTGCTGTCATTCATAGCACGCAGGCCTTCGGTCGAATGCTAGAATGCAAGATGAGGAAAAACCATTAACCCCTTTCATTCAGCTGTTATTAATCTTAAGACTTATTTAATAACTACCAAGAGTTATTTAGCATCAGCCATGAAACTACCCAAGTCACGGGATGTTAGGAACAGTTAACAAAACAGAATAAAGGCAAAGGTTGCTCGCCTTTCTCCTCTTCAGGATGACCAGGTCTGGCAGGAGCTGGTGAAGCTGCTTCCTCTTCACATGCATTGCTGTGATTTTCATGTCAGGCTCAAACATCTTACTGCTGATAGCCTGGCGGTACACTGCACTCATTCAGAAGGCATAACACGTTAGTGCTTATCAGCAACTCATTTAGGCTGATCTGAACCTGGGAATGAAACCCAAACCCTTGTTGACTTTTGGGACTTGTTCTCCCTCCATTGATCACAGGCTTAAAAAAAAAATAATAACACCCTTGAAAAGAACAAATCTCTTCCTGATGTTTATATTCCACTTCAAGGATAGAATATAAAACCACAGGTGTGTAGCAGCTTTGATTTAATAGGATAGGCTTTAGTATTAGCATTAACCTAATCCACCTTCAGTGATGCATATCAGAAAATACACACAGAATATGGGCAATAAATTAGACACTTCTGGAGAGTCATAATCTTGCCTATGAAAAATATAGTGAAATTGTAATGCTGTATATAATTAGTATATACAACAACAACAACAACAACAACAACAAGTATACTATTTTATCATACTTTCAATTAATATGACATAATATAATATGCAACTTCCTTGTAGGTTCATATATGAAATTACTGTACTATTAAAGTACTAATCCACTTTATAACTTAAAAAAAGTTAGATGTGAGTGTAATTCCCAGAGCAGTGGATGAGTCTATAATGACTGAGAAAACTCCATAACACTCAAAATTTTATATCAGGAATATCTCATATTTAAGTGCTTCATATTTCAGCAAGGCAGATAAATTATTGAAGACTTACTGTAAACAGATCACAGTATATTATTTATCATATTATAAAAAATAAACTGGCAACAATAAATACAACTCTAAAATAGTATATTATCATTGTACATCAAATATATATTTGCATTTCAATCAACACTGAGTTATAATAAAACATAACAGCAACTACTAACACAACAGGTGACACCAAACACTTGAATAGTGCATAGACATAAAGTATATAGTCGATACAACTAACACACACACACACACACACACACACACACACACACACACACACACACACACACACAGACAGAGTAAAGGAAAACTATATAAGTCAAAAGTATCCCACCTGTGTCTGTGAAGGACTGGATGTCAAAGGTCAAGTCCACGTTGAGATGCTCAGAACCTTCCATTTTCTTGAAGTCAATGCCAATAACCCACATTGTGCTGAATTCCTCCCTGTCAGCATTCAAATGTAGAATTACGACATATTCAAGGGAGGACAGGAAGCGCCAACATGAGTTCTTGCATTTGTCCCTTAATAACAGATCTACAGATCCTTACTAACACTCTCTGCAAATGATTGCTATCAGAACAAAAGCTTATATCCCAGTTCCTGACATGTGCCTTTCTACAGAGTTTGAAATTATTAGCTGCCCTTTATATCATGGATGGGTCAGCAGAAACGGTCCAAAATGACTCGGAATAAAACCTTTATTACATTAACTTGCTGTAACTTGCTGTAACTGCTTTTCCTCTCCTGTGAAGCGGCTGTACTGGAGACACAAAGTTTTATTAACTACCTAAAGGAAGGATTATCTAAAAGGTGCCTTTCCCCACTCACTTGTCATTGCCTTCCTTGGGTCCTGGAAAAGACTGTGGATTCACATGGGCAAGCGTGATGTACTCATTCTTCTCCAAGTTTCCCACCAGGATTCTGATCTTGGACTCAACGAGGCCAACCCTGTCGGAAAAATACTGCATTAGGCGAAGGCTTACAATTTCACATTAGGCCCAAGTATCCTATTTCAACCAACCATTAAAAAAAACTGTCACTGCACAGGTTCAGAAACAGGTTTTGGCAAAAACAATATAACGGCTCATCATACCAATGGTTGTGACTTGGTGCAGACTGCAGTACTCACCACTCGAGGTGCTGCTTCTCAGTGGACGCACTTGCTAGCAACACAATATAATGCCTTGGAACATAAAAGACAGAACAATGCCATTACATCCTTCAAGCAGAAGCTGTTCACCTAAACTCCGGGAAGGCTACAGGCCCCAGGGCCATCCAGACCTACACTCAATCATGTACTGGGATCAGTCCAACATTAGTCAATCACTGATGTAGCAAAAATATATCGTATATACAGCAAGAATTCATCTTCAAAGCAAGTCTATTATCAAGGGGACACCTACAGCAACACGGCAAGAAAAAGAAACCCATAACTCTCAATTAAATATAAACAGAAACAAAAAAAATAAGGAAATAACTACATATAATTATCTGTACTGAAACTGAAATAGTTGCATTCATTTAACAGTTCATTTGATAATATATGGATACCAATTCTAGCACTATTTCTAAATAATACCCCTAAATAACTACATACCCAAACAAATTAACTGCTGAATTTTAAAAAAGGATAGCTCTTTAATTTAGAAGTAAAATCCCAGAGAGGATCCGTGCTTTTGAAAAAATAAAACAGTACACAATTTCACATAAGGATTTATTTTAAAATGTTAGGAAAAACAATAAAAACAAAAAATAAAGTATAGTTATCCTGCAAAACATCGTCTTTACCCGAAGCCACTAATGCGAATTCAAAAAGCAGTTAAGCTGCATCACGTTACTAACCAGGCAAATCGTTAATGACCATGTGCACCAGACACGTGCATCCGTTTGACCATCAGGGGCTTCAAAGGTTCATTCCACATGAAGGGGGGGGGAAAAAGCAAACCGTAATAAAACTGATTTTGTCTAAATTATAAATGTAGTGCAATACTGTTATTAATGGAGCTGCTTGTTCTTACTGAATAGACCCCCATCCACAGCCTGAAGGCAGCATCTACACAGCGCTGCTTTGCAATCTTAACAATTAAGGTTTAATTTAGACAAAACCACTTACTGAACGTCTAAAAATGATTACTTTGAACTGGAGATAAAAGAAAACCCTAACTTGTTAGCCTGCATTATATCCTATATAGGGTACTAAATGGTCTAAGCATGTTCCACAGCTCATTTTCATTAGTAAATACAAATAAACAAAGCTAAAATTTATTTATTTTTTGGCATCCTAGATTCTATAACAAGCTGGTTCTTCGGATCATGTGAGGTAATACACAGAAAAGGGGACAAACACAATGTACAAGGAAAATCAAATGACCTGGCTAGGGCTTAAGTCATTGCTAATACCCCTTTCTTTCATTTCTGTGGAGCACTGAATGTGAAGAACTCTAAAAGCAGATTAATCTATTTGACAGTTCAAAGGTGTTAAGTTCACACTGTATTAAATTCAGTCATGAGATGAGAAACATGCACACTAAATGTTTATGGATTAAAATGAAAATAAAGGAAAAAAAAACTATAAAAACACAGACTAACAAGAAATACGTTGTACAAATTGTGAACTAAAACATTTTATTTTTGAATTGCATACAATTAAAAGACACAAGAAAACCAATAAGTATCAGCTTTTTTTTTTTTTTTTTTGATTTTCAAATACCTACCTTTAGGAAAGACAAACAATGATTTCAAAAGACGAGCTGGGTACATTGTGAGCATGGTCTACAATTATTAATAGTCAAGCAAGATTAAGAACATTTAAATTCACAAATGTAGCTGCACTGGTGCGGAGAGTATTTCAGAAACTTTAGCATTAATTTCAGAATTGCGCTTTATTTCTTCATATTCAAACTGTATCAGTACGCACCAAGAGAGCCGCACGGAAGTACTACGTAGACGTGTTCGTGTGTGTGCAATTTTGAAAAATAAACCTTTATTGAATCTCACCATGTGTGTCCAACAGGATAAGCAGTTTAATACATACTTGTATTTTTGAAAGAAGTTTGGAGCTTCAAATAGTTTGGACCAATCTGCTTTGTTCTGCAATATTTCATCCGTGATGGCTAGACCTGGAAACCGAGAGGCAAAACAAAGGTAAGACGACACCTACAAATAAGCTCGCGCTATAATCTAACCGCAACTCATCTAGAAGAGAAACGTGACCGACCCTGTTTGAACTCTTCGACCATGATGTTCCGGGTGGACACAGACACATTGTATGTGGAGTTCTGCTGGGGATAGGCTGGTGTGATGATAGGCATGAGGTGGTATCGGTCACTAGGAGTCACCTGTAACAATCAAAGACATTTATAATGACATACACTTCACATACAGACAACAAAACAACCGCCCAGAAAACAAAGCTGTACTGAAACTATGAGGACAATAAATAAAGGAACGCTGCCTAAAACCCATGCTGAGTGAAGTAATTTCAAAGATGCCAGCTTGTGGTGAACCTGTATGACTCGTGTATGGAATATTACTGTGCTGTACTGTGCTGTACTGCTAGCGGCTGCTAAAATGTCTGTCTGCCTGCTACAAGCAAAATTACAATTATGGCCATATATACACACACTATGTATCTACAAACAGCCTAAATTTTAGACTGTTCCAGAAACCACATGTACAATTGAGCTTACCTAACAATTTGAGGCATATATATGAGGAATTAAGACGATGACTAAAAGATGACAGAAAGGTGGTAGATTGGTAGACAGAAGCAAGATGCCAACTGGTGGGGTATAAGCATCCATAGCTTTGGTTTTGTTAGCTACAGTAGCCTTACATAAACATAATTTCAAATATATTGGGACAGTATGTAAAATAAAAAATAAATTAAAAAAAAACAGTTATCAGTACATCATAATGGGATTCATTCTCTTTGTATTAGACTGAAAATACCACAAAAGTACAATAATTGTATTGGGTTTTCCGTATCAATGTTATTATTAGTATCATTTTGTAAATGTATGCCAAGGTCAATTTAAAGCCAACTCAGAAACACAAGTAACACTGTGGTAAACATGCTGATCACCTTTCTTGTTACAGCACTTACTAAACATCTGGGGACTGAAGACGCAAACTGACATTTTCTTTTCTTTTTTTTTTTTAAACAGTAACCGTTTACCATTCTTCAGTTGTACTAGTGTTCTGCAGTGGTACTGCAGATGGTTGTCTTTGTTGGATTTTGCACCAGTCTAGCACCTGCGACTCACATTACGGAGTCATGCGTTTAAGATGCAGTACTAAACTGCGTTATACTGCACTCTCAAACATATTTTTCAGGAGATCCAAATTAAAGTTAGCTTGTACATTCACAGAGATAGGAGCATTACCCTCGGGTCCCAGACTGGCAAGTTGAGGTTGCAGTCCTCTGGCTGCTTCAAAAGAACCGGATTCGGCCACTCCCTAACAACAAACAAAAGGAAAGGGGAACAAACGGGATCAGCAACCTGCTGAGAAGTTTGATTTTCTCCAGTATGCTTACCAACGAGCAGGCCTGAGCGATTTATCATTACATTAACTGTCCTGTCCAAAGACATCATGTTCCAATTGGACCGACAAATGATAAAGTAGATTTTTATAGAAAATGAATTTGGTCTATAGACAAGGTATTTCTTCCCTCTTTTCTCAAAGGTCACATAGCAGCGATTTTAAAATTGAGCACTCTACCCACAAATGATAACAGGCCTTCTGTAAGCTTTCTGTTTTCTCCCCACTACATGAACAGGAATGAAGCTTGAGCGATAAGGAACTCACCACTTGGAGAAAACCAAGAAGAACTTATGCACGAGGGTCGAAGCCACAGCATTGGGGTAAAGCTGACACGTACGAGCCACCAGCATGGCCCAAGACACACCACCCAGGAAGCCCAGGATGTTAGAATAGATGTTATGACCTGAAAAGGTTTACACACTACTATGTATTATAAGGCTCTTTACTTATATACACAGAACACATGGAGAACTTCAATGCATCAGCCTCCCTTAAACAATGCAACATCTCTACATGGTGTGTCCAAAACGCATTTGGTTCTCCGCACACACCAAACAAGCCTGAACAATTCAATTTTTCCAAATGGGGAATTTCTATCAATGGAAGACTTCAGATCAGGACCATGTCTAGCAGCTGAAGGAAAACCCTGAAGGGACAAAATAACTAACACACGATTTGTGCAATCTGTCTGTAAAATCAGTTTACAGTTTCTGTAACCACACACCAAAATTAAGCAGGTTCTGTTTGAATCCAATAAGCTAAAAAAGCGTTTTCAAAACTGCAGTTGTCTGGTTAACTGGCTATCATCTGTACCGCCTGGTATTGCACAGTGGTATAAGACATTGTATAATATTCTCCCCCTCGAAAGACCAAGTTATTTAAACAATAAAAGGATTAAGACATTTTATCAAGCCTGGGGTGGATTCTTGGACCACACCCAACCTGCTATCAGAGATGTGCTGCACTGTTGAGGTGGGGGGATAACAGCAAACGGGACTTCTGTGTTTGTATTTTTCCTTTTATTATTATTATTATTATTACTATTATTACTATTATTATTATTACTATTATGCTGTATACAGAGCAACTGCCACTGTATTGTTCTCCGCATGCTACTTTGTACAATCTTTGTTAGCTCCAGCTGCAGCTGTCGGCCTCCACTCCTAAGCTCCCAAACATTTGCCGCCTCTTTTGCTATTGTTTACTTAAGTGAAAGCCCTCACCAAACTATTCTACCCTGACAAAAGGCAAAGGTCTATGCCACAAATGGTTCTGGGTAGACTTTTTGGACCACAACAATCCCTTTTCTCAACACAGCATTTTTTTTATACCACCAGTGGACATAAGAATGGGGTTAAACAAGTAAATACTCACGTTTGGCCCACAGTTTGATGGCCCTGAGAGTAAGTCTGAAATTCTCAATGTTGGGCACTAGGTGAAGAATCTCATCAGTGACCCTGCAACCTGAGAAACATTGCTCACATCAGCGAAAAACAACCAACAGTATTGAACTATACAGATTTCTGCATCACAGAGCCGCAGAACATATGACCTGCTATGGCAGAAGTCAGGCAACCAAGCCCGTAATTAAATCACTACTTGTTACACTATATATGAAATCAAATCCAAATTTCACAGAAATAGCCGAACACGGTACAACTAGCAATGAAATGTATTGACAACTGTTTGTTTATATAACATAAAAAAATAATAAAAAAAAGAAAATCTAAAATACATAAAATAAAGACAAATACAATATGCTATACAATATGTGTCCTGACCAATCACGGACGTTCTTTGATTCAAATAATTTGTCAAAGGCTATCAAAAGGTATGTGACAGTAGCAACAGGCATCAAGATCATTCCAATAGTGTGTTGTCAATATCATGCAGCCCTATTATGGAATTCTACTTGCATCTGACTAATCAATCAACCGGCAACATGTACCATTGAGGCTCCTTATACAACGGATGTCCAAGTTCTTCAGTAGACTATCATCTCGCAGATCCAAATTCTCCGGAATGGTCTGCAGAGCTAGTCGGGCAAACAGTATGTCGATCTGTTGCAAACAAAAAAACAACAATACATACATTTTACATATTTTGTGTTATATGAATGTTTACTCCTCATTCACACTGAACATGTAAGCACATCAGCCAAACAAAAATACCTCGATGCCATCAAACGACAGCTTGATCACAGGGACAAAAGCCTCTTCCACAGCCTAGACGAGAAAACGAACAAAGTCTCAGACCCCCTCACCACTGTTCCATCTGGCCAAACGCTATGAGCCAATGTACGTTTCCATTAACATCATCATACCCTCAAGTCTTTGACCTCCTCTTGCTCTTTCAATTTGTCATAAAAAGAGGAGAAGAAGTCAGACCTCTCCACATGACGTGGGGCGACACAAAGAGCATCGATATCAGCACCTGGAAGTAGAGCAGTACAAGCGTCAAACTAAATGAAAATTTACTAAACAAAAAACCGCACACAGTCACGTGGAGAGCTGCCGATATATGAATTTACCTTTTGTATGGACTCCTAACCTGTAGGAGCCAAACGTAAATATTTTTCCTCCGACATTGTCTATCAGCGATGCCGGGATATTCTGTAGCGAAAGGGATTTTATGAAGAATTGTACATCACCTCAAAGGAAGCCATCTCAGTGCTTTGCTTTGCTTTCATAAACCTAATATTTTACATCATACCTTAGATTCACTGATCTCATGGATCCATTCCTTAACCAGCGTATTCAATTTCCCCAAAACCAGGATTCTGCAAACAGATAAACACAGTCATGTACAAGCCAAAATGCTTTCCTCTAGAACAAGACCAGCTTAATCCAGCACAGGAGCCACCACATTCATCCTCTGTGGATAAGACTGGTGACCCCTGATCTAGCCGCTTCGTCACGCACCGATTACTTATCTTGCTCAATGATGCGTTCAGACTAAAGGTAAAGACGCAGCGCTCACCTGCGCTGCAGCTCCAGCTCCTCCTCAAACACCCCGAACGGCTTCAACGCCTCTGTAAGTTTCTGTGTCAGCAACCGATCCGACTCCTTCGGCAAGGCCAGGCTGATGGGGGACGTGATCCCATAGTGCTTGGGGGTCTGCTGGGCCGTCTGCACCTGATTCGTGATCGGGCTATGGAATGGCACGAGTCAGTCAGGTCACATCCACATCTCACAAAACATTACCAACAAAATCTGAATGACGTGACATGCAATACATTTCTTGAGGACACTGATACGAAGGGACTATTTAGTAAATAAGAATTTAGATGAGAGGAAACCCAAACCAGGGTGCACTGAGTACACTTGCCCGGAGCAGTGGGCAGCCCTATCCACAGCGCCCGGGGAGTAGTTGGGAGTTAGGTGCCTTGCTAAAGGTTCGGTGAATCAAACCAGCAACCCTCCGGTCACAAGGCTGGTTCCCTAACCTGCAGCCCACAACTGCCCCTATTAAAAGGGCCCTACAATAAATATCAGAGTGAAGACATCCTACAATCCTAAAGCCACTTTCAGACACATCCGAGGAGGTGTCTTACCTGTTCACCTGTGCAGGAAATGACCTATAAAGTTAATGCATATATGAATGTATATGAGCGGACAGAAGAAACAGCGACACCCAGCGGAAGAAGCTCCAACGACATACTATACAGAACAAAGTGTTGACTCAGAAACTGAAGACATAAATGAAATAAATCTCACTAAAAGTGAATGTTAGCTGGCAGATCTTCAATTTTCATTGCATCAATAAATAAACGTACTTTGGACGGGTGTAGTAAATAAACTAGGCTTAACACTGAACGCTAACGTTATATAAGAAACTAGCTAGCTAGGCTAGCTGGCTAGCAGACCAAAAACATTTTAGCTAACTATATAGCCTTAATTATATAGCATTAATTGCGTTTATTAACTCCATGTGATTTATATATTGCTAAATGAATTATTACCTTTTGGCTGTATTCGCCGTTTCTCTCAAAGCGGGCTTTTGCCATTAGCTAGCTTGTTTGCTAGCATAGCTAGCTAGCCAGCTACTTCTCAATGTTGTGCACCGTTATTGCCACTTTTAGTAACTCGCTTTTTAGGTCTTAGTCGTTATTAACCACAATGTGGATTCAAGTTTAGATTCTAAACTGCATTGACGACTTAAAACCGAGAGGCAAACTGCTCCATAAATAAACTTTAATCTTAAAACTTCTGTTTATGGCCTGAGGAGTCGGCCTGCCAACTGTTAGCTGCCGCGGCTAACAGGCTAACCAGCGTCCGCCCGCGGAAAATACTGGCTAAGTCAGGTGTTTTAAAAAGGTATAAAGTGTATATATTATA
Organism: Semaprochilodus insignis; assembly: GCA_034552555.1. Taxonomy (NCBI): domain Eukaryota; kingdom Metazoa; phylum Chordata; class Actinopteri; order Characiformes; family Prochilodontidae; genus Semaprochilodus; species Semaprochilodus insignis. Next base: position 34,771,476 of record CM067481.1, on the reverse strand, counting down.
AGTGTATATATTTAATAAGGAAGAAAGTCTGTTTTTATTGTTCAATTCAGCTTGTGTGGGTTGTATTGGCCGTCTCGGGCCTCTTCACTGGCTTGTTTTTCGAATCTCCCGTTCCACCTTAAATGGTACGGCAGTTGCATTATGGCGCCTCAGGCGCCATAATGCAACTGCCGTACCATTTAAGGTGGAACGGGAAATTCGACTAACAAGAAGCCAACTTCAGCCTCGCCTCGCAGCGCCGTGGTGCAGATCCCTCATTAATACTCACAACGGCATGGCGGAACTCCGGATCTCTTCTCTTTCTCTCAGAGATCGACGCCAAAGTCTCTCACATTATTCTGTCGCACGTTTGCGGAGCTTTGCTGCGCACTTTGGTTGCTTTTGTTCGCGCAAACATGGCGCTCCACAACGCGGACAGGACAGCACGGCTACTCCGAAAGGGGGCTTCTTCTGTTCAAACGGCGGAGACAAACACAGAGAAGCACATCTCCACCCAGCGGGAGAACCAGGAAACAGGATCTAGAGCTCGTTATGAACACAAGTGTGGACTCTTTCAGTAGTAGAACCTCCTGGGTAAAACACTTGAACTGCGTGCTGGTCTCAGCTGGTTTGTCCTAGTGTGGTGTTGGTTCGGCTGGTCACCCTGCAGTTCCATGCTGACCAGTATTCCAGCATTCGAAACACATCATGCGCTTGTGACGAGTAAGGAGCCCCTAAAGTGACATAGTGATGATTATGATTTAATAAGGCACAAGTTATTATATTGAGGCCACAAATTAATACATTAATAATTACGTTACTCATAACTTGTGGCCTCAATATAGTAATTAGTGGCCTCAATATAGTAATTTGTGGCTTCACTATAATAACTTGTTTTGATATAGTAATTTGTGGCCTCAATATAGTAATTAGTGGCCTCAATATAGTAATTTGTGGCCTCACTATAATAACTTGTTTTATTATAGTAATTTGTGGCCTCAGTATAGTAATTTGTGGCTTCACTGTAATAACTTGTTTTGATATAGTAATTTGTG
>CM067481.1:34739401-34765531 GCA_034552555.1 Semaprochilodus insignis | reverse complement strand
ATCAATTCTCATTTGCAGTAATGCTAACCAATCAATTCTCATGTGTAGCAATGCTAGCCAAGCAGTACTTAGTAGAGGAATGCTAACCAAGCAGTACTTAGTAGAGGAATGCTAACCAATCAATAATCAGCAGAAGTAAGGCTAACCAATCAATTCTCATTTGTAGTAATGCTAACCTCCTACTGTACAGAACTACTGCAAAACTGCTGCTTTTTGTGTTTAGCATCTTAGCTCCAGTAACTTCATGCAGTGAGGACCTGCTCACGGGCGGCCTCTGGTGGTTTGCAGTGGTGTTTTTGATATAACGGGATGGCTGGGAAACGGCTCCTTAAAATCAGCTCTGACTATATTATCCCCCATCATCCCAACAAAGTGTTTCCTTTAAGCTAAAAGCAAGATAGTTAATGCTCCAGTTAACTCAAAACACATACTCACGATTAAACAAGATTCAGGGTAAATGAAGACATTTGAGAGTGTGTGTGCAGAGAGCAGTGCAGTATTTCATATCAATTAGCCAAGTGAGAGCGATTATTATGAAGCCTCCAACTGTCCATCCAGCAGGTTTAAAAAGATCTAGAATTACATGTTCCTGTTGGTTCCTGTTCTCATTTCTAAATGTGCAGTGGAAAAAATACTTTAATTGATTTATTCTTTCTTTATTCCATTTTAATCAATTCAGTTATAACAGTAACTGCTTGTTTCAAAATGTCATTTATGTTTTGATTTGCACTAATTACCAAGTTCGAAAACACTTTTTTAACATACATAAAATATTAAACATTAAATATTATAGACTATTCACCATAAGGGTAATTAGTGCCAAAGACCATAGTGTGAAGGAAGTAGCTGAATCTGCAGGTGTATGGAAGTGTACAGTCATACGGGTCTACCAGCAGTGGTTAAAATCCCAGTCTACAGGAAATTCTCCTGGGAATTGTGCCAGGGCAGGCATCCACCAAATCTGGACCAACTGCTCAATTCATTGGTGCAAGAGTGTCTGAACATTGATGTGGTCTACATCCAGAAACTTGTCCAGTCCATGCCCAATCCAATCACAGCTGTTATTGGTGCTGGTGGAGGTATTACATGCTGTTAGGTACGTTTCAGTCACAGGTGACTCGTGAGCTTATCAGATCACAGCTTATTAGAAAATTAAGTTTGTGATTATTTCTTTATATGAGAATCAATATTCTAGTGGTTTTAGTAGCTCTCCATACTGTAATCCTTCTTATCTCCAACATAATGAACTCGGACCTATTTACCTATACTATGAGATTACTCGGTTGTGAAGATGTGTAAGATCTTAAACTGTCAGAAGCAGAAGTAATAAACATCCTCCGAAGTGCGCTGATCTGTCTAGTTTATTGTTGTGACACTGAATGAGAAAGAAAAGCAACATAAAAAGTGTGACACTGAAGACCACACAGCTTCCCTTCATTCTTCTGCTCCAGATCCGGTCAAAAGCACGCGACTAATCTTCTAAATTGTTTCTGAAAAGGTATTCGGCCTGTGGAAGTTCAAAATCACAGATTAATACGTTTAATAACAGGTAAATAACGAGAAACCAGAGAGAAAAAGGAAAAAGGAGGCAGGTACCAAAAAGTCCACAGGATCTTCAGGTTTAGCCTTGCTGCACTCCAGCAGCCCCTGGGTGAGTGTTGGTATGACGTATTTCATCAGGTAGTGTCTCATGGGAACGGAGCGTGTCTCCAGCAGCTCATGCTCCTGCTTCTTCACCTCCTTCACATTCCTGTTCTGGAAGAACACAAAGCTTCAGCCACAACGACCACCAGTCCCACTGCGGTACGTAAGACACAATATGGTCAATTCAATTCAACTTTGTCATTATACCAATACAGGTTTGTGCAGTATAGTGAGACACTGTCAGGCTACTTCTCCAGTGCAGTGCAGTGCAAGTAATAGATGATGATGATGACAGATAGATAGATAGATGATAGATACTTTTATTGATCCCAGAGGGAAATTCTAGAATTCCGCATTTAACCCATCCGTGAAGTGAACACACACACACACACACACACACACACACACAGGGGTTAGGTGCCTTGCTCAAGGGCACCTCAGTTGTTACTGTCGGTTCAGGGAATCGAACCAGCAACCCTCCAGCCCATGACTGCCCCCAATATAATAGTGCAAGATCAAAACGGCACGTGCAAACAAGACAGGGCGTAAAACCAGGTAGGTGCAAGGGTCAAAACCGAGACAATCAGAAACCAGGCAATCAGAACAAGAGGTGGAGGCAAAAGACAAAACCAAAGGGCAAACGAGGGTCATACATGAGAATGCATAAACAGGGAACACAAGGGTTGGCAATACTTCGCAAAGTGTTACAGACTAGGGGCAGGTATTTCTACACAGCAAAGTTAATGGGAAACAGGTGAAGCTAATCAGAATTCTGGGGTAGCAGAGCAGGGAACCTGTTCCTGACTGGATGAGGTAGAATTTGTGGTATTGGCATCATGGAGAGAGGGATCATGGGAAGTGTAGTCCCCGGATTCGGCGAAAGGCAGAGGAAGAGTCCAGACATGTGACATCAAGAGGACTAAATGTACATCAGGATGTTACTAGAACTGAGGTGCAAACAGCAGCTAGCATATCGTCGCTGTCCAATGAAAAACATGTATCTCCATTTTTGTTGATTTTTACTTTTGTGCATCATTTTTGCAAGTTGCCATTTTGGAGATACTTGTTTTTCTTTAGACAGCGACGATATGCAGTAGAGAGAAATACAGCCTAGTGTTAAGTGTACATGTAGGAGAGTACAGTATGTTGAGGTAGCCAGGTGGGCAGTTCAGTATGTGCTTGTAAATAGTAGATGAATATATAATGGTGTTCAGTGCAAGCAGTGAGCATAGCAGCTCAGCGTTCAGGTTAACAGCTAAAACAGCTTACTGTATAGATGTACAGTATATAAAATACACAGCTCAGATGGTCCAGTAGAGAGGTCTAGTTAAAGAGCCAGACACTGTATATAATACTAACTTACTATATGACTTTCCTGGTCTATATTTACATTCATGGCAGTCACACTCTTATCCACTGTGGCTTACAGGGGTGCTTTGTTGTCAAAGCTAGTAATAGCCCATACATAAATAGCTTACAAATAGTCTTCTACTAGGCCTAAACCCTAGACATCTTTTAGTACACAGAATATCTGCAGCTGTGAAAAGAACTGCACTGAAGTTTTTGAGAATGGCTAATTAAAAGAATAGTCCAGTGAATAAAGCTGCAAGGCTAATAATAAAGCAAACAAGTAATGGAAGCTAAATCATCAGACATGCCAAAAATAAAAAGCAGTGATTGATGGGCTATAAGCTTCTATTAGAATCTATTTATAATTATATAATGTATATAGTTTTACATATATAATGTTTAATTTATATAATACTGTTATATACATGTAGAATTGAGTGTTTGTAAATTGTGTGTGTGTGTGTGTGTGTGTGTGTGTGTGTGTTGGTTTAATAGATGTATGTTAAATGCTTTGGCAACACTGTCATGTGATATTGTCATGTTCAGTTCAAAGCTGAACTGAACTGAACTGAGTTGAACTGAACTGGATTCATGAGTCTTGCAGCTTCAGTGAAGTAGATTTTCCTTCATGGAGGCCAAATTCAACATTTCTTCATGTTATAACATTTGTGTGTGTTATATTTAAAAAACATTCAGAATTCTTTTTTTTACCCAACCATTTTCTAGCCTCTCTTTTTATCCTTGACAGTTCAACAGGCTGTTTTTGTTACTGATGTATGTAAATGAGCCATGTTCTTATTGGCTGCTCTGTACACCGTCCCGTTCAAAAAGCAGTCTGAGTGGCCTTCCTTATAATATCAGCGATAGGTGATATTAACGTTTTTGGGGACGTTTCCCCATGCAGACTGTATGAGATGCAGACTGTACATGCAGCCTGATAATCCATTAATAATTTGATCAGAATAGAATATGTCCATGTATTTCACACAAGGAATTTGGTTTCGGCAGTTGGTGTCTCTCTAGTACTGCCAAAACCAAATTCTTTGTGTGTGTCAACACACTTGGCCAATAAACCTGATGCTGATTCTATTGACAGATTATTTCCTGGATTCCTTCCAATCAGATAGAAACTTCCGTATTCGGAATGGCCTCACTCGGACTAGTCTATTCCAGTTGAGGTGTATATAGGGGTTGGACAATGAAACTGAAACACCTGGTTTTAGACCACAATCATTTATTAGTATGGTGTAGGGCCTCCTCCTCCTTTTGCGGCCAGTACAGCGTCAGTTCGTCTTGGGAATGACATATACAAGTCCTGCACAGTGGTCAGAGGGCTTTTAAGCCATTCTTCTTGCAGGATAGTGGCCAGGTCACTACGTGATGCTGGTGGAGGAAAACGTCCTTCTTGGTGGTATGCTGACATTACCCTGGATACCGTGGCTCTTGATACATCACAAAGACTTGCTGTCTTGGTCACAGATGCGCCAGCAAGACGTGCACCAACAATTTGTCCTCTTTTGAACTCTGGTATGTCACCCATAATGTTGTGTGCATTGCAATATTTTGAGCAAAAGTGTAAAACTGTGCTCTTACCTGCTAATTGAACCTTCACACTCTGCTCTTACTGGTGCAATGTGCAGTTAATGAAGATTGGCCACCAGGCTGGTCCAATTTAGCCATGAAACCTCCCACACTAAAATGACAGGTGTTTCAGTTTCATTGTCCAACCCCTGTACATGGACATTTTCTGTTCTTAGTCAAATTATTAATGGATTATCAGGCTGCATGTAAATCTCATACAGTCCACATGGGGAAACGTCCAAAAACGTCCCATCGTGGATATCCACAACGTCTGCCTATTCCGTCTATAGTAGTTTAGCCCCGCCTACTGCTGATGTTATAAGGAAGGCTTCCACCCAGACTGCTTTTTGAACACTAATAGCCATTTAAACATCCAGTTTAAGTATAGTCTGTGCATATGCATTTGTGTCATAGCCCAAGTTTATAATGTCCAACATGGCGGAAGCCAGAAACTGGTCTGCAGAGCAGAGAAAGTTTAGGCCTCTAACTTTACAAAGCTTAAAAATCGTTAGCAAGATAGACAGCTTTAAAACCCTGCACTAACAAGCCATACAGACGAGTATATGAGCAAAGAAATGGCAGTTCAGGCTTGGCACCAACTATAGAGCACATCAAGATCAGGCATGTCATTTTGGATCTGATTATTTGTATTAAACAAAGTAAACAAAGCGTATTACCAGACTGTTGAGTGAAGTGTAACATAAACACCCACTTTCCAGTCGGAATGATTTCAGTCAGAAAATCTTTGTATCTAAACATAGCCAAGGATCCGATTCAAATTCATTTTTACTCAGCACCAGTGAAATCAGTCATGTGGGATTCCAGACAGCTAGAATCAGGTTTAGTTGAGAAGTACATCTGGTAATTCCAGCCTCTGATTTACCCATTCCTCCAGCAGGGCGGTCATTCTGGCCTTCTCCTCTGCCTCTCTGGCCTCCCTCTCTGCTGCCTCCTGAATAAGCTCCTGATGTCTCTCCACAGCTCTTTTTCTCTCTTCTTCTGCTTGTTCCTCGGGGGTGGGGCCATAGTTCATGGCCCCTCCCACTACCTGGATGATCTTCTCGATCACAGTCCTATTCTCAGTATCATTGATGCTGCTGTTCTCTGGAAAAGAAGACCCAGCCCTGTTTGCATGAGGCCTCCTTTAAATTAACTCAACGTAAACAAATATGGACTTTGGCTTCAGGATGGCTGTTAGAGCTGTTGTTATCTGTGTGACATTTTCCCATAATGAATTGAGATAACTTAACAAATGTATGTGGCTGGAGGCGTATGTGCGATGAATTTAGAATGGCAGTTAGCATAACGTTTATTCGTAGGCTTCCATCATTATGTAGCTCAAGTGCAAAACCAAAATCTTGGCTGATCGACTACATTAAAACTGGTCCTGGAGGCGCCCTGCCCTTTCAGAGTTGCAGGGGATGTGTTAAAGCAGGTAATCCAATAAAATGTGCCTTAGAATGAATGGAGAAACCATGTGTATTTGATTTGTCTGTGTCAAACTAGTCCTAGGTTTGGCCAATGTTTTCTAGCAGCAGGTAATCACGTGAATGACGTGGAAGTCCAACATGATTGTTTTAGCATTATTAACAGCCCAGATTCCCGAATACACAACAACTTACTCCATGCATTTGTGCTTGTGTGCACAGTGGTTGATGTAAAACTCACCTATGTGTTCAGGGTGGATCTCTACTTCATCAAAATAGCTGAGCACTGTTTCGTCCTCTGTGTTTGCCTCCCTGAATGTGGAGAGGCGCTGCAGAAACTCATCTTGAGTGTAGTGCATCTCTTCAGCTACACTCTGCGGGAGGTTCTGGACACGCTCTTTCAGAAATTCATCAGTGGCCTCCAGTGAGAAGATGTACTCTGCACATATCAAGGCAAATACTTGGCGTGCATATTTAACCCCAATGAACTTTCAGGTATTGGTAACACTTTATGTTCTTTATAGATGATTACTGAACTCTTAACAGAGTATTAGTAACAGCATATCAGTGAAGTAGCAGTATCTGAATCTGAATATAGCATATGAAAATAAATAAGTAAATTTTTTAAAATAAGTAAATATATTGAAGATGTGCTGTTGATGCATTACTTACATTAAGCAGATGTGTTGTTGATATGTTAAATTAACTGCTCTTAATATGTTGCTTCCATTCAACAAAACCTAACCCTGACCCTAACACTAATCCTAACCTCAACCCAAAACTCAACCTTAACCCTAACCCCAATCCTAACTAAAACCCAACCCCAACCCTAACCCCAACCCTGACCCCAACCTAAAATCTAACCCCAACCCCAACATGTAGGTTTTAAGCAACTTTAGAGTTTAAGGTGTGAAACACATTAGTGAAATATGTCTATATATATCAGTTGTCACGCTTCCGGGTTTCCCTGACACCACCGATCTCCTGAACTCCACTTCCCAGAGTGCATCACCTGATGATGCCACCACCACATGCTCCCAGTTGTCCAATCACACCTCACACCCACGCCCCACCGCTCCAGAATACTGATTGCTCACCTGTGCCTCGTTCCACAGGCTGCATATATACACCACACACACTTTTGCTCCTTGTGAAGTTTTGCCGACCTTGTTAGCATTACTGAGTGGTCTTTCTTCTATCTCTACTCTGGCTCCCTTTTTGCCTTATCCCTAGTTCTGGTTTCTCTTTTGCTTGTCTTCGGTTCTCCTTTCTTTTCCTGCTCATTCTATTTTGGTTGCCTCGTTGCCTGATTCTCCTGATTCTGACATTTGCCTCTCTGTCTCTCGACTCTGATCTCACATTCTCCCTCTGTTATGTTTGGTCGTGTTTTGTTGCTGTGTTTAACTACCCAATTGTTAAAAGAAGCTCATCTGACTTTTAGCTATGCACGCGTCAAGCCAAGTTCTTTGTTCCTGACTTCAGTTTATGTTCTATAAACATTCTAAATATAAAATTCAAATAAATATTTCAGCATCATTATTTATTAATAATTTACCTGGTATTATCTTTTTGTTGTGTGGCAGCAGTTTGGATCGGGGGTCCTCCAGTTCCATGTTTTCATCTGAGACACATTTGAGAGTTCAAAATGAGAGAAAACTCCTACCCTGCTTTCTCAGGCTAACCTATAAGTGATAAACGCGTCTCACCGTAGAAGATTTCTTTAGCTTGCTCATATGTAATGGGGTAGCCGTCCAAAACGAACCCTTGATTTCTGCATGGCTTTGAGTTGAGCTTCTCTCTGATGATGCGCAAAATGTTCTGGTTGTCCAGCTGGTCTGTACGAATGCAAGTACACACACACACACATATTGCCAATCTGCTGAATTGTATGTGCTGAATTATCGTCCTATAATAATGAATGGTCTAAAGTCTGAAAGTTTGCTTTTAAGGGGTCCATATCAAGGAATAAAGTCATTTAAAACTAAAAGGCACTGACTAAGCTGCTTATATTCTATTCAGTGTGTCGGTGATGTCACAACAACCATCTTGTTTACACATACAGTCAAAAAATAGCTGCACCCAGAAGCAATCAACCGACAGGAATGAAACTTGGTGGGCAGGTTTGATATCTTGATGCGAATGATTCAAGTTGCACACTCGGCCGCACATGTGACGTAAGCAAGGATGGGCATTATTGCTGTACCTGACTGACCCAACAGCCATGATTGCGGACATTCAGCGAGCAGTGATGCCCTCCATAAGTCATCCTGCGTCATTGACAGGCGGCTACTACATGCACGCAGACCATTACGACAACTGTCCATGTCAACGTCACCAAAGACTGCAATGGTGTCGTGCCAGACTGTCATGGAGTGACTCAGATTGTCAGCGGGTCATCTTCAGTGACGAGTCCCGCTTTTGTCTTGGTGAGGACGGCCAACGAATGCGTCTGTGGAGGCACTGTGGTCAGCACCAAAATGAACGGTTTGTTGTCACGTGTCACACGTCCAGAAGGCCTGGTGTCACTCCGCCTCCACCCGTACTGCACCATCTGCAGGAACTGTGTGAGAATATTCAGGCTGCATGGGATGGATTATCACAGAACACCATTAGGAACCTCTACAGCTCCATACCGAGACGTCTGGCATGTTGGGTTAGCAAACATGGCGGCCCAACACCATACTGAGAGACACTACTTCTGTATGAGTAGCTCAATAAATATTGATCATATCAGTCTAAATTTATCATCAGTTATTGTTCCTGATGACCTTCATCTTCCTTCCCAATAGCACTGCAATCCCACACCTCCTTCTGGGTGCAACTATTTTTTTTGATGATGAGTGTATTCACCTATTCCGCCTGTATCACTTTGGTCATGTAAAAATAAATTATGACCATTTTTAGTACATAACAACACACAAATGTTTTAAGTGGACCTCAGTGGTCATTGTCTCCTAATAAAGGAAAGGGAAACGTACCTCCGTTCTGAGACAGACTGTCCTTCAGAGAGTCCAGCAGCTGCTGAGCAACATTCAGTTCTTCTTCATTATTCTCATTTACCCCATCGCTGGACTGAAGCATTTCCTCCTAATATAAAACATCACACACATATAACCCAATACCTCCAAACACAAATCAAGAACATCTTATATGTGATATGACTAAAAGAAATCTGAATCACTTTAAACTAAACTAAGATACACTGACCAGTTGTTTTATTTTTCCCTCGATGGCCTCCTTGACTCCAATATGATGGAGTTTATAATGGCTACACAGACGTTCTGCCACTGAAGTCTTCCCAACAGCAGGGGGGCCGAGGAGGCAGATCTTGATTGGCTAGAGAAAAGTCAGTTAATACGATGAACGATTAAATGCCCTTTATTAGATATGAACTTTTAGTACTTCAAATCTCACAAAAAAATTATCTAATTGACTTTCAAAATCACAATCGAATTGGATTAAATGCACTTTGATTATTTTGGCATAATTCAAAAATATTTTTCAAAATACTGAATATACACGTGTCTGGAGGAGCTATTTACACAGCAGTGACAATGAAAGCAACACAGTCTCTCTTTTCTTACTGTTCCATCTGAAAATAGCCTGGGAATTTTAACTTGGCCAAAATTTTATTGAACATTTATTTTGGTAATTATGTTATCTGAATATTATTGGAGCTAGGCGTGCACTGATATGTCGATATTTAAAGGGCCATATCTTGGAAAGCCATATTTTCTTGAATTTCTTTTTTGAAATAGAAGAGTTTGGTGTGTACTGGTCCGCACATGAAAACTAAGCTGGAGTCCACTCCCTGAAGTCACTGGTCGTGATGTCATGGAAAAAAACAAGCCATTTACATATATGTCTTTCTGCATTCAGCTTAAAGAAATGTAGCCCCGCCCATTTAGCTATAAGAAGTGTTTCAGAGTGCTTTCTGAACAAGGCAGCCAATCAGAACAGAGATGAATAACATACATCAGCCTTAAAGGTACAGTAACAAAACAGCCCGGTTGATTCTAAATGAAGAAGGTCATGTTAAAATGATTCATGGCAGCTTTTAGTACAGAAAAACAAACTAATATCATATCAGTTGAGCTCAAAAAAGAAAAATAAGAAGATAAAATGGGCTCTTTAATATCATGACTATTACTCAGCGTTTTATCATGGTTTACCGTATCACGATATTCAGGTTATGAAAACACTTTAAAATGATGCTCGTATAAACATCTAGAGCTGCTGAATGTCATTTTTTTACAAGCTCTTATGTGGTGATTATACACTTTGAGTCAATGATGCAGATGCAATTGTATTTAACTGTAAGTGTCAAGATGTTGTGGTCAGGCAGCTAATTTGAACTGGTTCATGTGCGGTCATGCTCACCAGAAGCCGTCTTGTCTGCTTGTACTCCTCCACAATGCGGTTGATGTTATCTACGATTCCAGATTCACACACCCAGCGCAGATTGAACGTGTCTCTCAGCAAAACTGACTCAATCCGGAGGTTCAGGCTCAGGCGATCTAGATCAGTTTGCTGGGGAAATATAATAATAATAATAATAATAATAATAATAATAATAATAAAAATAATAAAAATAATTATTATTATGATTCACAAAGCACTTTTCAATGGCAGCACAAAGTGCTTTACAGACAGTTATCTTCAGTAATAGCAGAAAGGACGTGTTTTTATAAGACAGAGACACAGATCAAATTTATACCGAGATAATGTAGAGTTTTAATTAAACCACAAGTTAAAGAGATAAATGTTTCTTTGAAGTGTGAACTGAGATTGACGGTCTCATAGAAGATGGAACTGAGTTCCAAAATTTAGAAGCATAATTACTGAGAGATATAATTCGAATTGGTCAAAGTTTTGTTTTCAGTCATGTTTCAGAGCATAAGAGCTTGTTTTATACAATCTGCATAAAGTCTAATAATCAATAAACAAAGTGCTGCTAGGTCAAAACAAGACTCACTGTTAGTTCCTGAGTAAGGGAGGCGTCTTCTATGGAGACGTTTTTGACTTCTTCAGGACCCAGCACATAAGCAACAGCCTGGAGGACAAACGGGAGATGTAGTCTGAGTTCTTTCATTTTCTTTTAATTTATAGTTATTGCGGATGTCCACACTAATGTGTGTGCTTTCAGTTATATATAAATAAAGTTGTTACTATTTTTTAAACAATCACATTCCAACCTTTCTTGATTTGTTAGCAATAAAACCACCTGTTTTTGTTACTGTGACTTTAAAGGAGCAATTTGTAATTTTTAAAATTTAAAACATTCCAAAATTAACTAAAATGATGATCAGAATGCGATGTTTTGACAGTGTGTCTATATCTATATATGGTGTTGCCCAGACATCAAATGAAGTTAGCATGCTAACCAGTTAGCCCTGGCCCATGCTGTCTCGTAATACCAGATTGTACCTGAAGAGACGATAGTGAGTCACTATAGTGCCGCATGACAGCGTATTCTAACCTCTTATCAGTCATGTTGAAGGTGCTGCTGCTCCCGGTTAGATCATTTAAGGGCAGGTAGCCAATGAAAGGAGCAGTAAACACAACGATGGCTGAAGCTCTTTGCAGGAAACCACGTTCAGCAGCAAACCAAAGAAGTGATATAAGTAAAAGCAGAAGAAGAGTTAACACTAGTGCTGCCTTCCACCGCTGGAGACGCTCTTGGAGAGGAAAGGGAGGAAGATGCTGAACGCTGCTTCTAGACTGGTAAAGAGTGAAAAGGGACTGTGCATTGTTTGGTGATATGTTGCCGCCTATTGGTTGGAGTATGAACTTGACAGGTTGTGTCAATTTACAAATTGCTCCTTTAACACTAATGTATGTGTAAATGAGCTGTGCTCTGATTGACTGTAATACTCACTAAATAGTTCTTCACTCAATAAGCAGTCCAGCCTTAAACATTCATTCAGGCAGCTAAACTGCTGCAGGCAGTATGTAAACAGTGTTGTATTTTTTGTGACAACACAAAACCATGAATTCGGCTTTGCATCTCAGCTTTCACATTCAGATTGTATGGATTGGAGAGTGAACATGTTTACATCCTACATCAAACTCTATTATTATCAATTAAATTATTTAAAAAAACAGTTTTTAACAGAACGGGCTCTTCAGGAAGACCATGTAAAGAGCTGTTACCTTCACAATGTCTTCAAGTGTATTTTTGGAGTCATCCACAGCAAGGAAATAGTGAGCTTTGGGTTTGTGATCGATGATGCTTTGTACTATCCTGGAAACACAGATCGCAGAGTCCATTTAAAGTCAGAATCAAATAAATGACCCGAAATAACCTCCAAACTGTCCGTGTTCACTGCAGCAATGAATGAAATTTAAGTACCACTTTTACTAACCCAGCCAGATCGTAGACGTGGATGGCAGGAATGATGTTAGTGCCTGAGCCAAAAACAGGAATGCTGCTCAATTCTCCGAGCCAGCATGCCTGATAATTAGAGGCACAACAATTCAAAATGCCAATGATTAATAACATCACTATAGTCCAGTCAGCATCAGTTATCGTATACAGACAACCTCAATTCCACACATTACTATGTATTACTATGAACGATCGTATGAGTAGTTTAGGAGTTCCTGGTTCTGACATAGTTCGGTTGACTTTGTAAATGAAAGTAAGTAAACACATCCTCTACAGAGAACACGCTTCAATATGACGGGTTGCTGACAATTTAGTGCACAAATTCTGTTCAATTCTAGCTGAATTTATTGGAATAAAAAAAATATAAACTATAAAATAAAAGTGCAAAAACTTTTGACGGGCCACATTTTACATTTAGTTTTTTAATTTCCAACATTCAAAATAGTAATTGTGTATTAAGATGTCACGCCTCTGGGTTTCACTGACATTGCCGATTTCCCGAACTCCATTTCCCAGAGTCCACTACCTGATGACATCACCATTACATGTCCCGAGTCCTCCCATCACACCTCATTCTCCTGGTCCTCCTCACCAGAGTACTGATTGTGCACACTTGCCCCTCATTTCCCTGTCTTCATTTAAACCCCACACTCACTCACTAGTTGTGAATTTTTGCCAAACCTAGTTTGCATTACCGAGCGGTTCTCTCCTGCCTTTCTTGTCAGCTATCTCTGATTTTGACTCTGACTTGCTCTCTTTGATTCTCCCCTTGTTCTGGTTGCTATTTTGTTTGCTTCTCTGGTTTTCGACTCTCCTTTTGTTTATCAGTTACTCTCTTGTCTTACCCCTTTGGATTTGTTTGCTGGTCTCTCTGATTCCCTGGTTTTCAACCTCTGCCTGTCCCTCGTTCTATGACCCTGCATTGCCCTTTGGTTATACTTACCTGGGTTTTGCTGTTGTGATCTGTCGATCTGTTTAATAAAACTCATTTGACTTTTAGCTCTGCGCGCGACAAACTAAGTTTGTTGTTCCTGACAAAAGGATGTGTTACGTTATTTACACTTTGATAGAAATTTTGAATAGGGCTGCATATGTATGATTTCATATTTGTATAAATGGAGCAATAAAATAATAGAGAATCTAATCTCTAGTGATTGTAGGGTGGGCTATCAATTCAGTACACAGCAGAATCACATACTGATTAGATATGAGAAGGAAAACCAATCCAATCTGTTCCTGTAACAAATTCAGCCTGAGATTTTACAGAGCAGTGTTATATAACATAACACAAAACCGTTCTCCCTTCTTCCTCCACCTCGGAGGGAGTTTTTCATTGCCTCTGTCGGCTTTGGCTTGCTCTTTGGTGGCTTGGACCTGGATTTGCTGTATAGCTACTTTGTGACAACATCAGTTATAAAAGGTGCTATGTATATAAAGCTTGGCTGGACTTTGATTTATTTTTGACTCGCCACAAGTATATTAATAATGTTAATATAAAAACAGACAACTTTACACTATACCAGCTAGCAGGAAACATTCCCAGAACTTTGGCTAAAGTTACCTACAAGTTCTAAATGCCTACAGTTCTGAAAATATTTTAAGGATATTACTGAGACCTGAGATCACAGAATGTTTTCAGAGAGCGTCCTCCTGCCTTTAGAAAGAAGATTCTGGAATCCAAAAGAAAATTTCCAGCTGAAAACATTTGCACCACTGCATAAGGTTATCAGAACTAAACTGGGATAATTTTAGCTGGGATAATTCCATAATTATTTTGCAGTTGCAGTTGAGTTGTATGCAAAGTTTGAACAACAGTCAAACTGAAAATAACANCAGCTGAAAACATTTGCACCACTGCATAAGGTTATCAGAACTAAACTGGGATAATTTTAGCTGGGATAATTCCATAATTATTTTGCAGTTGCAGTTGAGTTGTATGCAAAGTTTGAACAACAGTCAAACTGAAAATAACACATGTGAAAATGACACATGTACAGAAAAGTGAAATGACACGTACTATAAAGTGAAAATAACACACGTACTGTAAAGTAAAAATGACACATGTACTGTAAAGTGAAAATAACACACGTACTGTAAAATGAACATAACACACGTACTGTAAAGTAAAAATGACACACGTACTGTAAAGTGAACATAACACACGTACTGTAAAGTGAAAATGACACACGTACTGTAAAGTGAAAATAACACACGTACTGTAAAGTGAAAATGACACACATACTGTAAAGTGAAAATAACACACGTACTGTAAAGTGAAAATGACACATGTATATTTGTTAAAAACAAATGTGGCATTTTTTCTTTTGACTTGCTTTTATTTACAGTTTTTATATATTTGCTGAGTTTGACATATCAGAAAGAAATACATAAAATTTATATATATATAAGTCTTAAGTAAGCGTTTTCTGTAGCAGATGTGTTTACTCCACACACCACACACAAACATGAACAAAACACCTCATTTGTGTAGGGGTGCACAAAGATTTGCATATGTGTTTGTTCCTGTGTGGTTTGATTGAGCAATTTGAGCATGGGACCTATAGACTGCCATCTGAAGTCCTTCTGAAGTACCATCTGTTGTAAATATTAGTGATCGTAAATAAATATTGGTGTTGGTCTCAGACGATACTCAAGGTTTTAGTCTGTGTTGGTATTGGAAAACAAGGATACATAGCCTTGGCACTCTGGATCACCTGGATTTTCTAGAGCTCCATGAATAGAATCAGGTAGAGTACATCAAGCCTAAACAAGCCTAACATCACGCCCAAACAAATACTGCAGTACCTTGAAGAGAAAGTGGAAGATGCCCTCGCCCATGCCGTACTGCAGCCCCGGAGCCACAACATAAGTAGAGAACTTGGACTTTTTCTGGAAGAGAAAGTTAATTATGGTACATAAAGAGAGACTGTGAAACTGTGAGAAATGAATTAGAGACTGGCAGTAATCTGTATGTATACTGACCGTTTTCCCCAACTTCAACACAAGCTTCTCCAAACTGGCTTGTTCTTTGAAGTTCGGATGCGGTCTCTTCCGTCTGTAGTCGTCTTCTATCAGAGGAACTTCAGGATCATCCTGAGAAATAAAAAAGCAATGCACATTCATGCTGCGGACTTTTGTAAGGTGATGAGGGTTTGTATAATGTTTGTGACACATGAAAACAATAGTATATTTAAAAGGATTATAATTAGTGCTATAATTATTGTTGATTTTATGTCTTTTCTTTACTTTTATTATCACTTCTTTCCTTAGGGGAAGGGAAAAAAGCATTGTTTCTGTATTGCTCAGTGGTGACAACTTAGATGTGGAAGCTCATTCGGTCCGCATGGCAGCTCACACAGACACAGTGAATGAGCTGTCGAGTCAAGTCAAGTTTAGTTATATAGCACCTTTTGCAACAGATGTCACAAAGCAGCTTTACAGAGAATCTGGGTATCTGATACCATCTGACCCTAGGAAGCATGTAAGTGCGATGTGCTGCTTTATCTACTTTTGTCTGAATAAAGTTGCCAAAACTGGTATTACTATGAACGTATTAGCATTAACTATGAACGTATTAGCCCCTGGTCAAATGACGTTTGGTTAATTTTCTAAATGAAAGTAAGTGTCTCATCCTGCCTTGTCTTGCCCATGTTTTCTGCTCTCTGGTTTTCTGTTTTTTGTCACTTCCATGTGTCTTTTGTTGTCCTGTTCCATGTGCTTCTGTTTTGGTTTTTTGCTCCTCCTGTCTCCGCCCTCTTGTCAGGCCCCTCACCTGTCCCTAGTTTGTAGCTCTGCCCCTTCCCAGGTGTTCCTTGTTAGTCTTTGTTCACTTATACTCCCCTGTGTTCATACTTGGCGTTTTGTCTCCATGGTGGTTGTATGTCCTCATGGCTGTTGTTTTTGTAACCTGGTTCAGTGTTTCTTTGGTTTTGTTTTGTCTTATTTGTTCTGTTCATTAAATCCTTGCACTTACATCCTGCCTCCTTGTCTTGACCCCATGTGACAGTAAGTAATGGGGAGCACACTTCAATATGGCAACTTGCTGACAATTTAGTGCACAATTTCTGTTTAAGGGCTGAATTTATTAGTAAACATAAATTGTAAAATGCGCCATAACTTTTGCACAGGTCACATTTTATGTTTTACTCTTTTATTTTCAATATTCAAAACGTATCAGATATACGGTAGTTGTGTGTTACGGATGTAACGCCTTTGTCAAATGTGTATGTAAGATGGTGTGGTAGGAACGACACTCACAGGATCAGCCGCTTTAGTCATCCCCCATGTCATCAGGGTCGACACCAAAATGAACATCTTGGGGGATCCAAAGTGCTCAATTTCACTGTGAAGGGCTGCAATGTGAAAATCAAACATTCAGCACAGCGTAAAAAAGACAGATCTCCACTCGGCTACATTCATGTAACTCAGACATGCAGCTGTCACCTGAGACGGCCCATGTTGCTTCATCCATCACTTCAGCGTCCTCCGAGATATTATACACTATCACATCACACTCCATCAGACGCTGTAGGAGCTCATCTCGGCTTAATGCCTAAAGCGGGGAGGTAGAGAACGTGATAAGGTGAGTTCCGGTAAACCTCAACAGCACTGGACTTGCCTATGTCAGCAGTGATAACAAATACTTACAGAGATGTTGCTGCTGTTGAGGTGGGAAGAGTAGCCTAAACCCCCCGTCAGGTAAAAGCAGTGCTACTACTCAAAGTGCTGCGAAAAGGTATTTGTCCCTTGTCAGATGTCTTCTATTATTTAGACTGTAGTCCATCTGTTTCTCTGTACACTTTATTACCCTGTTCTTCAATGGTCAGGACCCCCACAGGACCACCACAGAGCAGGTATTATGTGGGTGGTGGATCATTCTCAGTACTGCAGTGACACTGACGTGTTGGTGGTGTGTTAGTGTGTGTTGTGCTGGTGTGAGTGGATCAGACACAGCAGTGCTGCTGGAGTGTTTACACACTGTGTCCACTCACTGTCCACTCTATTAGACACTCCTACCTTGCTGGTCCACCTTGTAGATGTACAGTCAGAGACGATAGCTCATCTGCTGCTGCACAGTGCAGTGTTGGTCATCCTCTAGTCCTTCATCAGTGGTCACAGGACGCTGCCCACAGGACTCTGCCCACAGGACGCTGTTAGCTGGATATGGTTGTTGGACGATTCTCAGTCCAGCAGTGACACCGAGTCTGTGTCTGATCCACTCACACCAGCACAACACACACTAACACACCACCATCAGTGTCACTGTAGTGCTGAGAATGATCCACCACCCACATAATACCTGCTCTGTGGGGGTCCTGTGGGGGTCCTGACCATTGAAGAACAGGGTAATACAGTATACAGAGAAGCAGATGGACTACAGTCTGTAACTGTACAACTACAAAGTGCTCCTATATGGTCAGTAATGAACAATGAGTGTAGAAACAGGGAGGTGATTTTAATGTAATGCCTGAATGATGTTATTAGTATAAGCTATATATATATATATATAAGTTATTCAGAACCTTTAATAATAATAAACGTTGTTTAAAAGCTCCAGTATGTGTGTTTAAAATGAATTAATGTGGTTTGAGCCAGAAGTGCATGTTTTCTTGATCACTTGTCTGAGCTCAACCATCTGTTTCGGAGGGGGGAGCCTTTTCTGCGAAAACGGTTTAATAAAAAGAAAGAAAAAAACTTGCCGAATATTCTTCCGCAGCGAGGCTTTTCCTTTTCTGATCTTTATTTCTAACTGTCCCAACGATTTGAAAGCGGTCGTCTTTTGCATTATGATCCTTTCTGGACGGTTTACTCTCCTCTTCCTCCCCTTCAGCCTCCTCTAGAGATTCACCGGGCACGCAGGTGGACAGATACTGGCAAAAAAAAACAGCGGATAAAAATAACCAAAACTGCTCATAACGACATGTACAACAGCTAAACTGTACGCTGTCTTACCTTAGCGATGAATTTTGACGAGTATGAATCTATATTGTTGATGAAAATTCGCTTAGAGCGCTGAAACTCCTTCGCCATGTTCTCCCCCCGGTTGCTGGGCGAAATGGTCTCAACCGCTCGGTTGCTAAGCTAAACAAACGTTTAAAGTGTAGAAGCTTTAAAGGGGAAGTCCACCAATTCTTACAAATTTCTGCATAATTAATTGGATAATATGTAAACAGTCATTCACAGTGGTTCAGTGTGAAATGCTCTTTCCCGAATAAACCTGCTGAGTCAGAGCAGTGGTGTTTACAGTGGTGGTGATGGGAACCAGACGCCTGAAGAGTTTAAAGCCTGTCATAGCTCTTTTGAGTGAGTACATGAAATGGTTATGAATGCTCGGCCTGAAGTCTGAGACGTTGTTTCGTTAGTACAGTTTTTATACAAGACTGTAAAGACTTAAAAACCTGTTAGACATACACACGTGTATAAGGAAATATAGTACTCAAATTTTCTATGGCTGTATTTGAAATGACATACTATATACTACTTGCGTACTAAATCCATCTAAAAGTAGTTTGTAGTCTGCAGTATGTGATCAAACTTTAAATCTGTAGTGCACTGAAGATACCCGGATGGTGTTCTACTCCAGTCAGAGTTTCTAGTATACAGGGGGAGCTTTCTTCATGGTGTACTGTATCCCATCATGCACCGCGGCTTCACCAGGTCTCAGCCTGCTTCAGCCAGCGAAAATGGTTGCATGTAACACTGGGGAGCAAACCGCAGCCAACTTTTCAGGGCACAGGGAACATGACCAGTAGTAAGAGACAGATTAATGAGATGGGAGATAGGAGTGGAGATGTCGGAAAGACAGAGCTTCAGGCGTGAAGTTGGAGCAGGATCAAGTTGACAAGATGAAGACTTGGGTGTCATCCTCGATCCAACCCTGTCATTCAGTGCCCATATCAACGCTGTAGTCAAAACTTCTTTTTTCCACCTGCGCAACATTGCCAAAATCAGACCATCTCTCTCTCAGTCTGCTGCAGAAACCCTTATTCATGCTTTCATTTCCAGCCGTTTGGACTACTGCAACTCCCTTCTATCTGGTATCAACTCTTCCTACTGCAACTCCCTTCTATCTGGTATCAACTCTTCCTCCATTCACAAACTCCAGATGGTCCAAAATGCTGCTGCCCGTCCCCGCACCCGCTCACATGACCATATTACCCCCATTCTCCAGCATCTCCACTGGCTTCCTGTAAAATACTGCATACAATTCAAAGTCCTCCTGCTCACCTACAAAGCTGTGAACAATCTCGCTCCTTCTTACCTGTCTGACCTTCTTCTTCTTCCCTACAAACCCTCTCGCTCTCTCAGATCTTTTACAGCTGGGCTACTTACAATTCCTCCATCCAACATGCATGGCTTTGGTGACCGAGCATTTTCCAGACTTGCTCCCCGACTCTGGAACTCTCTCCCACCCCTGGTCAAACAGTCCAATTCACTCTCTGTATTTAAATCTAATCTTAAAACACATCTCTTCACACTCGTTTACAACCTGCACCAAGACTAAAACAGCTCATATTGTCTATTGTCTTTTTGTATGTCTTTGTTGTTATCAATGCTCTGTCTCTTTGTTTCTTTGCTGTATGACACTTCTGTATTTCTGTCTCGACCAACAGTTGTAAGCGACTTTGGGTTTGTGAAAAGCGCTATACAAGAATAAAGTATTACTTAGATTTAGAAATGTTCTTCGAAATATATTCAGGGTCAACAGGAGAGAAGTTGGATAGAAACCTGCTACATGAGCTAGGAAATAAGGTGGAGTAATCAGAGGAGACCGAGTTAGGAAATCCCTTATTGACAGAAATAATTTTATCCTGGAAAAAATCTAGAAAAGCAGTACAAGTTTCAGAGAAGGGTGAAAGCACAAGAGTGGGAGGTTGAAGTAATTTACTGACTGTGGAAGAAAGTCGTTTAGCATCATGGCCAGATCCACTGATTAATTATGAGTAGTAGGCAAAGCGAGCAGCATTTAATGCAGCTTTATATTGGAACATATGATCTGAGTAGGCTTGAGAACGTACATGTAGGCCAGTCCTTTTGTAGAGGCGCTCAAGGTGTCCGAAGCTCAGAAGTAAACCAGGGAGAGGAGTGAGTGGAAGGGACAGTTCTGGTCTTAAGAGGAGCTAGAATGTCAAGGATGGCAGAGATGGACTCATTATAAAGAGAGACAGCATCATCAGCAGAGGAACACTCACAGATCAAAGAAAGAGAGGAGGACTTGAGAAGGGCAGAGAAAGACACAGGATCTACAGCAGCGAAATTACGGAAACAGACAGAGGTTGAAGAGCGACACTTAGAATTGGGGATACAGAGGTCAGCAGTAATACATTTGTGATCTGAAACACCAGCATAAATGCCCGAAACCCCATTTACAGTACAACCAGTAGAGCAGATCAGATCAGATGGCCACGCTTATGGGTACGAAAATCAACATGCTGGTTTAAACTAAAACAGTTTAGCAATGAAAGGAAATCAGCAGATACAGAAGAGACTGAGTCCAAATGAATGTTAAAGTCACCAAGTACAACCAGAGATGGAGACATGGAACTGGCAATGGTGAGCAACTCACTAAATTCTGACAAGAAGTCAGTGACGGAATGTTTCAGTGGCCGGTAAATCAGCAACAGGAGTACTGTTGTGGATCCAGACACCTTCAGAGTCATATATTCGAATGAGGACACATCATGTAATGTACATAGGCTAATTTTCACCTCATTTCATTTAAATGATCATAAGCACAGAACACTGAAGGAGAACAGGTTCCATTAGCTAGAACCAAGCTCTGTCCAACAGGTCAAAACAAGCTCAAAACAAAGTGAGCGCTGTACCCTTACTGGTGGGGTCGCTACTTGCAGCACACTAACACATTACACTTGCTGTACACCAACACACTACTTACAGTACACTAACGCATTACACTTACTGAGTTACTGTA
Organism: Semaprochilodus insignis; assembly: GCA_034552555.1. Lineage (NCBI taxonomy): Eukaryota > Metazoa > Chordata > Actinopteri > Characiformes > Prochilodontidae > Semaprochilodus > Semaprochilodus insignis. The sequence continues at coordinate 34,744,209 of CM067481.1, read as the reverse complement.
CACCAACACACTACTTACTGTACACCAACACATTACACTTACTGAGTTACTGTACACCAACACACTACTTACTGTACACCAACACATTACACTTACTAAATTACTGTACACCAACACACTACTTACAGTACACTAACACATTACACTTACCGAGTTGCTGTACATCAACACACTACTTAGAGCACACTAACACATTACACTTACTGAGTTACTGTACACCAACACATTACACTTACTAAATTACTGTACACCAACACACTACTTACAGTACACTAACACATTACACTTACTGAGTTACTGTACACCAACACGCTACTTAGAGCACACTAACACATTACACTTTCTGAGTTACTGTACACCAACACACTACTTACAGTAGACTAACGCATTACACTTACTAAATTACTGTACACCAACACACTACTTACAGTACACTAACGCATTACACTTACTAAATTACTGTACACCAACATACTACTTACAGTACACTAACACATTACACTTACTAAATTACTGTACACCAACACACTACTTACAGTACACTAACGCATTACACTTACTAAATTACTGTACACCAACACACTACTTACAGTACACTAACACATTACACTTACTGAGTTACTGTACACTAACATACTACTTACAGCACACTAACGCGTTACTGTACACCAACACACTACTTACAGCACACTAACGCGTTACTGTACACCAACACACTACTTACAGTACACTAACACATTACACTTACTGAGTTACTGTACACCAACACACTACTTACAGTACACTAAAGAATAACACTTATCGAGTTACTGTACACCGACACGCTACTTACCATACACTAACGCATTACACTTACTGAGTTACTGTACACCACCACACTACTTACCGTACACTAACGCATTACACTTACTTAGTTACTGTACACCAACACACTACTTACCGTACACTAACACGCTACTTACAGTACACTAACACGTTACACTTACTGAGTTAGTGTACACTGACACGCTACTTACAGTACACTAACACTTTACACTTACTGAGTTACTGCACACCAACACACTACTTACACTACAGTACACTAACACACCTTTGTGCTTTGAGTGTGTGTAGCTTCTGTTCTTACCCAAGAAGAAATCCTGAACAAGAAAACAATTTGTTTACAAATTTAAATCTCTTTTAATACAGATTATGAAGGTTTATTGTGTAAACAGTAAACAGAATTAGTTAATAGTACATTTACTTAATGAGATCTTTATCACAAAATATACATTCTTCCTAACTATATACATTCATTTAATGCGTGCACCAAACTTGAAAAATCAAGGATCTCACTCACACACACACACACACACACACACACACACACACACACACACACACACACACACACAAAGTCAAAGATTCATTTAGTCATTTTAAATCTATAGTCACTGATTTGGCCTGTGGACTCATTTCACATCAGGTATAAAATCATCACAGTGTTATGATGTTCAAGTAGGCACGTTTAGTATTGAACAGCAGCTGGTGATCAGTCAGCATTCACCAGGAAGTTATCAAACTGTGCATATTCAAACGAGTGGGTCCCTATAGCAGCCCAGCCGTTCTTCGGTTGAAGTACTACAGCGTTCTTCCACAGAGGATAACCATTCAGCATCCCAAAGGCATAATAACCCTGCGTGAACACAGAACATGGAGACGATTAGTGAGGGAATATTAATGAATAAATCAAAAGAAAAAAAGAAAACATCACTGTCCAACAATAAACATGCATTACATTAACTCTTTTTACTTTCAATGCAACTTAACAAAGAGGATTCATTAAAGGTGATTTGGCGCTTTTCTACTGGTTCATTCATCATGACATTTTGATGTTTTTCATGAAATATGAAAAATAAAAAACTGTAAAAATGGAGATACATGTTTTTCTGGATAGTACTAATAAACTTATAGATATAGTCTTTATAGATAGAAGAAATTAAATTAAAATACAACATAGAAATAATAAGAGATTGCATAACAAACAAACAAACAATCAAAGGAAAATATTAATATTACATTATGATAAATCAATTTAAATGTGATATTTAAGGATACTGAGTGTTAAGCAACTTTCTGGCCTTCTGGGAAAGAATTAGAGAACTGAGCACCAAATGAAGAACTTCTATTCTCTTCAGATGCGTTTCTGGGATGACCTTGATGACCTGAGTGGGCCAGGTGGAACATGCAGTATTTCATTTAGCAAGATAGAATTAAATCATTGGAGAAAAAAAAAAAACAGCCAAAAAATATATATAGTTTTTGCGGTGCTTGTAAAGATTCTTGCAGCAAGATTCTGTAGTACAGCTCTTGGGCAGGCCAGATAAGACCGGATTACAGTAATCCAGTTCATACAAAGACATCTCCACACAAACACATCTCTGCATTACTTACCAGCAGTTGCTGCTAATGCCAAAGACATTACAAGATAACACAGATGTTACAGTAAGCAGTTTTGCAGACTCTGCCTTTTCAATTTTTGATACTGGCTCACAGATTCTTGGTGTAATTCTGGCCTTCAGAGACAAGGAATCTAAATGTACCACAGTCCTTTATATACTTTCAGTTTTCAATAACAAAAATCTCTGTTTCATTTTTGTTTAGTTGTAGAAAAGTATGGGACATCCACAAGTTTGTCATATATGCAGGCAAACCAGTGAGCATCACATGCTATAGACAGATACGGGTGACATCTGCATAGTAATGGAAGCAAATGGTATGTTTATTAATTATTCCAGCTACTGGAAGCAAATATAGGGTAAAAAATAAAGGGCCCAAAGTTGAGCCTTGGGGAACCCCCTCAAAAAACCACATAGGGCTGAAAGAACAATCATCTTTATATCGGCAAAATCTGGTTTATCCAGCCCCATTAACTCGCTGGTCTGGAACCATGGAAACTACAAGTGCAAAGGCACAAGGGTGTGGCGCTGCCGTCACCACGAAAGCTGTTGATGCAGCTATTTTCCAAAAAAACAGGAGAATAAGAAGAAAAAATGAAAGCAGCAGCAAAACGGCCCATCAGTGGTCTGCTGAGAAAGCAACATGTTCCACCATGTTGTTTTTATGCGTTGTCCGCCGACATTTGCTTCCGGACTGAGGACCGCCCACATGCAGATATGTAATCACTCGGCTCTCAGGCAAGTGGAAAAGGGGGCCTGTTCTTAATGGGTTCATTGGATCCTGGGAGCCAGCACCAGCTCTGGCACGAGCACTGGCACTTTGTGAAAAGAGGTACCCGAAACCAGTTCCCTGAAGTCCATCTACAAAACCTGTGCTGTATAAGTGATACCCAACCAATATGATCATTTCTAATATGCATCGTGATTAGATGTTGAACAATTGAACATCCAGTTGTTGGCAAATATGAAAATACTATTACCTCTACAGTGAGAGTCAGTGTGTGCCAAACACCAGGCCTTGTTCCTGATAATCCCTCAGCAAGAACTTTCTGACCACCTTAAACAAGAGGATATCAGGATATTACAAATGCACTGAGACCAGGGTTTATGATACCGCTCAGCGAGAAGGAAACGGTTGCTCACCTACGTCATTGGTCACTTTGTATGTACCGTTTCCGAATACCCAGTAAAAGACACCCATGGCATTCCTTACTGATTCTCCTGCTTTATCCACCCTAGCTGCAAGGAAAACGCCTCCATTCGAAGTCTCAATGTAGATGTCACAGGACACGGTCAGGTTTTGCCTGAAGAAACAGAAAGCACTGAATCAGCCCCATCAAATGGACGTAAATAAGGGGACACCCTCTGGAGTACACGCGCACAAGCTTACTGCTATGCCCAATGCCAAGAACTGACTAGAGAACTAAAAAGCCTTCAGCACTCGACTGTGGAGCAGAGGAACTGCATTCTCTAAAATGTTGGAGCTCCGTCCAGGACCTTTGGGACGAGTTGGTGTGATCCAGAACTCATCATCCAACTTCAGTACCTGACCTCACTAATGTTGCTGTGGCTGAATGTGATCAAATCCTCATAGCAATGTTCCAACATCTAATGCAAAGCCTTCCCAGCACAGTGGAGGCTGGTACTGCACCTCAGTGAGGACAAACTCTGCCTTGATTTCAGAAGAGATGTTAGATAAGCAGGTGTCTACAAACTTCTGGACATATAGGCTATAATCATGTGGCTATTATGAGAAAAATATATACTATAAATATATACTATAAAACAAAATCACACAGCTCCATGCTTGAACATGACGGCTCATGAAGAAACGCTCTGCACCGAAGCTGTGAGGAACCTACCAGTTGTGGTCTCCGACGATACTGATTGTCTGGTCGGCGTCATCGCCCCACGTGACCGGCCGCTGGCTGACGGCCTGGCGTAAGGTGAAGACGTGGGGTCCCGGATCTGTGAGGTTTGTGAAGTATTCGAAGACCCCGGTCTGATCAGCAAAATACGGAGCCTCTGAGAAGGGAGGGTTACCTGAGCAGAAGAGGAGGAGAGTGAGGGAGGAGGTGCAATAGGGGTGTAAATCTCTGACTGTGCATTGACCCGATTAAGATCATTTAGGAATTGATTTGATTTGTTGTGAAATCTGATTTGTATGCTTCCAAAAGTATAAAACTATATATTTACAGCCCACACTGACACGTAAAGGCCTCTATTATTAACAATAAAACAATAACAAGACTTACTTGTTGTGTATTCTGATGTAACCTACTCAGCTCTTACCTTCAATATGAACACATTAATACATTCAATATATTAATTTTAATATTTTAATTACATGTTAGTTATATACCGTCATAG
>CM067481.1:34712214-34734556 GCA_034552555.1 Semaprochilodus insignis | reverse complement strand
AATAATAATAATAATAATAATAATAATAATAATAATAATAATAATAATAGTAATATTAATATGAGATGTCATGAGGCATTCATTGACTGATAATAACAACAAGCTGTATATGCCATAGTAATATGTAATAACATGCAGGTTATGTAAACCGGTTTATGGCACAGCAAATGTTAAACCATCAGAGAGAAGAGAATGAAACACTTCCATATACAGACAAATACAGAATTAAATTAAAACTGTTTTGTTTTTTAAATTTAGAAATAAGTGAAAACGTCCTCTACAGAGAACACACTTAAATATGGCATTTTTAGCATATTATTCCCATTTATTTTTATAAATATATACAGTTTTTAAATGTATTTTTTCATTTATTTACATTCATGGCATTTAGCTGACGCTTTTATCCAGAGCGACTTACAAGGGTATTCATATTACAGGTAGGCCANTAGTAATTGATTATTTTTGTTATTAATATAAACACATAAATAAATAAGCATTTATCATTAATAATAATAATAATAATAATAATAATAATAATAATAATAATAATAATAGTAATATTAATAATAATAAACATCATCATCATCATCATCATCATCATCATCATTATTAGAGTAGGAAGAATGCAAACAATCTGATATGATTTTATAACACTTAATTTAACAATACTAATATTTTTCACCTTAATTGGATCGATGCGCTTGAAGAGTACATCCTTTTTGGTCTCAAAATCTAATCGTGAGTGCCACTGCTGGAGCTCAGTGACTGCAGCCTACAGAAAACAAGAAAGAAAGACATAATGCACATCTAATTAACATCTAATTAACATCTAATTAAGCCTTCCAGTTAACAGAGCTGTCCAGCAATATTACAAAGAGGCGGCGCACTTACAAAGGAACCTTTAAGCTGAAAAGTTGCAGTCTGAGGAGAAACGCTGAAGGGTGGGAGCGGAGGACGTATGCACTGCGAGTGATTGTGGGTCTGCAGAATAAGGAAGGAAAGAGCAGAACTGTAAATGATTCACTGTGGCATGTGACCGCATAGAGGACAAAAACCAAAGACGACCAAACGCCCACCATAGTTTCTATGATAACTGTGAGGTTGCCTTTGCCGTCTGTTAAGGCCACATAACTTCCACCCTGAGCGAGGTGCCCCACGGTCTGTAGGTAGTTCCAGCCCGGCTGTGCAAACTGAGTTGTGTGAGCTAAACCAGACACATAGATTCAGTTTAGCATACATTGCAATAAGTGTCAGAGAAGATCTGAAAACAGCCTGAGCCACAGCTGTCTCTAAATAACTACTGCCTCTCAGTATCTACAAGAAGGGTAGATACTAATACTATACTTTTAGTATTATATATAGACTTTCGATTTACACATAAGATCTTTTGTGTTTATGGCATATTATATACACCCATCAGCCATAACATCAAAACCACCTCCTTGTTTTTACACTCCTCTTTATCAGCCCCACTGACCATATAGGAGCACTCTGTAGTTCTACACTTACAGAGTGTAGTCTATCTGTTTCTCTGTATACTGTATTACCCTGTTCTTCAATGGTCAGGACCCCCACAGGACCACCACAGAGCAGGTATTATGTGGGTGGTGGATCATTCTGAGCACTGCAGTGACACTGACGTGGTGGTGGTGTGTTAGTGTGTGTTGTGCTGGTGTGAGTGGATCAGACACAGCAGTGCTGCAAGACACTTCAGTGTCACTGCTGGACTGAGAATCGACCACCAACCAAAACTATCCAGCCAACAGCGTCCTGTGGGCAGCGTCCTGTGACCACTGATGGTGACTAGAGGATGACCAACAATGCACTGTGCAGCAGCAGATGAGCTATCGTCTCTGACTGTACATCTACAAGGTGGACCAGCAAGGTAGGAGTGTCTAATAGAGTGGACAGTGAGTGGACACAGTGTTTAAACACTCCAGCAGCACTGCTGTGTCACCAGCACCACACACACCAACACACCACCACCACCACGACAGTGCCACTGCAGTGCTGAGAATGATCCACCACCCACATAATACCTGCTCTGTGGTGGTCCTGTGGGGGTCCTGACCATTGAAGAACAGGGTAATAAGGTATACAGAGAAACAGATGGACTGTAACTGTAGAACTACAGAGTGCACCTATATGGTCAGTGGAGCTGATAACATGGACAATGAGAGTAGATATGGAGGTGGTTTTAATGTTATGGGTGTATAATATTATTCTTTATGCTGATTACCAGTTATCCATATTGGGGCTTCCACCACATAGTTCCCACTCCATGGCTCTTCTGCTGTCATCAAACCATCTCGGCCAAAAGAGAGATCTTCATAATAACTCGCTATCAGATTCCAGGAAATAGTCCTAAAAAGATACGGCCATCAGAACTAATTCATCACTGGGATGTTCAGGAGGCTGAGAGCATTCTACTCACGAGGTCATCCTGCCGTTGACGTAGTTCTGGTTCAGAATACGAGCCCAACAGCCGGCACCAATATCATTATTGTATGTGCTGTAATCTTCAGAGGACCAAAGCAATTTCCCCGAGAGGAGGGCCTCCTTCACAGTGGTGGTTCCCGGGTAGTGAACACTATCAAACACAATGCTGGCATTAATGTCCACCATGATTCAAAAGGGAAACGTGATAAACAGTTATTGTTATTGTGATAAATCACATCACAGAATGGGAATATATGGGAATCATCTGTACTTCTAGAACATAAATAGCAGCATGGATGATAAAAAACAGATTAGACTAGTTATAGAGCCTGTAAACAACAACAACAACAACCACAACAACCAGTGTACAGCAAGTACATGTACACTACTATAGTAAGTGGCTTACTGGATGTGGGGCATCTACGCTATAGATTTATTTATTTTAAATAATCATTTCATTTTTGCTCATATTTAAATACAGATGCATGCAAACATCGGGGCACTCCTGCTCAAATAACAGTCAAAATACACTCATCATCAAAAAAATAGTTGCACCCAGAAGGAGGTGTCGGACTGCAGTGCTATTGGGAAGGAAGATAAAGGTTACCAGGATCAATAAATGATGATAAATTTAGACTGATATGATCAATATTTATTGAGCTACACATACAGAAGTAGTGTCTCTCAGTATGGCGTCGGACCGCCATGTTTGCTAACGCATCATGCCAGACGTCTCGGCATGGAGTTGTAGAGGTTCCTAATGGTGTCCTGTGATAATCCATCCCATGCAGCTTGAATGTTCTCACACAGTTCCTGCAGATGGTGCGGTAGGGGTGGAGGTGGAGTGACACTAGGTCATCTGGACATGTGACGTGTGACAACAAACCGTCCGTCTTGGTGCTGACCACGGTGCCTCTACACACGGATTCGTTGGTCGTCTCCACCAAGACAAAAGTGGGACTCGTCACTGAAGATGACCCGCTGCCATTCTGAGTCACTCTGTGACAGTCTGGCACGACACCATTGCAGTCTTGGGTGACGTTGACGTGGTGTTAAAGGGAGTCATCGTAACGGTCTGAGTTAATGAAGTCCTGCGTGGTGCAGCCGTCTGCCAATGGTGCTGGCACTAACAGGATGACTCATGGAGGACATCACTGCTCACTGAATGTGGCTGTTGGGTTAGTCAGGTACAGTAAAAAGGCCCGTCCTTGCTTACGTCACATGTGCGGCCGAGCGTGAAACCGTAATCATTCACATGTCTCATGATGTCAAGCCTACCCACCAAGTTTCATTCCCGTTGGTTGATTCCTTCTGGGTGCAGCTATTCTTCTGATGATGAGTGCATATATATGAATATAATATTCATTGTATGGTGTTTTATGTCTTACCCAATCACACTGACAGCATCACTGAGATATGGATCAACCAGCATTGCTTTTGAAATGTCCCAGTTTCCATCTGCTGCTATAATGCCAACTTTTTCTAAACCGACTTTGTCTAGCATGTCCCGAAGCACCTGGACGCAGGACAACACATAAAAGAGAAGATAAAACAATTTAAAACTTTAATGCTGACCAATTTTATTGTATTTCTGATTTCAAAATACAGGAACACTCTGAAATCTTACCCTGATGTACTTTGCATCATAATCCCTTTCATTCCATATCTAAACAAAATATAAAAAGCAGTTAAAATCCAAAACTGAAACGGCAGAGAACCACATTAACGGAATAACAGCAGTGTAATCACCCCTATATAGTCGATATCAAGGTCATGATACTGTTTCGCTCCAATGACCCAAGATACAACATAGTTAGCCGTAACATCTGGAAAGGTGTATGGCCAGTTGCTCCCTTGACTTATCCATCCCGGGAACGCCCAAGGCAGACCTTCAGTAAACATAATGAGATACGGTGTTACATCAGCAAGAGCCATATGATATATACACTCATCATCGAAAAATAGTTGCACCCAGAAAGAATCAACCAACATGAAACTGTGGGTAGGTCTGACATCATGAGTCACGTGAATGATTCAAGTTTCACACTCAGCCATGCATGTGGTATAAGCAAGGATGGGCCTTATCGCTGTACATGGCTGACTATCTAAGGTCATTCTGCTGCGTGTGCTTTCCATTCTGACTCATGCTGCTGTGTTGGTAGCATCCTGTGCAAGCAAAGTATACCTCAGAGAAGAGTTACAAAGCAATTCAAGTAGTTGGCAGAGTTCGAGGGGTCGCATCATATGGCTCCAAGAAGCGGGATGGACTTATTGACGTTTGGACATCATACCACTGTGTGGATACTACCATAGCATGCTGTTGGCGGCAGTGGATAGAAGAAGGCACACACCACTGACATGAAGGATCTGGGGCACCTACACAAACCACTGAGAGAGAAAGAGAGAAAGAGAGAGAGATAGAGAGAGAGAGAGAGAGAGAGAGAGAGAGAGAACTCTGCAAATTGCCACTGAGTGGCACAACAGCCATGATTAAGGACATTGAGCGAGCAGTGATGTCCTCCATGAGTCATCCTGTTAGTGCCAGCACCATTGGCAGACGGCTGCACCACGCAGGACTACATGCACACAGACCGTTACGACGACTGCCCTTAACACCACGTCAACGTCACCAAAGACTGCAATGGTGTTGTGCCAGACTGTTATGAAGTGACCAGAATGGTAGGAGGTCATCTTCGGTCCCGCTTTGTCTTGGTGGAGACAACCAATGAATCCATGTGTGGAGGCACCGTGGGCAGCGCCAAGATGAGCGGTTTGTTGTCACGTGTCACACGTCTAGAAGGCCTGGTGTTACTCCACCCCTACCCCTACCACGCCATCTGAAGGAGCTGTGTGAGAATATTCAAGCTGCATGGGATGGATTATCACAGGACACCATTAGGAACCTCCATGCTGAGACATCACTCTGAGAGACACTACTTCTGTATGTGTAGCTCAATAAATATTGCCCATATCAGTCTAAATGTATCATCATTTATTGATCCTGGTAATCTTTATCTTCCTTCCCAACAGCACTGCAATCCCACACCTCCTTCTGGGGGTAACTGTTCTTTTGATGATAAGTGTATTATATATCTGAGTCATGTTTCCTTCACAAATCTTTTCACACTCTTATTAAAATCTGACCAATAAGAGTGATGTTTGGATTCCTCTTCTTGGCCTCCTTCATCAGCCACCACTCATAACCCCGGAAAAAATTCTCTTCATTCTCATCATGCTTGTGTGAAGGTTCTGTACCATCTGCAGCAAACACACAAAACCACAATGATGGAGTTAGATAGGATTCCAATCACACATCAAAGGTGGAGAAAATACTGCACATACATATTCATACGGCCGAGTCTAAGTTCCATAATCACCACAAAATATTCATGGAGCTCTGTTATGCTGACTGATCATTATGTTATGTTTGGGTTCTAGTAGAACAGATGTACATGCTTCAGTTTTCCCAAAGCACAATATTTTTCTCATACTGTCCATCTGTATTCACCCTCTGTCTGAAACGCTCTGTTTGAGCTCCTGTGTCTTTAAGCCCCGCCTCCCGATGAGCCCAGTGTTCTCTGATTGCTAGCTTGTCCAGTCTGTTCTGTTTGGCCAACCGCCAGAGGGGCATCCTGCTACAAGTACCGCCCCCACACTGCTGTGGCTGTTCTTACAACGGTGTCAGTTCTGCTGTAACTGTTTGAGCCAGAGTCCGATCCTGAAAGTCCGGTAGAACAGACTGGAGCCGGACGTTGCAGAGTGGTTAGTTTCTACTGTTTTAGCTCTCTCTCTGTGTTGTGTGACGGTGTACCAAGCTTGCTGGTAGGTGGGCAATAAGGGCTGTGATGTCACCGAGATGATGTCATCTTGTACAAAGAAAAGAGCTGGAATTTCAGCAAGGCGTTTGAGGCAGGTTTCTGTGGGAGTGAGTTTCTCCCCCAGGTATGGACTTCAAGCCTTATAACTATGAAGACCGTTTACATGCATGAAAAACTACAACACACTAAAGTAGTAAGTAAGTAAGTAAACTTTATTTATAAAGCACTTTTTAAACAACCTGTGTTGACCAAAGTGCTGTACATAAAAATACCTAATGATTACACATGAATACATACAACCAAAACACAGATAAAAGAAATCAGATAAATAACACATGTTAAAATAGTAAATAACATACATTAAAATAAGTTTAAAATAAGTAAGTAAAGAAAAGTGACAAACCGTAGAAGCATAAACAGATCCCCGTTATTAGGAACATTCAGCTGATTTATTCATCTGCTGAAAAATGACACTGTTGTTTTCTGTCTTTCTTTAAAAGGGACTGTCTCCATGTCACTCAATCAAATGACAACACAAGCTGCCCAACCTGACATTCATGTGACTTCTAGAGCTACTGGTCACCTGACCACAGAGTTTTGCAAGGTTTTGCATCCTCCTTACTCAGTGTTTAAGCATGCATAAAATCAGCATGCAAACTTTTAAATAAAGCTTTATGAACTTGAATTAGACAGGCTGCTGGTTTCTCACCTGTGGTTTGGGCATCACCGCCTATTTCCACTTTAAGGATGTGCAGTGAGGCTCCAAAGTTGGGCTGGAAATACAGTTATCAGAAGATTACATCACTCAGAGCCGTCACATGAACTGACCTAAACCATTCTGAAAACAATGGTGCCAAAAAAGGGTTATTTGGAGTGATGGAGGTCATGGAGGAGGGGTCAAAGTTCAATAATTAAAAGATTATTATTCTTATTCTTCTTCTTCTTATTATTATTACATTTAATAGAACAACGCTATAATTTGTAAGCACAACACTGTATATATATATTATTGTTCAAAATGAAAAAAAATATACATATATACAAATTTTATAAGTTATACATAAAATACGTTCTCACATTATGTGAGATCATGGTAACTTTATGGCATCCTTAAGGGCCACACATTGGGCAGGCCTACCAAAGGCTTTTGGTCCCCTAAAAGACCTTTTGGTGGATGGTTCTGCAGTTAAAGGTGCAGTATACAATGTTAGTCCAGTTCACTGTGAATATCTCCTCCTGGTAACTCTGTTCTGTGTACAAGTAAATCTGGTGTTGGTACACAGACCTGGTTCTGAAAACAGGAAATGAAAAAGTGACTCAGGTCGGGCATCCCATCACCAGTGACAGGGAGCATTGTAGTGAACTCCACACACTGTCAAAAAGAGGAGATGCTCAAGAAACAGCCAAAGAGGAGAAGATCCGAAGGTGAAAAGACCTCCATGAGTTGACGACGTTGAAGTTGGCTTCTTATTCGCATTTTCCTAGTCCACCTTAAATGGTGCAGTCCTCTCATTATGGCCCCTGAAGGGCCTGAATGCAACTGCTGGACTACTTAAGGTAGAATGGGGTAACTCAAACAAGAAGCTGAGCAAAATGAAGTCTACTTCAGCTGAAAGTGATGAGAATGTTGCTCTGGTTCTGCTGGACAGGTGGGGAACATTCTTTTTCTTTGGTGTTTCACCAGAACCAACAGATCCGTTTGCTAATGTTCACGACAGCAACTGTTTAGCAACACTGCAGCAATTAAAGCAACACTCAACATTCTTAACATTAGCTTGTGGCATTTGTCCATACAATGGCCACAAAAATCTAAAAAAAACACGTCAGGCAATGAAGGGAGGGGTGTACTTGCTTTGCTGTTGGGTTCAAATATCCACAATCATTCTTCTAGAATCGCATACTGCACCTTTAAAGAACCACTTTTGTAAATAATGGTTGGCCCAAGTACCCTGCTTCTGTGAAAGTAGCTGTTCTCAGTCTCAAATCAAAATGAAAAGACTCTGCAGATGGTTCTTTGAGTGTTCATGGTTCTATGTAGGACCACAGGCTTCAGCTGAGAACCCTCAAGGAACCATCTTTTTTTTTTTTTTTTTTTTTTTTTTTAAAGTGCAGAAATGTGCGAGTGTGGAGAACACTTCTCCTCACATCTGAAGCACCTCCATGTCATGTAGAGGTTCTTAAGAGTTCTTAAGAGGCTTTGTGTTTAAGGGTGTACTGATGTTGTGCAGCTACCTTAAAGAGGTAATCCAGAATCTGACTCCGATACGGTTCCTTATAGTTGATCAGCAGTCGTGAAGTGGCCTGAGACAAAAGCAGATCTCTTTCTCACCTCAGCTTTACACTAACAGCAACAGGCTGAAGAATAATTCAGGCATGAGCCAACTTACCCCTCCACCGCTTAAGCCTCCAATGCCATCAAACCTTTTCCCCAGTCCGTTCCTGTCATCCAGGACATAAAGCTCAGCCAGGCACACCGAGAGACCCGGGAGGAAGAGCAGGACCCTCAGTGCTGAAATCATTACAGCCTCCTTTCTTCAGTCACAGACTGTACAAACTGGAAATGACACCCGCATGACGAGGTGATCATCTACACTGCTCATACTTCCTTGTTGGGTAACGTGACTAAGTTTCGGTCCTCATGCGGTGTTCAAGACCGTTTACACGCAGCTACAACATTTTAACCGAGACTTTCGCATAAAGTCAAAAATCGCCATGTGCTAAGAGCAAAATGTAAACACAAACAGGCGACTTGAAATAAACCACCTACTTTTTTAACCTGACCATGCTGCTGGGCGAGGCTTCAGCTGACTTCTTGATCGAACTCTCAGTTCCACCTTAAACAGGGTGGCATCTCCCTGTTAGAACGTATCCGCTGCGGCGCTTTCGCGGCACCATTTAAGGTGGAATGTGGAATTCGGCATTGAAAGAACGCAATTTCATTTGATTTCTCCGAAATGTCGTTTAATGATATAAAATATAGCCAGAAAGCCTTTTGGCTGTGTGACCACCCTCGTAGACTATTGGCAAAACTATTTGTAGTTTTATCTTGGAGATTATTTATAGTGAATTTGAACTTGTTTTATCGGAGTTTACAGAATATATAATATTTTTGATGTCATTTTATTATTTGATTGACAAAGTATTTCAAACATTATATGTTAGGCGCAAAAGAGTAGACCCCTATTTTGTTTGTTTGTTTGTTTGTTTGTTTGTTTGTTTTTATCAACCTCGTTTAATAGTAAAAATGTTGTGAAAATCTGGAACGTATTTTAAAATTTTGGACTTTTTGTGTAAATAATTTCTTTTATATTACCGTGTTTAGTTTTTTTTTAAAACTTCATTTCTTTTATTTTTTCTCTCTGTTTAGTTTTCTGTTTACTGTTTTTTTTACTGTATTTATCTTAATTCTTATTTTCTCCTCTGGCTGACTTTTGTTTGGAGTCATAGTGCACATGCTTATAACAGTGTAGTGTGATGGCTACTGTTTCTATTCCTATTATATATGCGAATATTTCTTAAGAAATATAACAAATATAAATAAATGATAGAAGTAATCAAAGAACACGCGTGACGGTCTTGAACGCGGCTTGATGAGGTCACCGAGATCCTGTCCTGTGATTGGTCGCTGTGCCAAACAGCGGTGTTCACCAACACGGAAGGTGAAAGCGGTGCGTAGGAGATCTAAGTGTTTTTTTTAGGAGGAAATAATTAATATTACTAAAATAATAAATAGTATTTTTGTGCTGGGCACACGGAGAAGAACTGTTCGAGAAACGTGTCGACATGTCGGTGAAAAAGCCGAAGCAGACTGTGCTGAACCCGGTGAGAAAGACTCTGTTTATTTTAACTTAGCTAATTGAGCCGCTGGTGTTAGCTAGCAGCTGGTTTGTTGGTTAAGCTGGTATATGAGAGCTTTGTATTTTCTGTTTTCTGAACAGATCTGCTGTAACTACACGGCTCGTTTGTTTGTGTCTTTTGGTTCAACTTACCGTTTCAGCCCAGGAATCAGGAATCCTGTCCCAAGCTGCTAATGGCAGGCAGCTGACAGAGTTTAACTAATAAGACAGTCTTGTATTTGTTCTTGCTTCAGTTCAGAGATCAGAGCTTCACACTAACATTACTGCACAGTCATAGACCATACATACATACATACGTACATACGTACACACACACACACACACATACCTACAGACAGACCTACAGACATAAACACATACAGACCTACACACACACACACATAAATACATACAGACCTACATACACACACCCACCCACCCACACACACACATACATAGATACATACATACATACATACATACATACACACACACACACATATATACATACACACACACACACACACACACACACATATACATACACACACACCCACACACACACACACACACATATATACATACATACATACATACATACATACATACATACCTACAGACATACACACATACAGACCTACATACATACATACACACACACACACATATACATACATACATACATACACACACACACACACACACACACATACCTACATACAGACATACATACAGACATACATACATACATACACAGTCTCCAGTCTAGATCTTATATACCTGTCTAATACAGTTTACACATGATCAGACTAGATCCGGCTCCTGCAAGAACTGATCATTAGTTAATGATATGACTCATTCGCAGGGCTAACTCACGTGTACTGTCTACAGGTCTAAGCCTGAACTCTCTAGCCCACTGCTTCTCCGCCCTAGTCCCGGAGGCTCTCTCTCTCCTGCACATTTTGGTGCTTTTCTGTTTTAACAAACCCACTTTAACTCAGTAATATGTCTGGAAATGAGCTGGTTAGTTGGATCAGGTGTGTAGGGAGCAGGGGGGATACTAAAAGTGCAGGGCAGTGGGCCTCCAGGACCAGGAGGTCCTGCTGGGGGTTTTACAAAGCAGTTATTAAGATCACTTCTCCTTGGCTTTTGGCTCCAGTTAAAGACTTTCCTGCTGAACAGCTCTCACTGGGGACTTTTCCAGCTTCCTGTGAAATCACACCTGCGTGTTAGACAATAAAAACAGTGTTTACTTTTTCTGAGGTTTGGTAGACATAAACATAACCAGCGTTCTTTTAAAAGGTGTTATCAAACAGTGTGAATGTAGTTATGCTTAGTGTTCACATACTGCTCTACACCACACTAGGGCTGAACTTTTTGAGCAGTATATCTTACCTGGAATTGTCATATGCACAGCAAAACAAGAATTTGCACTGTACACTGTACTCTGCAGTACCTCTCAGACTACAGTACTAACAATTACAGTATAAATACTAAGTACTAAATATAGAAGCGTAAAAAAGACTAGAGAAAAAAATAAATAAATAAAGGAGAATATATATATATATATATATTTTATTTTTTAATGATTTTTTAAAATATTTATATATTGTGTATATATACATATGTGTGTATATGTATATATGTATGTGCTGAACCCGGTGAGAAAGACTCTCTGTTTAACTGTGTAACTTAGCTAACTGAGCCGCTGATGATGTTGGCTAGCAGCTGGTTTGTTGGTTGAGCTGGTGTAGGTGCTGTTTTTAAATTAGAGATGCAGTGTTCGTCAAAACCACACTTTTGCATTCCGGCGTGAAAACCACGCCCCAGCTGTTCCCGAAGGTAATGTTACATTTACAGTGTTACCGTCATTAATCCAGCGAGTGTTGGAGTGGAACCCAGAATGTGGTGTTCATGCAAGGAAGCCTGTCGGCATAGCCAGAAGCAGTTCGGTAAGGAGGAACGGGCCAAGATTCCTCCAAGTCGGTGTGTAGGGTTGATCTGCACTTACAGGAACTGTTTACTTGAAGGCATTGCACCTCAAGGGTGCTCCTGAAAGCAGAGGTTTCCATACGTTTGCTACAGTATAACTGTTTATATAGAACTGTATGTATTACTTGTTTTATTTGGCCTCCGTTTATTTATTGTCTAAAGTTATGAACTAAATGAAGACCTGATTATGCTTAAGCTCACATTCATGTAGAAATTTTCATAAAACCAAACTGATATATGGTGATTTCTGTGTTCTCAGACTATTCCCCTCGCTGTAACCATCCTGGGGGGACTCCATCCGGGTGAAATGGTTCTAATACAGGGTTCTGTTCCCAGTGATGCAGACCGGTGAGTGTTGTTTGTATAAATATACAAGTGAAATTATACACCCGTTGTCAAAACAAAATACCTGCACAAGTAGCTGCACCCAGAAGGAATCAACCGACAGGAATGAAACTTGGCGGGTGGGTTTGACATTGTGAGACATGACAATGATTCAGGTTTCACACTCGGCCGTGCATGTGACGTAAGTAAGGGCGGGCCTTATCGCTGTACCTGACTGACCCAACAGCCACGATTTCAGACATTCAGTGAGCAGTGACACCCTCCATGAGTCATCCTGTTAGTGCAGCACCATTGGCCGACGGCTGCACCACGCAGGACTACATGCACACAGACCTGTCTTGGTGGAGAGGACCAACAAATCCGTGTGTGGAGGCACCGTGGTCAGCACCAAGATGAACGGTTTGTTGTCACGCATCCAGAAGACCTGGTGTCACTCCACCTCCACCCCTACCGCACAGTCTGCAGGAACTGTGTGAGAATATTCAAGCTGCATGGGATGGATTATCACAGGACACCATTAGGAACCTGTACAACTCCATGCCGAGACGTCTGGCATGTTGCGTCGGCAAACATGGCAGCCTGACTCCATACTGAGAGACAGACTTCTGTATGTGTAGCTTTTCATAATTGATATTTCTTGGTAAGCTTTATCTTCCTTCTCAACAGCATTGCAATCCCCGCACTTCCTTCTGGGTGCAGGAGTGTAGAGTATTAAGTTAAGTAAGTTGCTTGTGGGGTATGTAATAAGTGAGCTGACCTCTGTGAGCTGAAAGGCAAGACGGTCAGACCATACTGGTGTCATTTCGTGTTATGAACGTTAAGCCTGTTTCACACCAGATGTGACGCTTGTTATTTTACACCAGACGCGACACATGCTGCAAAGTGAAAGTGTTTTTTGTTTGCGTTGCTTTTCGACGTAACACGAC
Source organism: Semaprochilodus insignis (assembly GCA_034552555.1). Classification (NCBI taxonomy): domain Eukaryota; kingdom Metazoa; phylum Chordata; class Actinopteri; order Characiformes; family Prochilodontidae; genus Semaprochilodus; species Semaprochilodus insignis. Next base: position 34,721,200 of record CM067481.1, on the reverse strand, counting down.
CTCCTGCACTGTCTGTTTTATCGTCTAGTTAACTCTATGTAGATGCCATAAAGAGGCCAACAATAAAAGACTACTTGCTGCTGTGACTATTGCTACCGTTCTAAAGCTAGAACAAGAGGGGCCATGTGGTGCACCAATTTTACAGAAATCCTTCAGAGTGGTTTTATGTTTTAGAGAGTCAGAATTGTTCACAGTGGTGGTGAAAGGAACCGGACATCCATCTCTAAAACCCCCCTTACAGAGAGTTCTTGCGTAAAATTATGAATGTCTGAAATGACGGTTTTGTGATAAACGTGTTCATTTATTTGGAAACATGGCTGGCTGAAGGATCTGTGCAGGCATTTGAAGGCAAAACAGCCTCCAAAGAAATAATCTTATTATCAGATTTTCCACTATTCTACCATCCTTACATTTAAAGCCTCAAAGGACGTGTGGATTCACTGGTGGTTTTGATAGTAGGCTAAATATGATGTTAGTAGTTGTATTGTAGACACTTTGACCTCTGGTTACTATTTGAGTGACCACTGAATGACTTTGTTTGTACTGCAATGATGGAATTCCATCCGCCTCACCACTAACACTCCTGCTCATGTGCTGCACAAACCAGATTCATTTATTACTCCTGGTGTGTCTCATGCAACACACTGTTCATTGCGTACTGATGCAAATCAGCTTACTCTGTTGTCTGAAACATACATATACATATATGTACACGCATCATTAAAACAATAGCTGCATCCAGAAGGAGGTGTGGGATTGCAGGTGTGGGATTGCAGGTGTGGGATTGCAGGTGTGGGATTGCAGGTGTGGGATTGCAGGTTACCAGGAACAATAAATGGTGATACATTTAGACTGATATGATCAATATTTATTGAGCTACACATACAGAAGTAGTGTCTCTCAGTATGGCGCTGGGCCACCATGTTTGCTAACCCAACATGCCAGGCGTCTCGGCATGGAGCTATAGAGGTTCCTAATGGTGTCCTGTGATAATCCATCCCATGCAGCTTCAATATCCTCACACAGTTCCTGCAGATTGTGCGGTAGGGGTGGAGGTGGCGTGACACCAGGCCTTCTAAACGTGTGACACGTGACAACAAACTGCCTCCACACATGGATTCGTTGGTCATCTCCACCGAGACAAAAGCGGGACTCGGCACTGAAGATGACCCGCTGCCTTTCTGAGTCACTCCATGACAGTCTGTCACGACACAATTGCAGTCTTTGGCTACGTTGACGTTGTGTTAAGGACAGTCGTTGTAACAGTCTGTGTGCATGTAGTCCTGCGTCGTGCAGCCGTCTGCTAATGGTGCTGGCACAAACAGGATCACTGTTCACTGAATGTCCACAATTATGGCTGCTCGGTCACTCCGCGCATGCCAGACAATTCGTAGGTTTTCCCTCTCTGTGGTTCACGTAGGTCTCACAGATCCGTAATGTAGTATCCGTACATCCGGTATGGCGCACAAAAAGGGGCAGGTTTCGAGATCATCCCGGTTCCCGGAGCCCTAAGATGTGACCCCTCTCAAACTCTTCCAACTGCTCAAATTGCTTTCGAGCTCTTCTCTGAGGTATACTTCGCTTGCAAAGGATGCTACCAGCACAAGAGCACGGGTCAGAATGGAAAGCACCCGCAGCAGGACGACCTTATATAATCAGTCAGGAACAATGATAAGGCCTGTCCTTGCTTACGTTAAACCTGAATCATTTGCATATCTCATGATGCCAAACCTACCCACCAAGTTTCATTCCTGCCAGTTGATTCCTTCTGGGTGCAGCTATTCTTTCCATGATGAGTGTATTTTGTCCGGTGAGCTTACCTATCTGTACTGCAGAATTCAATGGAAGTCCCCTTTAAGCTACGCAAGTGATCACCTTATTAAATAGATTTTAAGAAATAGTTGATTGGTTTATTAGGCTAGATTATAGATTCTAGCATAAACACTGCAGCTCTTTACTGTTTCTACCTAGAAGCTGCTACAGCAAAGATAGACCCACTTCACGTGCACCACCATAGTGCAGTGTGTAAAAAGCTACGTTAATTATTCTATTAGCATATTGCCTGCCTGGTGAAAAATGGATAAAGCTGTTTCTGCAAAGCCAATAAACACCCAGTAAAAGGCATTTCTGTAGGAGTTATAACCCCTCCAAATTCTAAATTATAAACACTCTTTTGCACATTTTACATAGTTCTTTTATTGGTAACAGTAATAAATGTTCTTAGAAAAAAAATTTTTCTGTGAGACCATCCAATTATAAGGCAAGGCAAGTTTATTTGTATAGCACCTTGAATACACAAGGGCAATTCAAAGTGCTTTACATAAAAGGGTGAAGATACAAAGAAATAAAAACAAAATAAAAGCTAAATAAATCATTTAAACATCATTAAAATAACATTAATATCGCTAATCAATAAAATCATTAAATAAAATATAAATAAAAGTCAGCATAAGAATGAGAGAAAAAGTGCCATGACAGGAGAATAGCAGTGTTTAAACTGAGCTGAAAGCCTGATCAAACAGGAATGTCTTCAGCCTGGATTTAAAAGTATCTACTGTTGGGGCTTTTCTAATACTCTCTGTCACCTGATTCCATTTAACAGCTGCATAGTAGCTAAACGCTGCCTCTCCATGTTTAGTCTTTACCTTAGGCAAGACTAACTGACCTGTTCGTAATGATCTGAGAGCTCTGCTTGGCTTATACTGCTGCATCATGTCAGATAAATATGCTGGTCCTAAACCACTGAGACATTTGTAGACCAGTAACAGTACTTTAAAGTCTATCCTGTAGCAGACTGGTATCCAGTGCAGTGATTTAAGAATGGGAGCGATGTGGTCCCTTCTTTTACTCTTGGTGAGAACTCTGGCAGCTGCATTCTGAATCAGCTGAAGCTGTTTGATTGTCTTTTTTGGAAGACCTGTTATAAGGTGGTGCTCTGTCCTCTCTCTAAAATAACATGCAATAAAATCTTATTACTTTTGCTTTAAAGTGAATTATTTTGTTTGTAGTATGTGTTCCTATGTGTGTTTCTCCCTATAATGTTACTTTTTAAATATATAAATATAAAATATTAAATATATAAGCTTCTGTTATGAGGTCTATAGACCATCAGTCTCTGATGGAACATGAAGGTTCAGGATCTAACGCCATGTGTTGCAGGTTTCAGATCGACTTCACTTGTGGCAGCAGTATTAAACCCAGAGCGGACGTGGCCTTCCACTTTAACCCTCGCTTTAAGAAGTCCCACATCGTCTGCAACACGCTGCAGCACGAGGAGTGGGGACGAGAGGAGATCCACTATCAGATGCCCTTCAGGAAAGGAGCGGGTTTCGAGATCATCGTGCTGGTAGAAAAAGACGTGTACAAGGTGAGGGCATCCCCGAGGAGAGCTGTCCCTGAGAAATTGGCCGTGCATGTTGGTCTCGGTCTGTCCCAGGTCTGTTTCTACCGGCTGCCGGAAAGCGAACCACTTTTTCAGTTGCTGTTTCTCCTCCTTGCCTGCAGGTGGCGGTGAATGGCGCACATGTGCTGGAGTACAAACACAGAATAGACCTGGCCAAAGTGGACACATTGGGAATATCAGGGAAGGTTCACATCCAGGCCGTCGGCTTTATTCCCAGCTCAGTGAGTGCCTGACGTGATTGTCATGATCCTCAAACTAAGTCAGAAATAAATGAGTACAGTTATACAGCATGGGTCTCTGCTCGTCACTTCATACCAAGTTTGCATTATAAATGTATGTATTACAGATTTTTCCTTTTATAGTTATATAAGATATGAATAGCAGCTATGATATATATGAATGTACACATTTTCATGTATTGACACTGATGGGTTAGGGTTGATGATTTTGCTGATGCTCTTGTCCAGAGCAACTTACAAGGGTATTGCTATTACAGGTAGGCCAATATAGTATTAAGAGTCTTGCCCAAGGCTGTGTGTGTGTGTGTGTGTGTGTGTGTGTGTGTGTGTGTGTGTGTGTGTGTGTGTGTGTGTGTGTGTGTGTGGTTACTGTCCAAGAAGGAAAAAAATGGCAACTTTACAGCTTTAATGTAAATCACTGAAAGTCAATGGACTTTTGTCCAAGCAGTTTTTGGCCATTTGTGTTCTGTGTTCAAATGATGCATAAAAGTAAAAATCATAAACAATGGAGATACATGTTTTTTTTGGACAGTGATGTGTACATATATAAATTAAGAGAATATACAGTATATTTGCTATATACTGTACAGTCTGTGTCTAATACACATTTGAAGAGCATAGGAGCAAGTCCTGTGCACAGTGTTCAATATTAGTGAGAAGTGGAGTTTTTAGGTCTCTATTCAAATTCAAGCCCATTTGTAAATCTGACCAGGTTCAGGTCTCTGAATAAAATGGTAAAGTGGTCCTGTGTGTGTGTGTGTGTGTGTGTATATATATATATATATAATTAGAACTCATGTTCAGTTGACTCTCAGGTTGATTACATCTATTCATTAGGCTTTTACACAGACTTAATTAATTAGGTGAGGCCAATCATCCCCTGAGTAGAGAGTTTTAGGGCAATTTTTTTGCCATTTGTGATTTTGCACACAGAGGAATTTGTCTTCTGCATTTAACCCATCCGTGAAGTGAAATACACACACACACACACACACACACACACACACACACAGTAGGGGGTAGTGAGCACACTTGCCCGGAGTGGTGGGTAAGGGTTAGGTGCCTTGCTCAAGGGTACTTCAGTCATTAGTTAGTTGAGGGAATCGGCAACCGTCCGGTTACAAGGCTGGTTCTCTAACCTCCAGCCCACGATTGCCCCCATGGACTGTATGCCCCCTGTGGACTGTATGCCCCCTGTGGACTGTATGCCAGCTCAAGCACACACTGTCTTTAAAATACTGTCAAGTAAAAGTTTTGGACCCCACTGGTCATCCATTCTGTTTAATTCTAAGGGATGAAGAGAGGTTGGAGCTGCTCATGTAGAATAAATTTGACCTGTTTTTTTTTTATTTTTTTATGGGTAAATAAAACTACACAAACATTATAATGAACTACTACTATTAATTCTGGTTGTAGGCCTACAGCACTTGGGTGGGTTATGACTGTCTCGTCTCATCTGCAGGTGGTGTGTTATTAAGTTACATTTTGTCACTCAAAGTTTAAGACCACTTGGTTGATAACTTTTAATCTTACAGATCTTGGGATTTGCAAATTCCATGTTGCCTTTTTACTTGGAAAATCCTTGTTGAGTGGTTCAGTCAGTATTTCAGATGACCACATATTGGCTCGTAATGTCAGCTATTAGCTCTTATTAGCTCTTATGAGCTCTTAATGTCCCATCTGAATGTGTGATGAGGATCTGCTCAGTTTCTTTGTTTGTTTATTTATTAATTTATTTGACTTCATTTTCAGAGTTCAGACATTTCTCCGGCTGCTGTGACGTGTTCAGACTCCAAAGCCAGTGTAAGTGGAATTGTTGATGTATGTACATGTGTGCACGTTACGCTTCTGCTCCTTTTAAAACCTGTAACTTTGGACCAAATGAGATGAGCAAAGAACAAGTACTGCACATCTGCTATCTGCTGCCTCCTAGTGGCTGTTATGGAAATCCATTCTGATATATTTGAATTAATATAATCAGGAATTAAATAACCTTCCTGTTCATTAGGACACAACATTACTGAATGGAGAAGTGTGTAGTTGAACTGAGGGACCTCTAAAAAGGAAGTGGAAGTGGAAAGTTGATTTTATGACTGTGGTGGAAACGGTGCTGTGCCTATGGGTAAAACTGTCAGTTAATAAATATGAGATGCCAAATATTCTTATTTGCCAAATTTCAACTCACACACCTGAAAAATAATATACTGCTGTAGCTCTGGTGGCAGAGCATCCCAGCATGCTCAGTGTTTTTGTTGGTTTGGGAGGTGTGGAAAAGCCAGGAAAGCACCTAAATGTGCAGAGCATGGATAACTGGAACCCACCGCTTGGAATGTTGCCTTAAGAAAATCTTGGAACACTTTCTGCTGAATAGATCGACAGCTATGAACCCAGAACACACTTTAACGTGCTCTCCGTGTCCTCCTCTATCCTGCAGGCTGTGCTGTCGGAGTCTGGAGATATGGTGAGTATTATCTTACGCTGATGGATTTTATTGCAGCCTATCAGTGTTATGCACAAACACGCATGATTGATTTTCTAGGTTTAAATAAATGACACATTCTCTACACACTACAGCGGGCACTTTTCAAACAAATTGTATGCGCTTGAATTAATACAAGTTAATTGCATGATGATGATGATGATGATGATGATGATGATTATTATTTTATCAATTATTATTTATAAAATAACATTATACAACAACAACAATAATAATAATAATAATAATAACAACAACAATGATAACCATATTTATTTTCATTAAATATTTTTTCAATAATAATAATACTTATTATTATTATTATTTTATTAAATAGTCATATAATAATAATATTAATTATTATTATTATTATTATTATTATTATTATTATTATTATTATTATTATATAACTTTTATTATTGTTGTTGTTGTTATTGTTAGTATTATTTGCATTTATTTATTTAAATTGAACACATTGGGGGGAAAAATTAGTGTATGCCTTATTTGATGTTAAATTCTGAAATAATTGCAGTAATTGTGCATTAAGATGTGTTTTCCATGTGGAGCTCGTTTGTACTTGTTTTCACTTAGAACGTTTGCATAAGACTGTATATGACATCTACTGTATGTCCAGAGGATGGATAGGATAGTCTATATCAGAGATGGACCGATAAGTGTTTCCGTGCGATCAAGGGCGGGGCTGGACTGTTCACAATGTGTACATGTTCCCGTATATGCAGTTTGGGGAGTCTGAGGTAGATGAGAGGTGCATGAGGGTATTTATTTATATATGGCGGCATGACGCCGGGCAAATGCTGGCATGGTGACAGCGTTAGCAGTGAAAAGTGGTGATGATGATCAGAGGAGAGCTCTATCAGTGTAAGTTGCTGTCCACTCGAAGGTGGAGAAAGGCAGCGGGAGCTCTGTGCACTTTTATGTTTGGTGTAGAAAACTGGGTCAGGTTTAGTCCACTGCTGTGATCAATAGCAAAAATTGGTAATACAGAAGTTCTGATGGAGCGTTCTGCCCACCGCTGCGGTCTTTGGAATGCTGGCGCTTACGGTGGCAGAACTGCCTGTTGCAGCTCCATAGAAAGCAATGGAATATCCAGTTTCATTATCATCCATCTCCCGTAAACATGTGAACACACAAATGGCAGTCTTCTATCAGCACACAGTGAAATGCAGTACAGGGCTTCTGCAGTCCTGCATGAGGCCTGCAGTTGTAGTCCTATAGTCAAAGGCCAATATGTCTGTATTTCTGTCTGGTGCTTGAACGAGGAACTGCAGGGTCCTGTGACCAAGAGGTCTCGTGCAGGGCTGCAGCAATCCTTAACTCACACAAAATATGGCTCATGTGTTTTACGTCACTGATTGGCTCTCAGGATTGACTAAGCTGATCGCTGATACTGATAGGTGATTTATCTTTCCATCTCTGGTCTAAGTTGCATTCAGTGTGAAGTATTGCTGCTACAGTGAAATATTGGCTCAAACTGAAGCAAAGGTGCCTTTTCAAACAACCCGAGTTGAAGTGCAGAAATATCAACTACTAAAATACTGAGCTGAAGCTCCTAATCAGTCCAGCGTCTGTCAGCATGAGTACTGAGGTCTGTTAAGCACTATTCTTCTCCTTAAAGATCAGTTTAGCATAAACCACTAAACACTAAAGCTCCAGTGTTAGTGGTAGGGCTGTACCCGACTCCATATACATTATCTAGTAATCAGTAAATCAATTTGCATACGGTTCAGATCTGATGTCCTCATTTAGAAAGTCAGCAGGGTCACATGAACATATATTTGAACTAAAAGAGACGTGGCATATGATGAACGATCTGGAGCCTGATTTAATTACAGAATGTAGCGTCCGGCAGCGATCACGTATTTATGCTACAAATTAGCGCTTCTAGCCTGTCTTTATAATTTCACTTTTAACAGCTTCTTCAGTAGGACGACCCTTCGTCTTTCATCTCTCATAAATAATGAACTCCTAAATAAAACCAAATTAGTCAATATTTAAATTATTTTTAGATGAAAAGGAGAACGGTAGACCTGAAACCGTTTAATTATTATATCACCTGCGCTGAAATAATTATTCCTCGTTTATCGGCAGGCATATTAAGTGACTGTACTTATCTTTAAATAAAAATAATCTCAGCTGTAAACGAATAAATAAAAATATCTGTAATTTAGGTTCTAAAATAATGGAATTATAATAAAACAATCATCTCTACAACGAAAGTCAGCTCACTGGTTTGAAGCAGTGTTGGATGTCTGACTAAATGACGAGCAGAATTAGCTTTAATTTGTTCAGATTCTCTTCTTCAAAAGCTCCTCCAGACTTTCTCTGAGGCATCGTTCCACCCGTGTTAGCTTCCTTCAACGGTGAACCGCCAGCGCACGTTGTCACGTGGATTTAATTTTTTAGCAAGCATGCGTCATAACCCAGTTAGAACTTAAATATATATTCATTATTGCCCTTTTAATATTTATTAAAATGTCTTTTCACATTCTTAAAGTTCTTGTGCATTTTTGTAAGCTTTTGTCTGTTTTACGAGAAAAAAACAAAGACTCGTCACTCTTGTCAGTCGACTTAAAGGGTCTCCGACTGACGATTCGACTCGTCGACTTCTAGAGGGCAGCCCTAGTTAGTGGCGTGATCAGCTACAAAGCAGGAATGAACCAGTCCATTGTACTTCTCCATGAGTACATATGAATAAGGAAATGGAGCTAGATACTGTCCAACTCTGTCATGTGACAGCTGTCCTACATGGTGTACTGGCATAAAAACAGTTCGGCTGAACCTTAACACTCATTTTCACCACCTGAAACCACAAACACACGGCTGTGCTGGAATATGAAGAGGCTA
>CM067481.1:34696095-34711714 GCA_034552555.1 Semaprochilodus insignis | reverse complement strand
GGTGTGTGTAGTGTTTACAGTCTGACGGTAATAACTGTGGAGTGATTTTAATCCAGTATGAATCTGCAGCGTGTGTAGTGTTTACAGTCTCACAGTAATAACTGTGGAGTGATTTTAATCCAGTATGAATCTGCAGTGTGTGTAGTGTTTACAGCATGGTCAACGTGGTGTTAGCCCTGTACCACGAGTGTATGTTAATGTTTACTCTCCTGATTATCACTCCAGTGTTGGTTTCTCCTTTCCTCTCTCAGGAGCCCAGCGCTCTGGAGGCCTCAGAACCGTTCAGCAGTGGAGTGGATGGTCTGCTGGGCGACTCCAGTCTTCAGCTGGGCTGCGGGCCATACTGGAGCAGCCTCGTGTCCAGCCAGACGCAGTCAGCCTGCTGTCTAACTGACCCGTACGTGCTCTGTAAAACAATGAAGTGTCCAACGTGCTTACAGCATTTACGCCAACAGTTTGCATAAACGTTTCTGCCAACAGAGCACAAGAGTCATAATAACACTCCACCTCCAGAGTTCTTCTCCTATTATACAGTGTTTCATATACGCTGTGTTTTCATATTATCATTGGCAATTCATTCTGACAGAACGACGGACAACAACAGATGTGGAGTTGGACCTTCTAATGTCACGTGTTTCTTACAGATCTGACCAAAAAGTGAGAAAGAAAGTAGCTTCTATTTTGATGCTTGTTAACGTATGGTCTTAGAGTAAGTATCCTACTAAGCGGAGGAGAGTCTCTGTTGATGACAACAGTACAGCAGGAAACTTTGGTTTAGTATATGGAAATAATAATAAACCTAATGAAATAAGTCATAATAATACTGAAAGTTATTTTCTCAACATTATAAAATAGCATGTCAATATAATGTTTTCTCAACTTATTATTTTTAAACAATTACATAATATCCCATAATAATTTCTTTCTTTCTTGAAATTGAATAACTCGATATTTCAACATAAAATATTTGGCATATTTCAAGACAAAAGTCTTTGTTTTATAATACGTTTGACTTACAGTCACTGGTTTGGACTCTAGTAAACTACATTTAAAGTGCTACTTACGGAATTAAGCTCACCGGACCAAAAAATGAGTCACCTGGGACTGAAACATACCTAATAGCGTGTAATACTCAACAAGCACCAATAACAGCTGTGACTGGATTGGGCATGGACTGGACAAGTTTCTGGACGTAGGCCACATCAATGTTCAGACACTCTTGCATCAAAGAAGAGTGGATGGATGCCTTCCCTGGCACAATTCCGAGGAGAATTCCCAGTAGACTGGGATTTTAGCCACTGCTGGTAGACCCGTATAACCGTACGCTTCCATACACCTGCAGATTCAGCTACTTCCTTCACACTATGGTCTTTGGCACGTCCAAATGCAGTCAGTCCTTTTAGCCAGTCATTAACATCTGCTTTGGAGCCATTTTCCAAACATGGAACGAGACATTCACTGCACCGTAGCACCTCTTCCCAATCTATGGATCCCATCATTCAGACCCTGCAGGTATTTATAGCCCTATCATCCTCGTGCAGCGCCATCTGCAGGAGCACGCAGTTACTACCATCTTCAACGCGCAAGGTGACTCAGTTTTTGTCCATACATATGTGCTGTTAAGACCAGCAGAGCATGTGCCACCAGATACCAGGTTTAAGCATCCAGATATATACTATTAGAACAACTGTGAAATGATTCACACCAGTGTTGTATGGCTGTATCTGTCTGCGTAACACATTCCCTCATCGTTAACTCCTCACAGTGTCCAGCAGAGCCAGCGGCAGAACGTTTACGAGAACTTCATGCAGGAGCTGGAGCCGGGTGGCAGCGGTAGCGGTGGTGCCCTGGCGGACGCCCTGCAGGCATGGGAGTGCGATGGGGAGCAGGGCGAGAGCAGCAGCGGCTCTCTGGGCTCTTTGGAGCAGATGGAGCTGCTGTTCGAGAAGGAGCAGGGCGTTGTGCGCCGGGCCGGCTGGCTGGCCTTTAAACCGCTCATCAGCCTGCATAAGGAGCGCAAACTGGAGCTGGTCGCACGCCGTAGGTGGAGGCAGTACTGGGCCACACTGAAAGGTGAGAATGACTCTGAATGACACAGTGCTTTTTCCCGCCCTAACGCGACTAATCCGCTCGTTAACAAGCTCTTCCTAAGCTGAAGTGGGTGTGATAGAGAGAGAAAGCAGTAAAGCACAGGGGCTACAGAGGGACCACTAGGTTAGGAGCCGCTGTATGTTATATTTGAGTGGGAGTCTGGCAACACATGGCACTGCAATTAAGTTACTCTCAGTATTCATTGGTCGTCTCCATGTCACTCCATGACAGTCTGGCACCACACCTTTGCAGTCTTTGGTGACGTTGACGTGGTGTTGTGTTGGAGGACAGTCGTTGTTGTGGTCTGCGTGCATGTAGTCCTGTGTTGTGCAGCCATCTGCCAATGTTGCTGGCACTAACAGGATGACTCGTGGAGGACATCACTGCTCGCTGAATGTCTGCAGTCGTGGCTGTTGGTTCAGTCAGGTACAGCGATAAGGCCCATCCTTGCTTACGTCACATGCACGGCCGAGCGTGAAACTTCACGTCACAAATGATTTGCATGTTGAAATACTTTGTTTTTGCACTTATACTCACCATAACCTTTCTTCTCTCTAGGTATGAGCCCTGGCTTGGGTTGCCAGGTAGTGCACTTATGCTTATATATGTCTGTGTATTATTCTCTCTAGGTAGCAGCACTGGCCCTTGTTCGGGCAGTGTCTGAGCTCAGGGCGAGTTTTAGACTCTAACCTACTAATACTAGCTGGGAAACATTATCCGACGAAACGCTAAGCACGGTTGTAAGTCGCTCTGGATAAGAGCGTCTGCTAAATGCCGTAAATGTAAATGTAAATGCATGTGTCTCGATGTCAAACCTACCCACCAAGTTTCATTCCTGTCGGTTGTTTCCTTCTGGGTGCAGCTATTTGTGCCATTGTTCCTTTGATGAGTGTATAAAGACCAGTAGATGTCATGTAAGGTATACATAATATAGCAGTAGAAACACTGTGTTTTGTATTCACCCACAGGCTGCACTCTGCTGCTGAGTGAGGCCAACGGTAAAGGCTGCCCGGAGCAGGAGGCCAGCCCCCGCTACGCCCTGCAGGCCGAGGACAGCATTGTGCAGGCCGTCCCTGAACACCCCAAGAAGGAGCACGTCTTCTGTTTGAGCAATGCTTATGGAGACGTCTACCTGTTTCAGGTTTGGATCCAGTCACCTTCAGATTTGCAGCGCTTAAAGCGTTTACCTGATCAGCCAGGACATGTCTGATGTCTGAAGTTGCGTACATGATCACATAGTTGCAGACTGCAGTGAGCTGTTAAGTAATCTCAATAAGGCTTGTTTAGACGTGAGACACGGTTTGAGACGAGGGTGTGATGATTCAGGAATGGAGATTTCACAATGTTGATTGTTGGTGAATCCTTATAGGAAAGTCTGATTGCTCAGCTGTCTTCTTGGTAAGTCATCGCCACTCATAACAGGTCTCTGGTTTTTGGCTCAGACAACGCGCAAGCAAAGTGCCTTTTCAGGTGGTTCCAGCGCATGTGTACTCCCACTCTTGGCTTTACCACCGAAGTGGATGGAGTTTGCATGTTGTATGTCTGTATGGGTTTCCTCCATGCAGGTGCAGTCTGATCAGTTATAGATGCTAAGTTGCCCTGCTAGGTGTGAGTGTACATGTATATCTGTGCGCCTGTCCTGGGTAGGTGTTTCAAGCCTTCCACCCAATGAGTGCTGGGGATAGGCTCTAGCGGATAAGGCCCGAGAAGGATAAGGTGAAGGAATGAATGTTGGCTTCTGTAATTTGTATTTGCCTCATAGCTCCAGTGCAAACTGGACACCAAACTCATCTAGGTTAATCAATTGATGGTCCAACTTTAAATCCTTTAAATGTACAAGCCTTTTAATCCAGACCATATGATATTTCTGCGGCCAGATATTTACACCTAAACGCTAGACAGCAGATTTGCTTCACACACCAGACACTGTAGCATAAGCTGTATAAAACCAGCTTAAGTGCTGTGTGTGAATAACTATTCAAACTATGATGCACACCGAGTGGGCGTTTCTGTACTTTAGCTCTTACTCTAACATAAGCTGATAGTTAAACCTGCCTTTGTGCATTCATTCATGACAGAGCAATAGACATGGTGTGTCGGAATTAGGAAATAAATTTGATGATCAAATAAGTTTTCTGAGGACGCAGAATTACGTTTTTAATTGAACTCTAATATACTGCTGTGTTCAGTACTGGTTGTGCAGCAGTGGGATCGCAGGATGCGTGGTGATGGAAAGTGACCAAGTACCCTAACCCCAACCCTAACTGTGATTGGATAGTTGAAATACCCCCACACCATTATGCTTGCTATACACCCAGTCTCCATGTTCTGCAGAAACCTCTACTTGTTGCTGTTGTTTTGGTGGCTGTTGTTGTTGTTGTTGTGGATGTCATTAGCACAGCAGTGTTGGTGGGAGTAACTTTGACAGAGGAGGGTGGGTTACAGAGTGTCTTCCTGTGTTACTCCTGGCCTTTGTTTCATGTAGGGGTTAGTGCTGAGCAGTGGTTCTCCCTGGCTGCCTGTTCAATAAAAGAGCATTTGCCTGCATGCACAACATATCTACATCTTACTCTACACCAAAGTCACTCTGGGTATTTGTACAGTTGCACCGTTATACAGTGGAATTCATACTTAAATTAATTTGTTCATTCATTCATTCATTCATTCATTCATTCATTCATTCATTCATTCATTCATTCATTCATCTTCTAAGCTGCTTATTCTTCTGGGTTATGGGGGGTGCTGGAGCCAATCCTAGCACTCATTGGACAGAGGTCAGGAAACACCTTGGACAGACCCCCAGTCCATCACACAGCAGACATACACGTTCACTTACATCTACAGGGGCGATTTATTGTCTCCAGCTCACTTAACAGCATGTCTTTGGACAGTGGGTGGAAACCCACGCAGACATTGGGAGGACATGCAAACTCCACACATAGCCCATTAGCTCTTGTGGAACGAGTTGCATTCCGCTTCGTATTCCCAATTTTAAACCGTTCGGCACATTTCCTTCGAACATTAACAGGTTCAGAACCTGAAAGGTTCGTTCGCAGATAATAGTAGGTTCTTCAGCATGAAACATGACAACATCTGTGGGAGGGTGAGTGGTTGAGGAAAGAGAAGGCAACAATGGCGACACCCAGTGGTCTGCTGAAGAAGCTCTTCTACGTCTTATCTCCAGTAGTTGATCCGTGCTCGCTTTCTGGATATAAACACACATCTGGTATAACAGCACAAACGCTCGCAGCTAATCTATACGCTCCGCCATCTTGGTACCACTGTTTATAACCGCTGTACAGCGCCCTCTGTTGACGCAGATGCCATAATCTTTGGCGTTCCTTGGTTCCAATGAAAACTGGTGCCATTGCAGACTGGTTCCCTGAATCATGAATCAAGGTGCTAAGAAGCCTGAACAGAATCAGTTCAGAAACCAGGGTTCTTTTGGTCGAAAAGGGCTAACAGAAAGGATCCTGGACACCCCAGCCATATTCCTTGATGTTTCTTGGTTCCAGTAAAACCTGGGGCAAACACAGACTGGTTCCCTGAATAGCACCATGGTTCTAAGAAGCCTGAAAAAATAGGCTAACGGAAAGGATCCTGGATACCCCAGGCTACCCCTGTATACTCTTTGACGTTCCTTGGTTCCACTAAAGACTGGCAGGCTTGTTCCCTGAAGGTGCTAAGAAGCCTGAACGGAATCAGTTCAGAAACAAGGATTCTCTTGGTTGAAAATGGCTAACAGAATGGATTCTGGAGACCCCAGCCGGGAATCACACCAGAGCCTTTCCTGCTGTGAGGTGACAGCAGTACCCACTGCACCACAAGTTAATTCATACATACCAAATACAACAAGCTATAGTATGGTCTTATAAACTCCGTCAGCCGTAGCTTTATCTGGTTTCTGTTGGTGCATGTTGTCTATTTTTCCAGTTAACACATGCCACAAAAATATGAAGCATTTTGCCATCTTACAATATTCCGGATTATTGTCTTTGTAACTTGTAGCAGGATCTCATTTAGAAACCACGTCGTGCTTCACTGTGTATTTTATTTGTCGCTATTCCAGCTCATAATGACTATGTTGGTCTACATGATATGTTCTCTTGCTGCCAGTTTTATAGCTGCGCCTCAGTAAACTTGGTACTGTAATGAGAAATTGGCTGTGCGTGTCTCAGCTGGAGGGTTATGCGTGCCCATGTTCGCTGGCCTTGCCTTTGCCTGGGAGCAGAAAAAGGGCCTCTTGTGTGTTAAGCTTTCTGCTCTAAGTCTTCTCCCACGCTTCTCTACAGATAGATGTGACAATACATACACCGTGTTAATGCAGTTACTCAACAAAGAGTGTCCATTACGAGTGACTAATTACTTCTCTCGGAATGGAATTACTTAACTCATTCCTGCCCGGAAAAAGTAATGTCACTACTTACTCATTTGCCACCTTGTTAGACAATGGACTGCATACTGTGGTGTTGGGGTAGAAGAAGATGCAGAGGTCATTAATTCTACCATAAGGAGTTCTCTTTCATTTGCTTCAGCAGAAAAGCTCATGAACATGAGGCCAACTTAATCAGGGGAGGTCACTACAAGCCCCATTCTGGTTTTATATACACTCATCATTAAAAGAACAGCTGCACCCAGAAGGAGGTGTGGGATTGCAGTGCTGTTGGGAAGGAAGATAAAGATTACCAGGAACAATAAATGATGATGCGTCAGGTCACCATGTTTGCTAACCCAACATGCCAGACGTCTCGGTATGGAGTTGCAGAGGTTCCTAATGGTGTCCTGTGATAATCCATCCCATGCATCTTGAATATTCTCACACAGTTCCTGCAGATGGTGCGGTAGGGGTGGAGGTGGAGTGACACCAGGCCTTCTGGGCACGTGACGCTTAACAACAACGCGTTCATCTCGGCGCTGATCACGGTGCCTCCACACACGGATTCGTTGGTCGTCTTAACCAAGACAAAAGCGGGACTCGTCACTGAAGATGACCCGCTGTCATTCTGAGTCACTCCATGACAGTCTGACACGACACCATTGTAGTCTTTGGTGACGTTGACGTGGTGTTAAGGGCAGTCGTTAAGGGCCAACATTACCTGGTTACTCTAATCTGCGTCAAAAGTAGAGTCTGTGTTTTCCTTCTCCTTCCTTCTCATTTTGGAAATGCTCTGTAAAGAACCTTTTTAAAATTGGGTCTAGATAGCACCAAAAAGAGCTCTTCTGTTGTTACAAGCTTAATATTGTAGCAGAACCCTT
This sequence comes from Semaprochilodus insignis, assembly GCA_034552555.1. Classification (NCBI taxonomy): domain Eukaryota; kingdom Metazoa; phylum Chordata; class Actinopteri; order Characiformes; family Prochilodontidae; genus Semaprochilodus; species Semaprochilodus insignis. The sequence goes on along the minus strand of CM067481.1, from coordinate 34,704,367 downwards.
TCTGGTGCTATATAGTACCATATACGACACAATCCCTGTCAATCTAAAGACCCATTTCACCATGCAATGTTTTTTTGGGTGGTTCTACTGTATTTAGAACCATTGTCTTTACTAAAGAACGTTTTTAAGAGTGTACTGCATGGTGACCACCCAACCCACACTAGCTAAACCCAAGATAGCTAATGTCACATCAAAGCTAGACATCACGATAACACTCAATCATCACACACACTCGTCTCAAACCAACAAACAACAACATAAACAATGACAACAACTGTCCCTTCAAGGAGGGGGAGGCGGAGCGCATGGCCCAGATCTGCAAACCAGGACCCGTCTGTATCCTGGAGCAAGTGGCAGCCACCACAGTCCTAATCTGTACCAACTGGCGTCCTTTCAGGACCTTGTTTAGAACGTAAACATAAGGCCTGTCACTGTTCCTGCCAAAGAACAAGACTCAGCCAGCTATAGCTGTGGTTGAAACAAAACCTGGGGTCTCCAGAACTTCACAGGAGAATGGAAAAAACATTCCGAGCTATGAATAGAAGTTAATGGAATAAGGCAGTTTTGCGAGTCATTTCGGAGTATATCTGTGTGCTTTCAGCAAAAAGGGAGATTATTAAAATAAAATAAACTGTAGAAACAGTCAAAAGTCAAACACTACCAGTCAAACACTACCAGTCAAACACTACCAGTCAAACACTACCATTCAAACACTACCAGTCAAACACTACCAGTCAAACACTACCAGCCAAACACTACCAGCCAAAAGTTTACACACACCCAACTAAATGGATGTGGTTGGTGATCTTAAAGACTCCACAGTCTTACACTTAACAGTTCCAACTGATGAGAGTCTGAAACAGTACATATCCTGATATACCACATATACTCTTGATGTACCACAGTATGATATTTCTCCATATCTCCACCTCTAATATATATTTAGTGGTCTAAAAACTTTTATCTCATTTTTGGCCCAATTTTAAAGCTCTACCCAGCTAGAAATGATTTGCTCTATAAACGTTCTGAGAATATGCAGTGTAATGTTCCATCAATGTTTTCAGCAGGACGTTTTCTTATGGGTTCCAGAATGTTAAAGGTAGCAGAGCGTTCTCTAAAGACATTCTGACATCTCAGGTCTCGGTAACATCTGAATGATGTCCTGAATGTTGCCCTGAGAATGTTCTGCTTTTATTATCTGTGGACCTCACAACATCCTCAAAACATCCTCGGAACGTTCCAGTTAAAGCGTTCTGTCTTAGTTATCAGTTACCCTTATAGGAAGATAATCTGACATTATAAACACCTTTAAAATGTTCTTTGAACATTAGACTAAAACATGCTCTTCAAAGGACTTGTAGATAACGTTAGCCAAAGTTCTGGGAATGTTCCGTGCTAGCCGGGTAGTTCTACTTTCAGTTTAGTGAATATTCATGATGGACAGACCAATAGAATTGCTCCAGACCTGCTTAGAAATAAACCTTGTTCTATCAGCCTCCACTGCAGGTTAAGAAAGCTGGTTTATCCTCCTGTAAAGCTCCATTCTGGAGGTTTTTAAGGTGGACTGTATAATTCCATGAGTGCTGTTTTATAGTTTGATGTCTTCTTCTTTTATTCTACAGTAAAGCATTAAGATAAACAGAAGGAGAACCTTCTATGAGTATACGATGCAAAGCTTACTAAACTGTTTGCAAGTGAAAATTGAGTCTGGCCTGTTCAGCATGTAGATCTTAATCCATCAGTCCCATAGACACGGCTGCTCATAGAAGGTTCTCCTTATGTTTATCTTAATGCTTTACTGTAGAATAAAAGTGAAGACATCAAACTATAAAATAGCTCTCATGGAATTATACAGTCCACCTTAAAAACCTCCATAATGGAACTTTACAGGAGGATGAACCAGCTTTCTTAACCTGCAGTGGAGGCTGATAGAACAAGGTTTATTTCTAAGCAGGTTTGGAGCAATTCTACTGGTCTGTCCATCATGAATATTCACTAAGCTGAAAGGAGAACTAGAGCTTTTACACTGTGCAGAAAAAGAGATCAAAGTTTTTACACCACTAAATATATATTAGAGGTGGAGATATGGAGAAATATCATACTGTGGTACATCAAGAGTATATGTGGTATATCAGGATATGTACTGGTTCAGACTCTCATCAGTTGGAGCTGTTAAGTGTAAGACTGTAGAGTCTTTAAGATCACCAACTACATCCATTTAGATGGGTGTGTCTAAACTTTTGACTGGTAGTGTATGGTTTAAAAGCACCATGTGTTGCTAATTCTGCTCTGCCAGAGATATACAGCACACCAATAAGCCAAAACATTATGACCTAATACGCAGTTGGTCATCCGCAAGCTACCAAAACAGCTTCAACCCACCAAGGCGTGGACTCCACAAGACCTCTAAAGGTGCCCTGGGGTATCTGGCACCAAGACGTTAGCAACAGATCCTTTAAGTAGTGTAAGTAGCGAGGTGGAGCAACCACGGATCTAACTTGTTCCAGCACATCCTACAGATCCTGGAGGATCGGATTGAGATTTGGAGAATTTGGAGACCAGGGCAACACCTTGAACTCTTTGCCACGTTCCTCAAACTGTTCCTGAACAGAGTGTGCAGTTTGGCGGGGCACATTCTGTAGCGGAAACAGGGCTCCTGGGAATACCACTGCCATGAGGGAGTGTACACTTGGTCCGCAGTGATGTGTGAAGCCCTGGATGTTTGGTACATTCCTCCCATAACCATCATTAAACATTTCTGGGACTCGTGCCACAGTAGCCTCTCTACTGGTGGGAGCTCCTTGGACCTCCATCTGTACTCATCACATCTGTACACACCAAGCCTTGCCATTTCGAAGATGCTCTGGTGTCTGAAGTTGTTTGGCCATAGTGATTTGGCCCTGGTCACAGTCATTGAAGACAGGTCTTCACACCTTTCGATTACTCCCATGTACGACTGGGAGAACCTTCACATGTGCTGCTGTTGCACTGTTACAAGACAATCAGCATTCTTCAGTTCGGTAAACACATCAAGTCATGTGGTCGTAAGGATTTGATAAGGGCTCACCAGTGCATGAGTAACGTTACCATGTAACCCCCCCTCAGTGGACGTCAGCATAAGATGGTTCATGCAGCCTTGGCAATGATCTGGGATGTTCAACTGATTCACTTATGTTACAACACTGGTGCCTCCTCCAATCATCTCCACAGAAACAGGGCCCCACAGGTCCAGTTGCAGTCCAGTGCATGTGCTGACCAAGACTTAGACACTGCAATTAACCCCAAACACATTCGATGATGTTGAGGTTCTGGACTCTGGGGTGGTCAGTCCATTGTTCTGAGAACACCAGCAGCTTCTTTGTTTGATGTGTCTGGACTCTCCTTTCCTCAGTGAGGAGCTTCTTGAACAGCTACACCTCCTTCCAGACCTCCATAGTGTTGAGGTGTCTTCTCACAGTGGAAGAAGGATGGACAGGAACGCCTGTGGATGTTCTCAGATCTGAAGCAGGAGTGGAGCTTGATGTTCTCCTCTCTCTCTCAAAAAAGAAAGCTTTAAGTGCTGTTGATGGGCGTAGGAGCCCCCCCCCATCCCCCACAATATTAGCCAGCGATAAACCGATCCCAAGACGCTACACACAAGCTGTTTTCATAGCTGTAATTAGCCGCCTTTGCTATTCGTTGTGCTCTCGCTACTGACCCCAAAGCTGATGAAGCTGGGGAACTTCAGTCCAGACTCTCCAATGAAGCAAAAGCTAAGGGCAGTGAAGCTGGTCATTGAACAGGTACCTCAACACAAGCCCTAACGAAGGCTAAAAGAAGACCCAGCGCTACTTGCTACCGAAGCGCGCTAGCTTACCCTCAATGCCGCGCTTTCAAAATAAACGTTACTGTGTTTTTCTCCCAGCTGTATCATTTCTGGCATGGATTCCTGCGTCTATGGTGCTGTTTATTTGATGGGGGTTTGATGGTTTTGGTGGTCTGCAGGTGGTCATTAGGAGTCCCAGTTTCTCTGCATTTTGTAATATTAATATGTATATATTTTTTGGCAGTAGTTGAAGTTTTGGCCACCTTTTTTCTTTGGCTTTCTCCTGAATTATGCAAATGGATTATCATCACTTCAGAAATAGCTCATTCAAAAAGAACATAATGGCTGTTTTGACAGATTTGAAAATACATATGGGACGTATTAGCGGTGGGCAATATTACAGTATTTAATTATCGTGATGAATTACGTTACAACGGGCTTGTGATGCATATCGTGTATTGTGAAAATGCCTTTAAGTATTGTGATTTTTACCATATCAGCCACCCCGGGATGTATTGTTATTACATAGAGATATGTGTATGAGTACATACCCTGCATCCTGGTATTCTGTAAAAGCAAGCTTGTTTGAAATTGGTCACTATCAACATCTACTGGATGTCTCTCGTTCTGCAGGCCGCTAACCAGACTGACTTGGAGAACTGGGTGACGGCCATCCACTCGGCCAGCGCCTCACACCTGGCCAAGCGTCAGGGCAAAGAGGACACAGTGCGGCTGCTGAGGAACCAGAGCAAAACCCTCCTGCAGAAGATCGACATGGACAGCAAAATGAAGAAGATGGCCGAGCTCCAGCTGACTGTCATCAGCGACCAGAAGAACCGGAAGGCTGTGGAGAGCCAGGTGAGGGACCCAGAGGAAATGTGGCCTTGTAGGAAGTAACGTGCACTGTTGGTGCACTATTGAGGAAACTTACCAGCACACAAATGGCTTTAAGATGAACACAGTACTATAAGGATTTCAATGTGTAATTATGATAAGAACAATAATAACTAAAAAGTAAAATAAAGAAAATGCAGAGCGTATGGGAGGAACGAGGGATGGATAAATGACACATAGAGGAGTGCGGGTCAGTATGTCTGTGGATTAGAGTTTGGGGGTCTGCACTGAGTGAGTACATGCAGTTTGGTGGCTGTAGACTAAAGGAAGCAACAGGGTTCAGGTAGGGCCAAATATGATTGGTTCTGCCCTGAGTACCAGTTTTTCACCCCATTCGTTCTTAACGGGAAAAAGTTTTTATGAAAACCGTACGTTGAATCAAAGAGCTGTATACTAGCACACCAATCCTGATCAGACCGAACATTCCAGAGTTGGAACGGTGTCAATATCTCAAAACCTGCAGGACTTGTTAGTGGACCAAAATCTCTCAACCAAGCCGAAAAAGAAGGAGAATATGAATCAGATAACACTTTTTCCACATGGCACAACGTCTCCAGCACAGTGATTACAAATAGATAGATAGTAAGTAACAGCGCAAAATCAAACAGACAGAGACCTAAAATATGTGCATGGACAGTAAAGCAGATGTGCAGGAGCAGTAACTGTCGGTCAGGATGTTACTAGAACTGAGGTGCAGCAGTTAGCGTATGCAGTAGAGTGAAATACAGCTTAGTGTAAGTGTACATATTGGAGAGGTAGCCAGGTGTGCTGTTATGTTTGTGCAGTTAAGTGTGTGGTTGTAAACAGTAGATGTGTATCTGTATAGTGTACAGTGCAGGTGGTGAGAATAGCAGCTAAACAGCTAAATTAGCCATACAGCTTAAAGTGGAGTTGATAGAATACACTGCTCACAACTAGCCAAACCATCAGTGAACCTACATGTGTATTCAGAGTTTGTAAATGTAATGCTGATGATGGTGAAATATCTCAAAATCCAAAAGAAAAAGTCAAATTAGGACAAATTAGCCCCATAAAACACTCTTCATTAACCCCTCCACCATGAATGATTAAATATATGTTTTAGGCATAAATACACATAATACAAACATCAGGCATGACCATAATAACCTTCTGTGATGGAGCTTTAATCATTTAGAAGCATTCATCTCTATGGATGTCTGGTTCCTATCATCACCACGGTAATCAATTCGGACTCTTTTTCACAAGAACAGAGCATCTCACAACCGACTGCTCTGAATAACTCACATTTTGAAGGATTTAATTATGTGGAAAATGTGAAAAAAAAAAATCTGTGGAATTTCACTTTAAGGTCATCTTGATTTAAGAGGAATTCCACCAATGTCTGTGAGATGAAATGGTCAGGATGTAAACAAAGTCAGGTGTGAAATGCTTTGTTCTCTGTTCTGAGTCAGAATTGTTCACAGTGGTGGTGATAGGAACCAGACGTCTGAAGAGTTCAGTACTTCACTGGTGGTTCTGGATAGTAAATAAATTCCACAATGACCATGTGGTTATCGTGACCCCTGGTTACCATCACCACCACTGTAAAGACAGTGAACCATTTCACACCGAACTACTCCAAACGACTCCGCTTACATAAAAATACAGGTCTTAGCTCTTGTTTACTGTGTGCAGATCCAGCAGTGGGAGCAGAATCTGGAGAAGTTCAACATGGAGCTGTTCCGAATGCGTTGTTACCTGGCCAGCCTGCAGGGCAGCGAGCCGCCCAACCCAAAGAGCCTGCTGGCCGCCGCCGGACGCCCATCCAAGATGGCTCTCAGCCGGTTGGGAATTTTCTCTGTCTCATCCTTCCATGCCCTGGTGAGTAGTGACCCCCCACTGTTTTGTTTCCTTATTTCCTTTAGGAAATAAGAGGCTGACTGTATACAGACTGCATACGGAGTCTCGTGTTCGCTGGGATGCAAAGATGCGATGGAATATATGGATATATGCTCATCGGCAAACAAAGCCATGGTTCCGTTTAAGCCATAGCTGTTTAAACTCCACCCAAACTAAATCTGCACCTTCCTTATTGAATTAAAGTGCCTGTCACTGAATACAAGAGCAGGAATGATTCTAAAGAATGCAGTAGTGTAGCGTATCCAGAGCCATTCTGTGACCTTCATTCAGCTGGCGCTTGGCTGTCTGGGAATTCTGCGCATTGGTGAATAGCAACCAGCACTTGCTTATTGGACTAAAGTGTCTTTCCCTAAAAAGCAACAGTGGGCGTAATTAAGAGAGAGGCCACAGTGAAGCGTAGCAAGCTGAAGATGTTCCCATGAAATGTAATTGGGCTCTAATACCATTTATCCCATATCTTTCCAAATCTGGCTCCTGAGGTTCTACAAATATGTAAAACTGCGCTGTGTGTTTGTGTGTCTTTATAGATGTGCACTCGTGACGAGGCCACTCTGAAAAGACGTTTCCGCTGCCAGTCTCGAGGCGCTCGGAGCAAGCGGGGCATTTTCTCCTCTCAGAAAGGCCTGGACAGCCTGACCAGACGGAACCACGAAAAGAGACAGTCCCTGTCCCAGGTAGAGCTGGACACGTTTAACCTAAGGGCAGCAGTTAAAGGGCCTATATCTGGGGGACAAGGGACATATTTCTTGTTTCATTTTTAAGCACGTTTGTTGTACACCTTATCAGGGATTCACGTTCCGCTTCCGCTTCCATGAAGTCCATATTACCAAAGCAAGCTGCAAAAAAAAAAAGAATTTGTCATGGTTGTGACATCACAACCATGAGCACCACAGTTCTGCAGACACCACTGTACTGGGTTTTGAGTGAAGACGTGAAACAGGGCAGCCAATCAGAGCACATTTCATTTACGTATATCATACGTATCAGCAAAGCATTTCTTTGAATGGATAAAAGGGAGACCAGGAACCGGTCCTGGAAAAAGGAATTCCGACTGTTTCTGGCACATTAATCCCCATGATAAACATGATGGGCCCTTTAATTACTGGTGTTGATGCTAGTCATCCTGATGTGTCCCTAGTACTTTGTGACATCACTGCTTTGCCACAGGCTGTGATGGGAAAAGCCTTTTTTTCTCATCACCTGTGTAAACAGCTCTTTATGAGTGGGGGACTTGACCCACCCCCCCAAGCCAGTGCCACATTTCTGAAGCCCCTCTGTTTGAAATGAAGGACCCACCCGATAAATCAGTCTGAAAACAGTGGGTCCTGGAATGCGCTTTAATGCTCTTTATAAGGCGTGACCTACAAGTTCCCCTCCCTGTTTTGCCCATAATCTTCTCATCTGGCTAATTGCTAAGCCATCAGCCATGTGTGTTTGCTTTCATTACTGAGCTCTGGTGGAACACTAAAGATGCAAGTCCACGACAAAATAGTACACTGAAGTATATTTCATTTAAGTATAATTACTATACTTCCTTGCTCCTATGATTAGTGTACTTAACATGTGCTATTTTCAATATACTAAAATGTGCTTAGTATGCTAAATATTCACCCATAATCAAAATAATAGCTGCACCCAGAAGGAGGTGTAGGATTGCAGTGCTGTTGGGAAGGAAGATAAAGGTTACCAGGA
>CM067481.1:34671933-34686875 GCA_034552555.1 Semaprochilodus insignis | reverse complement strand
GTGTGTATGTGTGTGTGTGTATGTATACATATATATATATATATATAATTGTAAAGTTATTACCACGGTTCAGATCAGCTTTCCGTCTGTGTTGTGTTGTCTTTTTGGTAAGCGATAGAGCTGTGCATGAAGAGGGAGGAGGGATAATAAAAACAACAGGTATCTTTCATTCTCGTGGAGACGAAGTTTGATGAATCCGAGTCGTTAGTCATAAACAGCTTGGATCTCTTGTCAGCACGCCCACTCGAATCATGCTCACACAAGCAAACTGCCTAAATCACCTGTGTGAAAATGACTGGTTTGCGTTCTCTGAGGAATCCTTGTTATAGTGGCTTATCAGCTGGAGTTCCTCTCACATTCAGCATGTAGTACTGTAGGTATGTGTATGTGAGATATGTAAACCGTTTAGGAAAGAATTTTTGTACACTGTTTATTTGTCTTGGAAGCACATTTGCCCAGAAGTATAAGCCTTTAGATTATGAATATTACATATTCAGTTGTTCAAACTTTTGATTGCCTGTGTAGGCTAAAACCATCTCTGGTCAGATTCCATGTTGTTGATTTTGTAAGTGAAAATAAGTTTGATTTTATTCCTGTTCATTTTTGTGTATGATTTGTTTGGGGAAACAAATCCACTAAATTCATTCAACAAACAGTAATTGCCGCTGAAAATGGCGAGGAAAAACACTTTCGCTGTTCGGCCGAATAAGTGAAAAGACTGAATACTTTATAGCGACCAGTGACGTTTTTAATGATGCTGTTACCTTTTCTAGATCCCGGATGCAGACGGGAACCAGAGAGGGACTTTTACTCGTTAGCTCCAAGGTTAGCGACCGTCTGCTCGAGGCTAATACCCACTTTAATGCCTTATTGTTCCGCAGCGAGTCACACACGAGCATGCTGACGTCTCCTAGCTTTTATTCAGCCAAACAGAGCTCCAGACAGAGTAAAGAACAGAACACAGCCGCTGTAGGGAGGCAGACAGGCAGCAGCTTCCCAGCGTGCATGTACATGTGCATGTACACGCTTGTGCTGTTTCTCTCTTGCTAACGTTGCGCGATCCCGCATCCTCCTTAAAGAAACACAAACCCCAGTTTAACAACAACGCGTTAAATCGTGACCAGCGTGGAGGGAGATGCAGCAGACATGTCGACTGGGATGGGTTTTTATTGCTAATATATTTAAGTCATATTGTGCTTTGTTGGTGTGTCTGTTGGGATGTTAAACATGTTCAGTAAACGTGTCCAGTAAATATGTTTAATCTGCGGTTTAGTAACAGTTTTTCTTTTTTTTTTTTTGGAACCAAGACAAAAATACATTTTGCATATTGTCGCTGTCCCATGAAAAACAAGTATCTCCAAAATGGGGACTTTACAGGAGAGGGCAAAAACCTTATTAGATTGTAATGTAAGTCAATGGAACCACATGTCTTTCCAAGCAATTTTGGGTGTTTTTACACAGTGTAAACAGCAGTTGCTGTGTTCAACTGATGCATAAAAAATCAACAAAAATCAACAAAAATGGAGATGCACGGTTTTCATTGGACAGCGACGATATTTAATTTATGCAATGGTGAGAAAAGTGGCAAAATTAATGAAACACTTTGAAAAACTGTGTTCGGCCAAATGTTTAGTTTTGTTCGGTTTCGGAAATGTTCAGAACATTTCAGAAATGTTTTCTCTGTGGATGGTCTTTTCACTTGTTTACACTCAGAAAACCAACTAACCAGCTAATACGACCAGGGGCGCCTAAGCTGTACTTTTTGATCTGTAGTTGTGCTAATCTTAGCATGTTTTGTAATAACAACAATCATAGTAGCAGGAACAATTTATATATTATGACACAAGCTGAGTTTTCCCTTAGTATGTTCTGTCAGTGTTCTGGGAAGCTTGTCCTAGCAACAGTTGCCACACACTTCTGTGTAAATCAGCTGCTCTGTGTCCTGAAATGCTTTGTTCCATTCCCCCCCTATATTTAGAATCTCCTGCACACTAAAATCTCTTTTCAGCCAGAATCAAATCGAACACACACACACACACACACACACACACACACACACACACACACACACACACACACCACAGTCAGGAGGGACATCTGACAAAGAAAGCAGTTCTGTGCAGGTGACGCTTTATTGGTCTTCAGTGGCGCTACGCGTGCACAAGCCAAACTGCAGGCACATGTCACAGAGCACTCACACTGATAGCTGTAAAGGTAGAACTGAAAGACGCATCCATTCAAGGTGAAAGTGAGGAGTGAGGAGTTTTTTTTTCTTTTCAGCAGTAATTGTGATTAATTGTTGATCTTTTATGAAGTGGATAACTTTGCCATGTTCAGTGCTGAAAAAGCCAAGGCACAGTTGTGGAAGCATGTCACTTCTTCGCTCCTGCTCTCATTTGCCGCTTCTCAGTATAGCTGTAATCAAGGGTACGTTAATGACATGAGTAAGTCTTCTGTTCACCTGAATTGTAATGTCAGTTGTAATGACAAATCATCACATTCATTAAATGATAAAATCTTATCTCAGAGTTCTGGACCCCGAAAATTTAGGTGAGGCCGGTCGTTCTCCGAGTAGAGAGTTTTTAGGGACATTTCTTTCCAATTGTGGAGTTTGTCTTCTGCGTTTAACCCATCCGTGAAGTGAAACACACACACACACACACACACACACACACACACACACACACACACACACACACACACTCTAGTGAACACACGCACTAGGGGGCCATGAGCACACTTGCCCGGAGCGGTGGGCAGCCCTATCCACAGCGCCCGGGGAGCAGTTGGGAGTTACGTGTCTTGCTCAAGGGGCTTTTCAGTCGTGTCCTGTTAGTTCAGAGAATCGAACCGGAAACCCTCCGGTCATAAGGCTGGTTCCCTAACCTCAGGCCCCTGACTGCCCCTAAAATAGGTGTTGGTATCAGGCTGGCCTTGCCGTTATGCTTATAACTAAGGGTGCCAAAGAGTGTTCTTCAGAAGAACCAGTTTCTCTTGCATGATGATTGATTTTGCTGTGTTGGAGAACAATCCACATGACATCCAAAGATCCAGAGAAGACTGTGACCTTTGTTTGTAAGTGTAATGCCAAAGCTGGTGTCTGCTACCAGCACTTACTCGTCTAAAAGGCTTAATGTGCTCTTCAGAATAAGTCTTGTGTGTTTGTGTAGTTGGCTCCAGATGAAACTCGGCGGTGTCGCGGGAGACAGCGCATCTGTTAGACAGGATGGTGGAGCAAGGCCCCTCACATACTGCATACTTTTATACTGAGGCCTTCCATCCCCACGTCTCTCTCTCTCTCTCTCTCTCTCTCTCTCTCTCTCTCTCTGTCTCTCTGTCTCTCTCTCTCTCTCTCTCTCATGGGATAAGCAGCTGTTCTCTTTCCTCTCTTTCCCTCTGAGCGCGCCACAGTCATGATGTCATGGCCGGACTGTAAACAGCAGCCCGTGGGTGTGACCTGGCCGTGACCCAGTTATCACAGCGCTCGTCTACACACACACACACACACACACACACACGTGTCTCTAAATAAATGTCAGACTGTGGCATGCTTGGAATGTTTTTTTTTTCCCTCCACTACTCTGCACCCTCTCTCTCTCCCTCTCTCTACCTTTTTACTCCAGTCTCTTCTTTTGAATGAGTTGCACAAGAGCGGAGCACGTGGCCACCTTACAGTGAAAAGAACTGAGTATAACGTGTTTAGATCTGACTGATAATTCTGACCGATATATGACGATGTATTTATTGAACTGCAGGGTCCGTATTTCAGAGACGTCTTATCTGTTTAGTCACCAGGACAGTTTGTGCTCGGACTGAATATAGCAGTACCTCAGTACCTCTTAGAGAATAACAGTTCAAAATGACCACAGTACAGCTGCCAGCATCTGGCGCTGATCATGAACTCTATCTCTCACCTGAACAGAGAACCTATGGGATGGTTCTAACTTTACATTTAGTACCTCCCGAAAGATGTTCCAAGCTCTTTTACTGTATCTCGTCATACAATCTCATTAGCTCTGTCTTTCTCTCTCTTCATCCGGGATGGACCTGAGGAGGATGGGTTCCTCCCCTTGAGCCCGGGTTCCTCTCGAGGTTTCTTCCTCTTACTCTAAGGGAGTTTTCCCTTGCCACTGTGGTCTCTGGCCTGATCAAGGGGGCTTGTTCCCGGGTTCCCTTCTGTTTAACTTGCTGCTTTTGAACTGCTCTGGGGAGCATAAGGATAGAGGTGTACCTGCTGTTTCGCCATCCGTCCCCGTAGACAACTGGCAGCGTCATGAACGTAGCTGTTAACATAGTTGCCCGTGTGCTACGCCTGTTCCTGGAGGCCTCCTCTTTTACAGGGCAGACCACTCACCTTGTCCAGCATTTTCCACTGGTTCCAATAATACTGATCTCCAGCTGTTCTGACAGGCATATCTGTCCTTGTGCAAGAACACATCATACAGATGCTGGTATTTGGTCTTTCTTCAGAACTTTCCGTCGTTTTGATGCCGCTGAGTGTCTGCACTGCCCCTAGCGTTTATGTGTGTGCTGCATCTCGGGCTCGCGTAGTGTTCATTTCTGAGGACATGCACATCCGATGCACCAAACGGACGCAGGATACGTGAGGCAGCCATTATGCGTACGCGTTCCCTCTTATTATGTGCTTGTGTTAAAGGTGATGAACACTTATAGAAAATATTAAATGTGTGGAATAAATAAACTGTCGCAGTAATAGCCGTGAATAATGAGGAGACTGAGACTGGAAACTGACACTGCAAAGCAGCAACACCCTGTTAAACAGCTGGGGGGCTGTGTCACACTCCCAGTTTGTCGCTAACTTTAGCGTTCAGCTGAGTACGTGTTTTCCGTTTCAGCTGTGTGAGTATCGTTGGTTGCTTGGTAAGATAACAGTTGATTGATAACCTTGATTGATCAGTGTAGAACCTTCCTAACGGACCATGTTTTCTATTTCAGTTGTTCCCTGCAGAACAGAAATCTCTCAAGCTATTAGCAGAGAAGTTCATGGTTTGTTTGCGTTTCGTCTTGACAGGAAGATACGTTTTGCGTTGTGATGCTTAATTTAATGATATTTAAATGCAGCGGTTCTGGATTAGAACTTGCTGAATGTAAATAAATGTTCCTGTCAATTAGTTGTTTTTTTTTTTTCCTTTCATCGTAGTGGTTTCAAAATCTAGTAATTAAGGTCAATAATTGGTATAATCAGAACAGAGTTACAATCACAGCAGTACACTGGAGGTTCTGCTGTACTGTGAGATATTGGCACTGATCTACTCTGCCTTTGGTGTCTGCAGCACAGCAGTGTCAATATCTCAACTTTTACTTGTTACTGCAAAGCTATAACCTGTTACATGACTATGAAATGGAAGATTTGGATATCTTAAATGTGTTTATAGGGGAAATAACCATATCTGTCGATGTAGGCGAAGTCATTCAGAGTGGTTTGATGTGAAATGAGAAATTTAAAGACTCAGATTTCTTTAAAGTGGTGGTGGTGGTGATGTGAACCAGCGGTTACCGAGCTTCATAAAAATCTCTTTCTCTTTGTCTCTCTTTCTCTCTTTCTCTCTCTTGCTCTCCTTAGGAAGCTCCGCAGGAGGGTTATGGCAGCCGTGGCCAGCCCGCTATGACTCCTGGGAAGCCAAACCATGATGAGATGGGTCTGAACCAACAAGATCGACCGTCCAGCCTTCCAGTGAGTTCTCACAGAGATTATACACACTGGGTTCCTCCAGGGGTGTGATGATAACTGCATTATCGCAATACTGCAGTCATGTGATAACTACTGCGGGGAGCTCACACCGTTAACACCATAATTTTCCTTTTGTAATTTATATATATATATATATATGTATATGTGTGTGTGTATGTATGTGTGTGTGTATATATATATATATATATATGTATATGTACACACACACACACACACACACACACACACACACACACACACACATATATATATATATATATGTGTGTATGTATGTATATATATATATATGTATGTATGTATGTGTGTGTGTATATATATATATGTATGTGTATATATAATGTGTGTGTGTGTGTGTGTGTAGAATTTTACTGAACTGAACAAGACATTGCAGTGGAACTCAGCGGTCTTTCTGCTTTCTCCATGTGGCTTAATGTAATTGATGGTAAAATGTCAGTGTCTGATTGCTCCAGACCTGATTTAAAATAGCGTTTATAGTGTTGTTGTTATATTTGACCAATACTTTGACCAAAAGGCGTTTGGTTCCCTAAAAACAGCACCAACAACCAAAGTCTTTAGTCTGTTACATTAAACTAGTACTGTGGAGACTTAGAGTTTGTCTTTAGGTCCCGTTGTGCTGTTTGCTATGAAAGAAAGTTAGGAAAAAACATGATTTACTCTTCGAATCACCTCAAATAGCGAGTCTAGTCAGATTACTTGGCGCACTGTAAGTGGTTTGAGGGTGCATCATTCAAAATGAAGGGATTTGAAGGGAGATTAGTCGCTCTAGAGTTCCGTATCATTTTACAGAGGTTACTGCTGAGATGAGAAAGCCATTTATAATGCTAACGTGTTCGTTGGGCGGGGGGTGGTGATAGAAGTTGGTGGGGCGTTGGAGGTGAACCTCCGAACTGCGGGAATGCCGTTACAGCCACTGGCTCTGTAGAACTGTTTCGTTGCTTGTAGATCTCTTTATCTCTTCATGTATATTTGGGTACAGATGGTGTCTGAAAAGCTCGAGAGGGACTCTGAACCCTCACAGACTGATAGCCCTCCGGTCCAATAGCACATTTGGTGCTTTAAAAGTAAATATCACTAAGTGCTTTTTTCGTCATTGACAGCCTCTCAGCCTTTCATGGAGGAAAAGCGTCAGTGTGTTATTTGTGTCAGCTGTCAAACTCGCTGACAAAACAACAACAACAAAAAAAAAACAGTCTGTAATGGTCCCAAATCCTCAATCTGTCCTGCTTCTCACCGTGAATGAAGCTTCAGGCTCCGCAGTGCTAGAGAAACACAGTTACTGATGGAGAAAGCATTAATTACACTCATCATCAAAAACATAGTTGCACGTACAAGCAATCAACTGACAGGAATGAAACTTGGCGGGGAGCTTTGACATTGTGAGACATGCGAATGATTGATGTAAGCAAGGACGGGTCTCATCCCTGCACCTGAATGACCCAACAGCCACAATTGTGGACATTCAGCCAGGGTTAATGCCTCTGTGAGTCATCCTGTTAGTGCCAGCACCATTGACAGACAGCTGCACAACGCAGGACTACAGGCACACAGACCGTTCGATGACTGTCCTTAACACCACGTCAGTGTCGCCAAAGACTGCAATGGTCTCGTGCCAGACTGTCATGGAGTGACTCAGAATGGCAGCGGGTCATCTTCAGTGACGAGTCCCGCTTTTGTCTTGGTGTAGACGACTAACGAACCCGTGTGTGGAGGCACCGTGGTCAGCGCCAAGACGGCCGTTTTGTTGTCACACGTCCAGAAGACCTGGTGTCACTCTATCTCCACCCCTACCGCACCATCGGCAGGAACTGTGTGAGGATATTCAAGCTGCATGGGATGGGTTATCACAGGACACCATTAGGAACCTCTACAACTCCATGCTGAGACGCTTGACCTGTTGCGTTAGCAAACACGGCGGCCGAACGCCATACTGAGAGACACTACTTCTGTATGTGTAGCTCAATAAATATTGATCATATCAGTCTAAATGTATCATCATTTATTGATCCTGGTATCCTTTATCTTTCTTCCCAATAGCACTGCAATCCCACACCTCCTTCTGGGTGCAGCTATTCTTTTGACTATGTGTATTTTGTACTTGTAGCTTATTGAAACTACCAGTGAACTTCTGTGGAAAGAACAGACCCTAAACATTCAGTCAAGACCCCACTGATTGAGTGTAAGCTAAATTTATGTCATTCATCGTGTAACTAACTATATAATTGCTTCTGATTAGTATAGCAACTTGACAGTAATAGATCTGGACTTCTAAGGGCGTAAATAGTTACTTCGTAATATCATTATTACTGGTTGGTTACTGGTAGTGCTGGGGGGGGCGGGGGGTGTTCTCAGACCCTCTAAGTTTGTTTCTGCCAAAAACGTTCTGAAGAAATGCTCTTTTTCAGCCTGTGTGTATATGGGGTGAAAGAGAGGAAGAAGGGAAGAAAGAGAGGGGCTGTGCATTCCTCTCTGACTGCACCACTTCCTCCGCTTGCTCTGCTCTCCACTGAGCTGTCAGCACGCCATTGGACGTTCAGACCGTCAGTCGTTGTGGGCTCAGAGACCCACCGAGCCTATCAGACTCATCGCAGCACATGCAGTTTCTACTGCTGGTGGATTTCAGTCGGGAGAGACGTTGCACCCGCATTGCACTCAGATGTGAACATGGCTTCGTTTGAGTGAAGTCTTATTAAAATAAAGGTGCACGATGCTGTAGAAGAACCGCTGTTGGTTCACTGGAGGACCTTTCCTGTATGTCTCTCTGAACACTTGTTACCGAGTTGAATTATGTCTGGCCTGTAAAAGCCATTTGTGATGGATTCAAATCTGAAGCTGCATTTTCCTTCTCTCTGATCGTTCCAGTAGTGATTTGGCTATAACTGGGTTTTAAGGAATTGTGTCTTGGTCCACTTGCTGTACTCCAGTCGGTGTAGCGTAGCATTTAGCATCACTGCTCCTTTGATTGTGGTTCTCTTTCCTGCCTGGCCAAGTGCATCAAACTACACCAAAACAGAGTCCTTGGAAATAAGGCTGAATGATTAGACAGCTTTTATTCAGATTTAAAGGAATTCAGTTTTCTAAACACAAGAGCTGCAAATTATGCCCTACATTATCAGTAACATTGTCTTCAGCTTTAAGTGGGGAAATTTAACCTAATAACACAGAGCCTGGAACTCGCTTTTGGCTAGAACTAACCCATCTACATGGAACAAAACCCATTTAATGTGGCAACTAACTGGAAGTGTGGCACACCAAAAATCACAGTTGATTTTTTATTTTTCATATTTTCCCCAAATCCCCAAAGCACTACTTGGAAAATATTCTTGATGCTTCATTCCCCGACCTCGGAAGGTCTTGGGTTGGAGTCCCAGTAATGCTGACAACTTCAAAGTGAGAGAGCCTAGTTGACCTTATTCAGTTGGATGTGGTGCTAGATGTAAGCCATTTGAGTTTTGAAAAAATTTATAGTTTTCAGTGACATTTTTAAATGCCTCCCTGCTGGTACATCATGTCTCGGATTGCGCGTCGCAATCCTCAGGGTTTACGGCTTGACATTTTAATGTCAAACCTTTATTATTACTTATTTCTCAATGCCAAGTTATGATAATGAGTCAGGACTATCAGCACGGACACACCAGGCCAGATACTGAACCTAACAGCTAAGAATAAACAACAGCAAACCAGTTTATCAAATGTGGGCTACAGTATGTGCCCCAATGTCAAACATCCTCAACAACAAAGAGAAGTTGGTGATGTCAGACCTGTGGTAGGAAAGTTTTTGGGTCTCTTCTTGATACTCAGCATGAACACATGCTCTTACTGTTGATCTGCTGCTGCTCAGGTTGTTTGAACACGTCTGTACTGAGGAGAGCGAAGGAAAGGAAGCGGTGTTTTTAACCACTATTGCTCGTTTTTCATAGGCTTACTATCCTTCATTTTCAGTGATAAATTCTGGCCACTTTTTTTTTTTTTTTGGTCGTTTACCCAAAAACTAAAACTGTCTTCTTTTTTTTTGCCCCAAAACTTTGGTGGCTGAAACTCGACAGGTCATTAAAGAGTAGAGTAACCCTGGATCGCATTGCTAGCCTTCAGGAAACCAGAGAAATAAACCTTAGAGTCTTGTGAACGTAGGTCCAAGGTGGAGGTCCACGGAGCCAGAGAGATTTAGAGTGCCGTGACTCGACGACAGTACTGGTAACTGACTATTGAACTTTACAGGATTACAGGCCACCATGTCCCCTGTCCAAACACATGAGACATTTTATTGTAGTCTTCAGGAAAACAGAGACGATAACGTTCAGTATATGATCTTAGAAGCTCTGTAGATCAGCGGACAAGTGTTAGAAGTAGGCTAGACTTCACAGGTCGCTAGTGCTTCATGCGCCCTTTCCAGGGGATCACGTTGCTTGCTTCCTTCAGGAAACCAGAAATGCGGCCCCCTTAATCATCCGGCTCCTCGCCTGTTCTGAGGCGTCCGTTATCATGTGATCAGTGACTAGTCGACATCAAGCTTAAAGTGTCATTGCCGAATCGCAGTCTCTGCAGCCCCCAGTTTTCCTACCGTAGGCCTTCATTGTTTTAATTCAGCTGGGTTTTTTTTTTCCCTCCTGAGCTATTTTTAAATCACTGTCTGTGTCACTCTGGCCTATTGGCCCAGTGAACGCTGCCAAGAAGAAGAAGAAGGAGGAGGAGGAAGAGGAGGAGTGAAACGGGAAAGTGTGAGCGTGTTTGTTTTGCTAGCTATCTGCGGCCGGTGTTCAGAATCGAGTGACTCATAATGTTGAAGCTACTACAGATCAGGCCTGAAGTGCTACTGACAGCGCCTGTTTACGTCCGGAGGCCCTTTGGTAGAACATTAAAGGCTTAAAGCTGCATAAAGACTGTTGAATATTTATCAGCTGGTTCTATCAGGGTTTTATTCTCGACTCTCTTTCACCTCCCCTCTCTCTCTCTCTCTCTCTCCTTCCTTCCTTCATGCCGGAATGGCGAGACAGTCGTGAAGCTCTGATTTCTTGCTGCTAAAAAGAAGAAGGCTAGTGTTATTGTTGTGGCTGTCACTTAAGCGTGTCCGCGCGCAGCGAGTCTTCCCTCAGCTCTCCCTCTGAAGTCTGAGCTCGGGCTTTGAAGTCTGGGTGCTGCTGACGGCGTTGCCATGGAGACACGTCGAGTATCGGCCCACTCATGGATGTGCATAGGGCTTCTATTGATGTCTCATCAAATTATTCTTCTAATGGAATTTATAATCAGCGAACTGTTTATTTTTTTTCCCCTCTTCTCTGTGAATGGAAAATCAGGGGTTTCAGCTCTGCAGAGGAGCTGGAGGGGAAGAAAATGGCATATATTCGTCTTTTATGAGCACGAATAATCAGGGGAAGAGCATCTGTACGTTCTTTGGAAGGAGAAGGAGAAAGAGTTCTTTACATTTGTACATCTAATACAAGCGTACATCTCATCCGTACGTTTCCTGTGTTCTGTAAGTGCTGCTGCCCCTGGGCTCTTTGTTCAGAACTGAGGAATCCCCATGATATGAGAGACAGAGAGAGAGAAAGAGAGAGAGAGAGAGAGAGAGAGAAGAACGGGGGGGAAAAAAAGTAAAAACAAAATAAAACATGAAACGTAATCCACCTCATCGAGGCTGGCAGGCCCCAGAGGAAGCCTGATCTGCAGGAGCCGTGATGTGTAAAAGTCTTTTGAACAGCAATTTGCAGTTTCTTTATGAAAGGCTCCACGCTCGCCCTGGTGTCAGCGTGGAGGTATTCAGTGTTGGAGGATGCCCTCCCTAGAGACGCTGACCTTCTGATGGATGTGGAGAGAGCGCTTTTGAGACGTACCGCGAAAGACGTGCTGGGATTCTTATCTAATATCTTCCCTGCAAATAAGGAACACGTTGGCTGCTGCTATCTGGAGGAGTCGGTGTTGGTCAGTAAGGGGTTCAGGCATCCGAGCTGTTTGTTGAAGCCATCTTTGAGACTTATTGCAGTGTTTGATCCGGGGTTATCACCGTGCAGAGACCAGGCCGAGGCCAGTGGAGCTGAGCTGAACTGCGAGTGCCGGCAGGCTTTTCTTTACATGTTTAAGTACTGTATATGTGTAACACTGTATTGAAACATGAAGTCAGTGCTACAGAAAATAAATGGTTAAATATTGGTATAGTAAACAAGATGTAGAAAATCTGTCACCGTGACCAGAATACAAAATTTGTCGAGTATTAAATGGTAAAAGCCAGGTACAATGTTCTAGAGTGTTCTCCTGAGCAGCCTTTTCCCGTTGACACTGTTCTGGAATGCTCTACACTGTACACTGTTTTCTGCAATGCTCTTCGCATCCTCACTGTTCTAGAGCATTCTAATCCATTCACACCGTTCCGGAACCTCCCCAAAAGAAAACACCCAGTCTTCTACCCCATTCTTGCTATTTTTAAATGTTCTCCGTTCAGTCTGTTCTTGAGTGTTCTTCCCCTTTGGCTCTCGTTTAAAATGCTCTACCATGTTCACACTCTTCTAGAAGGTTCTTGCCCCTTCATGCCACTAGCATGCTCTCCTTTATCACGCTGTCCTCCGATGTTCTCCCCCTTTAACACTGATTTAGAACGTTCTACCCCCTTTGCACTGTTCTTGTTCTTGCGCTGCTCTAAATGTTCTCCTTCACCACATGGTTCTTGAATGATCTTCCTCTTTAACTCTGGTTTAGAATGTTCTACCCAATTTACGCCGTGCTTGAAAGCCCAATCTATTCTTGAGCGTTCTTCCCCTTTTATTGCTTTAGGATGTTCTACCCTGTTCACGCTGTTCTAGATTGTCCTCTGCTTTTAATGCTGTTCTAGACTGCTCGTATTTGCTGCATTGTTTCTGACTGTTCTCTCCCTGTTAGCAGTGGTTCTATCCCATTGGCCATGCTCCTGAATGCTTCCCCCCGTCTGTCCTTGAGTGATCTTCCCTGTCACTCTGGTTTAGAATTAGGGAAACAGTAGAACCTGTTCACACGGTTCTAGAGTGTTCCCCTAATTTACACTGTTCTAGTATGATGACCTGATTCGTGCTATTCTACAATGATTTCCATCTCTCTAGAATATTCTATTTTTAACTCTTAAGCGTTTTTCCTCTTTCAGACTGTTCTAGAATGCTGTACATCATTTATACTGTTCTAGATATCTTACTCTTTTTTTTTTTTTAACCTTCACCCTTAATTCATGTTGTGCTAGAACACTGTTCAAATAGTTCTAGAATGTTCTCCCTTATCCAGTCTAATCTAGAATGTTCCTAGTCTCATTCTGGAGGAGTTTATAGCTGACTGCCAGTGAGTTAGAATGCCGGGTGAGTGTGCCCTGGGTTCTGCTTTTTGACATGGGCAGCCATAGAGAGAGTAGAGAACTCCAGGGGCTTCACTGAAGTGTTTTTTTGGGTTGACCGCTCACCTGCCTGGGGGACATGGGCTTTCAGAGTGATTGGCAGTGCTAACGCCTGCGTTCTGCTGTACATGAGAGAGCCGGTACAGTACCATCTGCTCCCCTGCATTCTTGGCTTGAGCAGCAGGCATCAGGTCATAGAGCCTCACCAGAAAAAAAGCACCAGGGATTCCACACAAGCTTCTGTGGTACGGAGCCCAGACTGTTGCAGTCATACAGAAGATTGCACTGAGAGAGAGAGAGAGAGAGAGGGAGCGAGACATACCACATGGTCAGTACAAGCTTTGACATTTTTAAAATGTCTGTAAATAATTCGACTGTGTTCAAAGAGGAAGGAACGAGACTTTACATGCTTATGATTTTCACAGTGGTGAACCGTGACTGGGCCTTCAATTCAGGCTACGAATGTCAAAACTCTTGTCAAATTCAAGGAAAAAGCACCTCAGAGATAATGCTGTTTTACTAGCCCTCCTAAAGGGATTCTGTGAGTATGTTAGCACCAAGCTATCAACAATTCATATCTACTTTTCTACCCGTTCTGGATTAACAGTGGCTATTTAAGGCCTATAGCTTGACTCTCTTCAGTCAAGATTCCTGGGATACAGCTGTTCAGTTTCCTACAATGGACTGAAAACGTCTGAAACCTGGTTGGACTAGATATTCACTCGTATTCACAGGCAGTAACGTATCTAGAACTTCCCAGACACCCAGATTGGTGTTCTTTCTCTTTTTCCACAAACCAATCATAACCGTCATAATTCAGAACCTGTTTGGTTGATTTCACGGACAGTTTTCAGTTAAGGCTCGGGTTAATCTGACATGTTAAGCCTTCCCTCGGTTCAGCTCCTGAAGACCTAACCGATGGTACATAATGCAACTTCCCATCATGGCCCCCTAATACAGCCTGCAAAACGAAACTGGACAGTTCACACCGGACTTTAAAACCAGTCAGTTGTTCTTCTATGTTTCTCTTCACATTTCTCCAAATACCTCATGAAGAATTAAAGAGTCCATGTAGGGTGTCTCAAAATCTCCTCTGCTATCTTCACCACCATCTAATCAGGGAAAATCCACCACGCTACAAGCTGCTTCAACACCAAAGCATCCTCCGAAACGATGCTTGAGCTGTTTTCTCCTCTCCGCAGTTGTCCCTTGTGTACATCCCCTAACAGCTCATACAGTATTTAGAGGCTTCTGTAAAGTGTTACTGTGTGAGATTTTGAGCTGGTTCACTCTCCTAGTAAGACTTACAAAATCTGACTCAGGAAGTTCAAAGGAAGTAAAACTGGACACATAAAAAGACACGGAGACTCGCCATGCTTAAAGGTCTCCCTAGAATTTGAACGCAGTAGGACCACTGCTGAAATAATGGCCCGCTCGGTTATGGCAGATAAATGTTGTTGTTTTTTTTCCCTTAAAAGTAAGCTATAAAAGGTTCCATAAACTATGTATTTTCCATAAAGGTATTACAAATAAGCATAGATACAGTAAAATGTAACACAGTTTCTGTTTTTGAAATTTACAGTTATGTATAAAAGGTCCATGGCCGTCACATGGATTTGGACTGGATAGTAGCTATGAATACTGGACTTTTGTTGAGGAAATGTTTAAAAATAACACACTTCAAATCACAAACTATCGTTTATTTGTATTTATCCTAAGGTTGCCCAGATACAGGGGTTGGACAATGAAACTGAAACACCTGTCATTTTAGTGTGGGAGGTTTCATGGCTAAATTGGACCAGCCTGGTGGCCAATCTTCATTAACTGCACATTGCACCAGTAAGAGCAGAGTGTGAAGGTTCA
>CM067481.1:34622729-34652051 GCA_034552555.1 Semaprochilodus insignis | reverse complement strand
CAGCTAAAGTCTACTGACGCACATAGTAAGCTTTGCAGAAAAGCACTGATAAACATCAAACTCCAGCTCATTTTACACCCTAGAGCTGGTATATGGTATCGTACTAATCAAATAAAACTTTATGAATTTATGTGGTTTATTATCAGACACTCCTCACAAACCCCGCTGTATTTAAGGTGGAACATGCCACGCCTAGGCTAATAACATCAGCTGAGGTGAAAACGGCGCAAATGGTATCATATGGGCAGTGCATCACAAACATGCAGCCCTTCTGTACAAACTTACTGTGCGTATGTGCGTTAGTGTAGAGCTTAAACCCCCAGTACACAAGAGCGCGAGAGAGGACGGATCAGAGCGAGATCTCCTGTTATTCCAACAACCCCAGCAGCTAAACATGGACAGCAGAGAAGCAAGAGTTGCTCTACCTGTTCTTTGGGGACGAACGTTTGTTAATAAGTGAACCATTTTTGTGCGAGACTCGGCGGCTCATCTTAAGCAGTTAGGCCAGACTTGGCTTTCGTTATAGCGCCCCCTTGCTGTAGCGCTCAGAATGCAGCTTGCATTATAAATTGCGTTGTGACACAACAACCTGTGGAGCCATGTCTGTGTAGCTCAAACCGTCCCTGTTCAATTGACCACCAATTTCAAACCGCTTCACCAAAAATATGAATTTGTTGTCGGGAGTCAGTACAGTACAGGAATAGTAAGATAATCATATGTACAATTACTGAAAAATGTGCCCTCTGTGCTGGTCTGCGTTTGCATGTGAAGGTGGAGAGAGTTTCAGCTCCTCATGCGCTTACCCAAACAAATACTCCCACTGTGGGTCCAGATGGAGAGCCCCAAATCTGATCCTCCATCTGCCTTTCCATTGCCTCAGACAGCCTGTGTGCCTTTAACACGCTCCGCACTTTCAGAAGTGGAGCATTTCTGAATACTCCTGGAGTCTTTTTTTTCCCCTTTTCCTCTTCTTTCTCTCTCTCCTGCTCTCCATCTCCCCTGTGATCGTCTAATCCCGCTCTTCTCGCCGCTGTAGCACGTTCTCAGTGTCTGGGGAGTTCTCTCGCTCTCTCGTCAAACTTAATATGTCAGCCAGCTCTCAGATTGTCAGGCTTCACAGCAGGAGAAGAGGATTCCTCTGGCAGCAGCGAGACAAGGGCTGCATCCTCACAACCTTAAACTGCTTCACGGCTTGGCTGCTTTATTTCTCTGGTGAAAGTTCATTGTGTCACATCACACCTGAGAGATTTTGCATCGTTTCTAAACGATTCAGGAAGTTCATTATTCAGTTCGATACGATACATAGAGGTCTCGATACAATTTTTCCAACTGCAACATAAGGAGTGGTCGAAAACGTGCCTTCTGTTCTCAACCTGTCGGAGTATGCAGCCTTGCCCTAAGCTAACACTCTGAAATGTAGGCCCCAAGCTAACACATTAACCACAAGCTAACAAGCAGTGTAACAGTAATATAGCATGATATACTACAATACAAATACACAAACTACACCAAATAAACACACACCACTCACCACCGCCCTCTAAAGGAGTCATTACCAACCCTCAAATAAACACCACTCACCACCGCCCTCTGAAAGGAGTCATTTTACCTAACCTTAAAGCCCAAATGTGTGTGCTTTCTTTATTTCCAAGCTTGTGCCTGAACCCAGCAGATATAAACCCACGTCACGTTCTGTTTCTCGATATGTAATCATGATTGTGAACATGATTGTGAAAGCTAATAGCTGTGGAAAGTAAATGCGGTCAGCTGAAATAATTGCGATCAGGCGATTATGTAGCAAATTTGCCAGGCCTGACTGTACAGCTCCTTTGTGATGGTCTGTCGTAACAAGCCTTATACCAATCAAATAGGAACGACTTCAGTATTCTGGCCACGCAGCTCTAGTGGAGCCACTGGGGGGGGGGGGGCTAGTCTGTGTCCGGGTTGTCCTTCGTCAGAGTCAGGCTTTGCTGAAAGACAGCAGAGAGAGACGAGTGGAGCTGAACGCGCTGCCACGCCTGGCTCCCCAATTAGCCCTGATTATTCCTCCGAGTTTTAATTGGCCGTGGAGGGCGCCGAGGAGACGGACTCGGGCGGCTGGCGTGTGGAACGATGGGAGGATGATGAAGGGGGGTTCCTCGCCCTCAAGATCGACAGAACTAGAGAGCAGTGGAGCGAAAGAAAGAGAGGAGAGGTTAGGCTGGAAGAGCAGCCCAGAGAGAGACAGTCTGCATTAATTTATTTATCCTTCACTTCAACACCCCCCCAATCCTTCTTTCCCTCAAGTTGAGGGATGCAGAGAGAGCTTGAATGGCCAATGAGGCTGAATAATTATGTTCATCAATTAAGGAACCCGGAGCCTTAACGAATCTGAATAATTATGAACATAAATCATGCATGCCATAAAAAAGCTAGTCTTTGCTAATGTGTGCAAGGTATAAGTGGTTTGCCTAATGCTTTCAGTTTAAAAGGCTGAGCAGCAGAGCGAGGAGATCCTAGTTAGTGCTTGCTTTTATCATATTTGATATGCTAGTGATTATAAGACAGAGTCTTTTTAGGATGTTGGGAATATTGTTAACGTGAGAGAATGAAATGTTCAGTAGAATTCCTGCAGGTTATCGTGAGAACATGTGTTGAGGGTTCAGTAAGGTCTTGTTTTTTGTTCAGCAGAGCCCAAATTAGACACTACTAAACGACTTACTCACTGGGAAATTAAGCTTTACTTGTTAATGCCTGCATTTGTACATAATTAGACCTGTTATGTGAAAATTGCATCAGTGGTCATACTAATGCACAGCAAGCTCTTTATTATGCATATTATTATGAATGAATTTGGACCTAGATTTATGTCTTATTAGTGTATAATTGGCAGCATTCCTGTAGGTTCTTGGCAGTTATTTTGTTGTTCTGCTGTTGCTTATGTCAACTGACTGTGAAGTAATTATATTTATATATATATAATAGAGGTACTATATATATATTTGTATTTCCCATTCCCTCTCTCTCTCTCTCTCTCTATGTATGTGTGTGTGTATATATATATATATATATATATGTATGTGTGTGTATATATATATAGGGATGGGAATTGCTAAGAGTATTTTTGTATTATATTAATACCAGTGCCATTATCAATTCTGCTCATCGGCCTGATCCTTTAGTCTTTTAATTTATTCTCATTCACTTTTTCTGATCAATTCTCATTTTGGAAAAACAAGCCTACACAGTTTTTCCACCAGCATATGTATGTATATAAGCTTACTGGACAAAACAGTGAACTGTATGCGTGTAATTCCTCCACGAGCCCCAATAACAGCTGTGACCGGATTGGCATGGCCTGGACAAGTTTCTGGATGTAGGCCACATCAATTCTTGGATCAAAGAATTGGTCAGTTGGGCCAGATTTGGTGGATGCCTTCCCTGGCAGAGTTCTGAGGAGAATTCCCTGTAGACTGGGATTTTAGCCGCTGCTGGTAGACCCGTATGACCGTACGCTTCCATACACCTGCAGATTCAGCTACTTCCTTCACACTATGGTCTTTGGGACGCCCAAATGCGGTCACTCCTTTTAGCCAATCATTAACATCTGCTTTGGAGCCATTTTCCACACATGGAACGAGACATTCACTGCACTGTACCACCTCTTCTCAATCTATGGATCCCATCACTCACACCCCGCAGGTATTTGTAGCCCTATCATCCTCATGCAGCGCCATCTGCAGGAGCCTGAAGTTACTACCACCTTAAACATGCAAGGTGTATTATTTTTTTTGTGCAGTGAGCTTAGAATGTACAAGTACATACAGTGTATATATATACTTGTTCACCCTTTCATCGCTCGTTTTCCTTGCCTTAGCTGCAAACATGAATGGGTTGGTTGAGTCAAGCAGTTAGCTGGATTCTCAGAGCTATCTGTAGCAATGTATTATTATATACATTATTTGTATGACATTCATTTTTATTTAGGTAGATATTTACCCATTCAGTAATGGATGAAGCGATGACACGTGAGGGTTAGCCCATGCTTCATTGAAAGATGTTTCAGCATATGGCTTGTGTTTCCATCCTTGCTTGAAATGATATTTTATGGACATTGCAGGTAGCACTGTTGTTGTTTTCCTCTTGAAATGAAGCCACGTATTGGAACCCTTGACACAGAGTTGGGCTTTTGCAATGCGCAACTGGCAAAAAAACATGCCAGCATCGATAAAAGGAATTGCCTGTGATGCGTACAATTCAGATGGATTGCACAATTTGGAACCAGTTCTCAGCTGGAACCGGTCCTGGAGTTCTGTCCCTGTTCTAAGGTTCATTGTTTGGAGCTAATAAAAGTTTGTTAAGTCATGATTACTTCCAACATGTGTTCCATATTCTGAAGTATAGTTTTAGTCTTCAGTTGCTAGCGCTGTAGGGGCTAAAGGTGCTAAGCAAGATTTCAGCAAGTTAGTTAGCATCATAAATTCAGTAAATTGGTTGCCAAAAAGATTGAAAACTTTTTGAAAACAACACTAGTATGTCTGCATGTGTTTGTTCAATGGCTAGAACTGCATTTAAGAATGTGGAACACGTATTGAAACAGTAGTGACTTCTTATTAAACCTTTGTTGGCACTTGAGTGATAAAGCAGTAGGCACTACCTAGAACTTGTAGGAAGCCAATTCTGCTAGTTACAGTATATAAACATTGATATTTGTGTTCTTTCATTTGTATAATAAGGCTTTTTTATTTACTCTTTTGCAGTTTTTAGGGGTTTTGTGCAACAGACTTCCATAATAATGTAATGCTTGGTGAGATGTGTGTAATTTGGGGATCACTGAACAAAGAACAAGACACCCGAATATTCCTGACGTGTGTACAAGTAAAAATGAACGTCTTCCCATGACACCAGTGCGTAGAGTATCCAAAAAAAATCTCAAGCTGGAAGAAGATGGAACTGAAATTGGGGATGTTTTAATAGGAGAATATAGCACTAACACTGTAATACAGTTGAGTCTGCACCACCCACACAACACCACAACTGTTCTGTTGAGTTGACATCGATGATGTCATTAATAGAACCACAGGAGAAGGGAATGCTTTTCAGTGAGCGACTTTGACAAAGCTAAACTCCACAGGTCCATAGAGTGGGATACGCGCTTTCCAACAAGCCCTGGATCGCTATCGCTAAAATCTGGACTGATTGGTTAAGCAGGATCTAGAGGTTCAATTTGCCAACTTAAGTCAACATCAAGCTAACAACATGAACTTCCTCAGGGACAACAACAGGTGAGGGGCCTGCTGCTTTCTGGGTCTATATTCTGGCACATCATACTGGGGATCCGGGGGCTTTATTCAACATCTGTCTAGGGTGTGCCTGAATCAAATTACAAATTTGCAAAATTCCAGAGTCCATATCTCCAATTTCGCAAATTAGTAATTTGATTCAGGCACATCATAGACAGATGGTAGAATAAAGCCAAACTCCACCGAACCCTGGAAAGCATTGCCTGACATGAAACCAGAAACACAGACCCAGAAAGCAGCAGGCCACTCACCTGTTGTTGTCCCTGAGGAAGTTCATGTTGTTAGCTTGATGTTGACTTAAGTTGGCAAATTTACCCCCTACTAAAATGGTAGTGTTCTAGATCCTGCTTAACCAATCAGTCTAGATTTTAGCCCCAAATAATCTGTGAAATTAGCCTCAAAACATATCCGTCCACAATGTCACATGGTGCACATGGCATTAATCAACAGCCTAGCATGTCCAACCCATACCCCATATCTTGTATCCACATTATCTATGAAAACACGATCGGATCAGTATCAGACGATCAAGTGCTCGGGTCGGATCGGGACGTCCCCGCTGGTTTCCATTCATTGTTAGTCATGTTTGCTTCTTAAAAGATGTGCTTACGGTGATTTTAGCTGTGGTTCACCAAATAGCTTAGTTCACCTCAAAACTCCACCCCAGGATAAGGTCAAATACTGGGATGTTCTCTCAGGACCCTGCGAAAGTCAGATATTCCTGCCCCGTCCGGGGACTGAACCATGCCGAAATCGGACTGTCCCGTGACTCATATGGAAAAAGCGTGCAGGCGATAAGGGAATTACCAAGCCAAGTTGAGCTTGGTGGAAATTTGTCTTGACCAGAAAATTTCCAGTGAAATTAGGAGGGACTGAGGTGTCCTCGTGTTTGACCTTTAGCATTAATGATTTGTGGTGGGTCCTAAAGCAGAGCTCATGTGCCCTGGCTCCACTCCTCCTTCTATAAGTAGGTCAGCACCAGGTTCTTTATTTTAGTCAGCAGGCTGAGAGAGTGAGAGTGAGGTCATCCCCCCTGAAGACGGTCTGAGGTTTCCATACTGTTCGCTCACACAGCACCATATGCCTCACCACTAGGGCTGGAACAGCCACACTGCTGGGGGAAAAAAGCACCCAGGCTTTTTCCTTTTGTATGCGGAAAATACGCTCATGCAGCCTCTAGGAATAGCCCGGTGATTAGGTGTATTCAGCCAGGGGAAATTGTGTGAGCAGATTTTGTGTTTATGCTGCATGAAAGCAGGCTGACTGGTGCTGGGGTATTACGTATATGTAATATTGGCTCAAAGAGTGCATTACTGGTAATGGTGGACAGTGGGGCCCGACCCATCGAAGGGTTGTCACTGATACTGATTGTAAGAAGCTAAAAACGTCCAGTCGTTGATGTTACTGGCTGATATGTAACATCATATGATTATATGAAAAACAGCCTCCAGTAGTTTTCCACAGTGGTTGAGTCACTGGGTTTGATTGTCAGTTGTGAGCTTGAAGTTATCCAGTATAATTGGCAGCTCTGTTGTCATATTTATTAGCTCAAATGAACTGCAGAAATTCAAGGTCTTAACGGGCCTGCCTCACATAAACAGACAGATTTTGGTCGATAACGTTTGTACCGGCTGCTTGGGCCAACGAGACTTATCTTGTGGCCAAAATTAAGATTTTTCTGGCCAAAATAATAAAGACATGTTTGTATTTTGCTGCTGTTGTACAAAAACCTTGTATCTTTATTTTTGCCCTTTATTTTTATTTATTTATTTGTTTATTTGTACTTTTGGCATAATTTGTAAACTCTAGTTACTTTTTTTCATTGTTTCAACATCTCGTAATCAACAGACCAGGCCAGTAAAATGTTTGTACATTAATTTTTCCTTGTCCTGTATACAGTAGGGATGCGCCGATCCAACTTTCAGTTCCAATACCAATACAGAAACTTCACGTATCCGTCGATACCTAATCCGATACCATTGCTGAATTAATAAACCACATACTTCACCATGTGGGAGAGACTAAAGGCATCAGGGTTGACTTAAACAATACTTTACTAAGTTTGTAAAACAAATTAAATCAAATTAACACAGAGATATGAATTTATGAATGGCTGTTTAGAATTTATTAAATAATACACAGCTATGCAGGACCTTGGCGTGGCATTCAAATTCAAGATAAAAATGGAGTCAAACTTCTTACAAATAGTAAAATAAATAAAATGTATCAGCCGACGTACGATTTAAAGTGGATGGATCGGTTTGGACTAATTATCCGATACCTGATCCAGCTAATTGTGTTAACGTCACGATCAATATCTCATCCTATTAATGGATCTGTGCATCCTGAATATACAGTCCTTTTACTACGCATCGCAATGAATTAACAAGCTAAATGAAACAGAGAGGTACAAAACAGGGAAGTACCAAGTCAGGCGTTACTCTGAGAATGAAATATTTCCTATAAACTTTATTTTAAAGTGCGCACACCCACACCAGCAGGAGCTAATGAGTGCTTGTGTTTGCAGTGTCGGCCTTTAAACAGGAGGTAAGAAATGGTCATGCAAAATACAAGTTATAATAAACTAACATTCACTTCAGAGAATAAAATGAAAATAAAATAGATTTTTCTGCTTTAAGCTAGAAGAGTTGTGGTGAAATTCTCTAGCAGTCCAGCCTTCGTAGAGAGAGTAAGACAGCAGCAGCGTGCTGGCTGCAGAAGCTGACACGCGGCTATTTAAAAAGGCCATTCAGGAAGCCGCTGTGTTGGCAGTAGATGCCATCGCCTCTCCATTTGTGACCCACTAACAGCTGCGGCCTCAGTCGATGCAGGTTATTTGGAGTCTTGGTTTAATTTACCCCTGGCAGTCTGGTGCTCTTGGATACGGTCAGAATACCCATGGGGCAGAGACCCTGGAATGGGGCCTACGAAAACAAGATCTAGACTGGCACAGGCTCTGATTGAGGCAGCACCTCCGAGGAGGGTTGCGTGGCATTCCTGGCGGTGTTTCTCTTGAAGGCCTTGGGTTAAATCTCTACAGGTGAACCATTACACAATTACTATCCTGCTACGCAGACTAACGGCAGGCACGGAACAAACTTGAGTCTAGCTGGAGAGCAGGAAGATCTCATCACTTGACAAGCCGGCATTATCTAATTGAGACAAACCTGATGGACCCAGGGCAAGCTTTTCAGCTCTTAGGATACAGTGGTAATAGTCCAGCAGTGGGCTGTTTAGGTTTTGTGCTCATGCGGTTCGTAAGTAAATGAAGTTCACTGTTATTCTGAGCGTGTGTGCACTAAAGCAGCATTGTCATTCTTGTCCTTCTTGGCCTTGGTGAAAATACGTGTGGGAACACCACATTTACTACATTTAGGGTCATGACGCTGCTTACATGCTTGTGTATGTACTTGCATTATATTTATACCATCAGCCATATCATTAAAGCCTCCTCAGTGTATCTACACTCTTATTCCAATTTATCAGCGCCACTGACCATATAGGTGCACCTGTGTAGTGCTACAGTTACTGACAGTTACAGACTGCAGCAGCAGATGAGCTGTCGTCACTGACTGTACATCTACAAGGTGGACCAGCAAGGTAGAAGGGGCTAATAGAGTGGACAGTGAGTGGACACTCTATTAGACAGCAGCACTGCTGTGTCTGATCCACTCACACCAGCACAACACACACTAACACACCACCACCACGTCAGTGTCACTGCAGTGCTGAGAATGATCCACCACCCACATAACACCTGCTCTGTGGGGGTCCTGACCATTGAAGACATTGATGTGTATATGTGTATATATTTTTTATTTTGACACACAGCAAAGTAAAGGGCAGCTGGCATTGTATGACCCCATGTCCTGATCTGTCTGTGTAATAACACACGTGTTTGTGTATGTGTTTGGCAGGATCTGTCCGGCTCTATAGATGACCTCCCCACAGGCACCGAGGCGGCCCTCAGTTCAGCGGTCAGTGCCTCGGGCTCCACCAGCAGCCAGGGTGATCAGAGTAACCCCGCCCAGTCACCTTTCTCCCCTCATGCCTCACCCCGGCTCTCCAGCCTGCGCAGCGGACCCTCGCCCTCTCCAGTCGGCTCACCCGTCGGCTCCAGCCAGTCTCGCTCCGGACCCATATCACCTGCTAGTGTACCAAGTAAGAAGACGAGACCCCTCATTTCTCAGTTTACTGCCTCGGTGCTGTTGAACTTCTGCAATGCTGAATTTCCTCTTTCGGTGCATATGAATGTTGGATAGTATGAGCTCACCCGCTCGGCTCTTTCTCTTCCTCTTTGACTTTCAAGCTGATTTTTCCTGTGTATAATTTCCGTGTGCAATTCTCTGTGGTTTTATAGGTTTGCACCCTCTAGTGGTTTACTAAAGTTAGCTATTAGTTAGCTGGTTAAGCTAATGCAGCTAACTTAATGCCAATTTATCTCGAGAAACATGTAACCTTAAATAAGCCTTAAATATTTTGAAAAATGAGTTTAGGATGTTAGATATGTTGAGTAGAAATTGACTAGGCAGGTAGTTAACAGCTAGTGAGGGCTGTCCAAGCAAATTTAACAGGAAAAAAATAAGAAAAAAAAAACAATGAGGAAAAAGGCAGTTTTAAAAGTAGAATAAGAATAAATTAGAAGAAAAATAAAGGGAAAAATTACTTGATCTAATAAAGAAAAAATACAATTTGAAAATAAATTTTAAAAATTAGAATTTTAAAGAGAAATATAAATAAAAAAATCATTAAAAAAGCATATGTATATAAAATGAAAAGCAAAAAGCAAATTTAAAATGGGGATAAGAACGTGTTTATAATTAAAAGATGTTTCTTCCTTTATTGCGAGAGGATTTGGGGTTAGATTAACTTTCTATTGATGACCTAGCCCTGTCCTAAATACGTTTGGGTTTTCCGAACGCAGAACATGCCAAGACTGAGTAGGATTTCTGAAGGTGAAACGTGATTGGTGTTAGAGTTCAGTCTAAGAATGTTCTTAATCAGTGTCTGAGAGACAGACCCCAAGTGTTACGCCAACACAGGACATCAGTGGGCCCAAATCTAAAGCCACGTCCTTTCTGGACCTGAAGATGGACGCATCTTGTTTTATTTACCCCTAAACTGCCTCAGTGTCTGCTGTAGAGACACCATTACTAGTAGTTGTTACCATCTGCTCCTGCCTCACTGTCCTCTCATCTCTACTTCTGGTAATGCCAAAAAGAGGGAACAAAAATCTCCCTTTCCGCCAGACCTGGGTCAGAGAAAGGACTCCAGCTAACTCCGAACAAGCCACCCAGTCATTAAAATAGTTTGGAAACTCTGTTAGCAGTTTGGAGTCACTTTAACACAATTACTCTCCCACAGTGTGGGGCATAGTTAGCCAGGGTCGTTTGATAGGTGGCAGTGGAGGCCTTTGAGCAGCTGAAGCTGCAGAATCCGGTCCGAGGTCTCGCCGCTCTAGATATCACTAACGAGGTCCGCAGGAGACCATTTACTTGCCCACACACACTGATACGTCACCCCTGCTGGGAGAAACGTCCACCATTAGCCTCAGACTGGACACGTATACACCTTCGGGGCCGCTGTTTTGTTGTACATCTTCCCTTTTTCTCTTGTGTGTCTTATCTTCTCTCTTTGTGGAATGCCCTGACTAAACAGAAACCATTTTGGTTAGGGTTACAGAATACTGTCTGTCTCTCTGTCTGTCTCTCTGTCTGTCTGTCTCTCTGTCTGTCTGTCTATCTGTCTCTCTGTCTGTCTGTCTCTCTGTCTGTCTGTCTGTCTGTCTGTCTGTCTGTCTGTCTCTCTGTCTGTCTGTCTGTCTCTCTGTCTGTCTCTCTGTCTGTCTGTCTCTCTGCCTGTCTGTCTGTCTGTCTGTCTCTCTGTCTCTCTGTCTGTCTCTCTGTCTGTCTGTCTGATGTCTATTTATCTGATGTCTGTCTGTCTGTCTGTCTGTCTGATTTCTATCTATTCATCTGATGTCTGTCTGTCTGTCTGTCTGTCTATCTATCTATCTATCTATCTATCTGTCTATCTGTCTGTCTATCTGTCTGATGTCTATCTGTCTATCTATCTATCGGTATATACTGTGTGTATGTGTATATATATATATGTTGAGAGAGAGTGACGGACAGGCAGACACACAGACAACTTGTTTGCAAATCTGTGTGTGTGTGTGTGTGTGTGTGTGTGTGTGTGTGTGTGTGTGTGTGTGTGTGTGTGTGTGTGTGTGTGTGTGTATGTGTGTTGTTTAGGTACACAGATGGCCCCGCAGACCCCAGGGAACGTTTCAGATGTGGGCTCCCATTCCACCCTCAGTCAGTCACCCATGTCTCAGGAGAGAGGTAAGAGTCACACAGGCGCACGGTACACACACACACACACACACACACACACACACACACACACACACTTCTATTAGCCGCAGTAACGGTCCCCGTAATGGTCAGTTGTGTGTATTTCTCATCTGTCCCGCTATGTGTCTAATATGCCTCCGCTCCGCTGCTCCATCTCTCCCCGGCATTTTCCACCGGCACTTCAGATAAATGGACTCATTTGTGTGACATATTAGCACCTGTTATAGCTCCGTTCTGCTGCAATACGCTGCTCCTAACTGCAGGCCGCTGTGGCTCTGACAGACTGTCTGAGAGCGTAGCTTTTCCATTGCCTGGACTCGTGACACCACGTTTTCGCGTGCTCTGTGGCCAGTGGTCTGAGAACCGTTTGTGCTGAAGTTCAGTGTGGAAAGTTTTAGCATATAGACAGCGAGCTCAAACAGAAACACCAGCCTTCGTTCGGTTTAATGGTTCAGGGATGAATTTCCTGGCACAGTGGAATGTACAGAAAGGGTTGCATTGCCATTAGGACCGTCATGATGAATCGACCAAACTCTGTTTGATTTTAGAAATGTTAATTAAAATGACCTTCTTTATGAAAGGGCAGCCAGCTGTTGGCATGAACATTCATATTTGAAATTCTCCCACCTTAAGAAAGAAGGCCTGAGGGACACTTGTTTATATACATTATTAGGGCTGCCAAATATTAAAGTGATTAACGGTTAACCATGGCCGTGTTTTGATGATCTCCTTAAAGAGAGTTTTCTGTCTGTTTATAAAAGCCGTGTGTTTCGTTATCGCTGTGTGAGTGGACATGATTGCACATGACCCCCAACTGTGAATGTTGACTGAGCATAGTTTCCTTTCCTGTGCAGCAGTAGTGGCTGTGTGTTCTTGGAGACACCACGTCACAGCAACTGCAACCTTCCACTTAACTCTCACTGCTTGTTGATTTGTTCATAGGTCTCTCACAAGCGCTGTCCGTCTCACGGTCTCCTGAAGGCAACCTAGGCTGCTAACGTCACTGATATAACCGCCCCAGCAATGTTTATCGCTTCTGAATGATACTTCAGATTTGATGTACTTCAGTTATAAACAGAGTCGTGGTATGGCAGTGGCTGGAAATGACATTGCCTTTCTCAAGGCAGCCATCAGTGGAACTTAACTGTATTTGAATGAACGGGTTTCATCCATGGGGTCAGTGAGAACATACATTTCCCAAACAGCTGGACAACGGAATGTACATATCCTACAGACGCTGTGAAAATACTGTAATGCGTTAAAACAGAGGGTCTCAACCTTTTCAACTTCGTGGCCCGCCTGTTTATAACTAGAAAGCATAACTCTACACAAAAGTCATTTTTTATGTTATATGTATATATATATATATATATATATATATATATATATAAAATATAAAAAATTATTATGTCTTCCCCCTGTGATATGGGACAACCCTTCGAGAACCGAGTACGTCATCAGTTGTCGTCAGCGGCTTTTATGTAAACAGATGAAAAGCATGGACTTCAGTTTTGCACATCAATCAGTCTAATGAGTCACCCAATAAAAAAGAGCACAAACAGAAAACTACATGACTTCATTAACAGGCTGCTAGCGGTGCTCTGTAAGCGACCCTGCCGGTCTGCAGGGATGGCAGAGGAGGGTAAAGTTCAGCTCCTCACCGCTTAAATACATTTAGGGCATCATATGCCTTCATAGAGGCGGATGACCATTATTTATTATCGCCACCGAGAATTCTTCAGTGATCCGAAGCTGGACTTAACTTTTTAATCTCCAGCTTCATGATCGAATTTCCCTGTTCCACCTTAAATGGTGCAGCAACCTCAGGTACCAGAACATAACTGCTGCACCTTTTAAGGTGGAACAGGGAAATTTCTCTAGGTAGTGCAGAGACATCAGCGTTTTACTAGCGATTCTTACGTGTGTTATGAAGAAACTCACCATAAAGCACTTTTACAGTGGTTATGTGACAATACAGCGGCTTTTTAACAGAGAACATACTCATATTTATGGGTCTCTTTGGTCGCTTATGCAGCCGTATTGCCGATGATTCGCAGGGCATCCTGGGAATTTTCTCCGTTTGAAGTGTGCCTCTGAAAAATCTCCGTTTGAAGGGCCATGTAGCCCTAACACTTCACCTTACCCCTCCATCTCAACAACAATCGGGACAACCCCACCCCTAGACATGAACGGAGGGGTAGGGCTAAGTGTTAGGGGCAAGGGGTGAAATGGGATTGGGCCTTGGACTGTGATCTTATGGTTTTAGCGCTTCATTTAAAAGACTCAAACCACACGCCACACACTGGGCTTTTGGGCTCGCATCATCACCTCCCTCCATCCCCCTCTTTTTTTTTTTTTTTTTTGAAGCTTTTTAGTTTTTTTATTTCAGGGAAGCATAATGGAAATGTTTGAAAGGCCGTACATGCTTTGTGTTTGTTCACCTAAGACCATTTTTAGTGTTTTGTCTTCTTTGAAAACTCTGATCACTTGGCTAATTGCCCAAATCATCTGTCCGTTCCTTGATTATAATTTATTTTACTGATGGTAACAGCCCCAGAGCTGCGAGAGGTCTCCGGTCTTGGAGAGCTCTCCCGAGTTTCCTCCTCCTCTGCCACAGTCCTGTTAAGAGCTCCAGCCAATCTGCCACTCTCTGAGCAGTTAATGACCAGTCTGTGTTGAGCACGATGTAGACATTTTGTCTTTCTCCAGCATGAATTTTCCAGGCAATTAAGAAGAAGGACAAAAAAAAAACACAAAATAAAAGAGAAGCCCAATCTGACACGCATAGTCTCGGCGAGTTGTGTGAGGTTAAAGGAGGCGAGCATTTCACAACCTGTTCCTTCATTGCTGGCAGTGGAGGAAGCAATACTAGTGCCGGTTGGTGTTAGGCAGTATCCTTCCTTTAAGCAGCCTCTGAATATCATCACGCTGTACAGTATTACCTGGGGTAAACAGTGGTGCTTACCAGAAGAGAGAAGCTGGTGGCTCAGCCCTAGTGACAGGCAATTCTGGGTTTTCTGGTGTCGTGTCCAAATCTTGGCTCCTGCTGCTGGAATCAAGGGAATTGACTGGCAGCTCCTGAGCCGAGAGATTAAACCGTCTTAAACCGTATTTTACCCACTTCTGAGCAGCTACAGCTTACAGTGATATGACGACAGTTCTGTTTATTCCACCCCAACTCCCAGACATTCATCGAGGAATCGACTCTTCAGGAATCGACAGCCCATAACTCCTTAGCAGACCACAGAATATGTTGAATATGATGATTAATTATTCATATCTGAGGAAAGTGAAGTTGAGCAGCTGAAAGGACAGAAAGGCGAAATTAAACCTGTTTGCTTTCTTTGTTTAGGATTTGCTCCTAACCTGCAGCGTAGTGGCCCTGGCCCTCAGTTCGGCCCCCAGCAGTCTGGACCTCCCATGTCCCCTCACCCCTCCCCTGGAGGCTCTCTGCACCACAGTGTGGGCTCCTACCAGCAGGGCAGTGCCACCTATGGGTCACAAGGTGGACAGTACGGTCCTTCAGGTAAATAAACACCATGGCTTCTCTTAGAGTCCGAATTTAGTCCAGTTTCGGGGTCAGATAGGATGCGTTCTGCACGTTCGTTTTTATGATACTGCCATATGAGCATCAACTCACGGTTATTTGCACCATGTGCATAGAAAACATGCAAGACAGCATAACGGAGTACACACTGCTAGCTGTCCAGACAGTTTATTGCTTGGAATTTTAGTCGGGTAGTGTTTTAAAAGCATGTTGTTGGGGGACTTCCTTTAACTCCAGAGTCACAGGCCTTGAGCATGTGAATATTTGCAGACAGATTCACACTATTTATAACTCTCACGGCCAGATTTACGGATGTGGGAAGCTCAGTATAAAAATGTGGCACTGACAGTGGTGGACAGTTATGAAGTAAATGTAATTAGTTAGTAGTTTTTCCATGTATCTGTACTTTACTGAAGTGTTTCCATTTTGGACGGCTTAGTACTTTAACTCCACCACATTTCAAACTCTAATATCTGACTGTGTACTCCACTACATTATGGGAAATTTGTAGTTCCTTTCGGCTTATGCGACATAAAAACGTAACATGTCAAAACGAAACAAGCTTACTCGTGGATTCTTAGCATCCATGGAAATGTCCATTCAGGCCTGGACTACATCAAGGACCACCTGGAGGAAGGTGGGTAAAGCAGGATGGGGTTAATCCAAACACTGCCTGACAATCACACATCAAAGCATCAGTGAACAGATCAAACATATAGTTCCTGACTTTGTGGGTAAATAGACCACAATATAGAAATATCTACACATGCACTGGAGACTGGCGAGCGTCTTTTTCTGAATTTATACAAACATTATTTCCTTTTATAGTAAATGTGTTTTGGCTGGTGTATGTTTATGAACAGAGACATACAGATGCAGTACAGTAAAGGAGAAACTCATTAGTGAAGCTGTTTAAAGCAAGTTCTTATTAAACTTAAACCTGTAACTAAGTTGCAAATAATAAAACTGAAACTTTACTTGTTTGCAAAAAGTTATTTTATAGTTCTACCTAATGGAACCTGTTCTCCTTCAGTGTTCTGTGCTTGTAATAGACATCAGTGTCAGACTAATTAATGAGCTTCTATTAAAGACTGGTGGACTGAGAGACACTCGAGTCTCTTCACCTACACTGAGCTGATTAAGAGTCTTGTTCCAGAAATGATAATAGGACATTAGAGCCATAATAAATCATGCTCCTGTTAGTCTCCATACTTAAGTACATTTGAAGGGAAATACTTTAGTATTGTTACTCCAGTGGAGGTATAAAGGGAGGACTTTTACTGGAAGAGTATTTTGCCTTGGGTATCTCTACTTTAACTCAAGTACCTGGTTTGTGTACTTCGTCCACCACTGGGCATTGACTTGATATGGCATATGCAGTCACTGTTCATATTACTGTTAGGCAGATTCATATTTTTGGTGGAAGAAACAAACAAACATTTATTTATTTACTACTTACTAATGCTGTCTAACTGACCTTTCGTTTTCCCTTTTGTCCCGGACTTGTTGACAGCTCCATAGTTTAGCTGCACTTGTTGAATCCAGCACCTCCCGTACATTTAATAGTTGGGCTTATTGTACATATTGTGCAATTAGCTACGGTCTGAGTCCACCGTACGCTGGTTTCAGTAGGACAAAACTCGTCTCACCCATTGAGAACAGTAGACAATTATCACAGTCCCAGTCTGCAGCCCCCAGCTGTGCTTTGCGTATGATACATTGCTGTGTATACCACAAACAGTTTGTTCTTACGATGCAACAAAACAGCGGAAGCCTTATTGCCTCCGAGCACGTAATAATATTAGCATAATAACATGGTAGGGTGGTTTTGAAGTCATTATATAAACATTCCTAGAATTTTTTGTGTGTATATAATCAAAATAGGTGACTTTGACATAGTTGCTAGTGCCTGGGTTTATTACATTCTCCGGTCCTGATTTCACTTTGCCTCTTTTTGTTTTCTGGATTTCGTTGGCTTTGTTACGCTGACCTTTATGAACGAATCCCTGAACAAAAGCTTGCTTACAGAATCATTTGTTTTAATTTCCTCTGTTGTTTCAGCTGACTGCGTGCCTGCGTGTGTATGGGGAAGTGGCCTCTGAAAGGATCTCGGC
The DNA here is from genome assembly GCA_034552555.1 of Semaprochilodus insignis. Classification (NCBI taxonomy): domain Eukaryota; kingdom Metazoa; phylum Chordata; class Actinopteri; order Characiformes; family Prochilodontidae; genus Semaprochilodus; species Semaprochilodus insignis. Next base: position 34,634,752 of record CM067481.1, on the reverse strand, counting down.
AGTAATCTATCATGAGTGTTATGGCATCGCCTGTATGATGAACGAACGCCCGTTGTGTTTTGCCTTCCTAATGTCACTAGGCCCTACCTCCTTTTCACTTCTGATTGATAGTTCCTGTTGTCCTGTAGCTTCACTTGTATAACCGGCAGCCGAAGAGCTGAAGATGACAGGATTGTAGACCTTGACGCTGGCAGACTTGCAGAGCTAGTTGAGAGAATCGGACAGGGAATGATTGGATAATTACTTGTCTGTGAAAATAATAGAGAAGAATAGAAAAGAACAGAAGTGATCTCTTTCTCTTCCATAGGCTACATTAGGAGAACGTGCACAGAATTTCCCTTTTTCGGTCAAAAACGTTGCACCGAGGAGAGAAGGCCTGTAGAGAAGCAGACTGCCAGGTTTATTGTATTTGGCATCAGCGCTTGCTTTTGTTTGGCTCTCGCTACGACTTGAGAAACGATTCAAAGTTCATGGAAACACCGACTCCAGAGCCGCACACGGCCTGCTGTGCAGCTCTCTGTAGCGAGGCTAATTGCTCCAGATGAAGCAGATGCAGAAGTCTCGATGCCGCCTGTCAGAAGTCACATCACAATGTTTACGGTTTCAGTATTGCCATATTTGAGAAATGAAAAAGCTGTCATAATAGTGCCTCAATAAAGTATCTCCATACTGAGCTAATTATCTTTCCGACAGTGGGACGGAGGGGTGTTTAGAGGGTGAACTAGGGGGTTAGATGTGTGTTCGGGTTCGAGCTACACAATATGAGCAGGGCCGGGTATCGTTCATAGTGTTTTGATACCAGCTTTGATGGGAGGGAAAAAAAACATGTTGACGTAACACTGAGTGCTCTACCGTGAGTCATCCTGTAAAGCCTGAAATAATCAATTCCAAGACTGAGGCGTCGGGTTTGGAGGTTTTAGATCACATCATATGGCTTTATTTATTGCCATCACACGCGCGCAGGCTCAAGAAGAAGGTCCAGCTCCATGTTTAGGTAGTAGATACAAAATCATCCTCATACTGATGAAGATGATGGTAGATAATTCGCTCTCAGCCTCGAACGATACGTCCATCAGCACGTTTTGACTGAGTTCTCTTTGAATTTTCTTTTAACACGATCGCCATCATCAGATTCATCCGCTCAGGGAAGGGTTCAGAAAGCACGACCGACGTTACGAAAGTGTTCTTCCACACATTTCTACCATGTAGAATTACCATATGTACATGTATTTGTATATGTGTTTATGTGTATTTATATGTGTATGTGTATATAGACATATAGGTATATGTATATATGTGTGTGTGTGTATGTAGTAGTAGTTCTTCCCATTACTGATGTCAACTGTCTGTAAAGCACTTTGAGCTGCCAACGGTATGAGAGGTGCTATATAAACAAACATAATTATTATTATTATTATTATTATTATTATTAAAGGTCTCCAAATCCCCAAAACTTAACCAATGCAACTTTAACAACATGCAAACAGACCATAAGTCTAGAATTTGGAACAAACGGTCCTATTGGCTCACTGATGCTGATAAGAAATTTGAGATTAAAAGAGAGAGAATATTTTAACATTCTGTATTACTGAAGTAATTTGGTTGGTGCCAAAAATGTGTGGGTGTATTGATGCATATTTCAGTATTTCTTCCATTTAACCCTTAAAGATCAGGCTACGTTACATTTGGCTAAAATAATTTACAATATGTCTGTTGGGTCATCTGACGCTTCATGCTGTTTGGCCATGCCACATTATTCCAAGCAACTACGTAGCATCTGTCAGTCCACGATAAAATGTTTAGAGATTGGTTGGAAACTCATTTGTGTGCTGCAGTATTTGGACATTGGTGCCATACTTAGTCAACCTGAAATTAGAACTGCCCTTTTTTATTGTTAGTTTTTGTCCCTGGGCATATTAAGCTTGATTTATTGCATCATTTCATCATTACTGCAGTATTCCATCAACATGACGTTTGCGAAGTATAATGACTTTATTATCTCACTGTGCACCAAAAGCCAAGGAAGACTAATATTAACCAATGATATCATGGAGAGAAATGGTTCAGCTGGCTCAGAGACCTACCCCAAGACCCCCTTGTCACTCAGATATTCACTCAGAAGTTCCTTTTCTTGTGAGCTCGAAAAACGTATTCAGTTCATTGTGATAAGATGTCAAACCAGGAGCTGTTCATTTTAAACAGACAATTCCATTTCTGTCATTTGCTTTTGGGTACAATAAGGCAGCGCCGGTTTGTTTTAGGTTGCTGGCTTCTGCGGGTTTGCATTTGGAATGCCTTTGTACCCTTCCGAGTTCGTGATCCCATCAGTGAACACAAACCCACCAACACCGTTATAAGAAAAACAGCCCCAGCCTTTGGCTTTTCCACCTTTCTGCTTTCCTATAGCCTTAGTGTAGTCTGATTGGAGTTCCTCCCCAGGCCGTGTCCACACGAGGACTGGGTTTGACGTTGTGTGTGTTTTCCGTTGTATGAAGTAAAGAATCAGCTGTGGTTACGCTATCCAAATACGTTTTGAGACCGCTGTATATCAGTATTGCAAAGGCTGGTAATGACTGAGGAATAATGCATTGTGCATCACTAATGCAGATCCAGAGGTTACCTCTCAGTGGCTCTGGGAATTGAAGGCGAGGCAGCTGTCCTGTCTCTCCGAGATCAATGGCGCTGTGCCCTCTTGTGCCCCCTTGGGAACTATGGGATTACGGGGACTCGGGAGAGGCGGAGCAGGGCGGCTGACAGCGCCAGAGCTTTTCCGTGTAATTGGCAGTGCTCCAGGGCCCTACCTCGCTCTGGAAGGGTAAAACGCCAGCTTGTTAGGGGTTAGCACTCAGAATAAGTGCAGCTCTGTGGAAGGTGTTGGGGTCGGGGGTGGGGGGGTGTATCAGCTTTCCCCGACCGTCTCCTCGACCTGCTTCATATATTTTTGGAACTCATGTATGACATCAAAAATTAGTTTTTCTTTTTCTTTTCTTTTTTTTCCTTCCCCCCTTCATGTCAAGGGAACAGGAAGAGATGCCAAAGCCCGTGATTTCCTGCGAGACTTGTGAGAAACCTCAGGCAGCTTGGCGAGGTGGAGATTTCTGGCTGCATTTTGACAGCTGCAGCCTGTGTGGAAATCCCTGTTCTAAATGTGCCTGAAACGCCGCTTGGCAAAGTCTCCTGCATTATAATAATATGCATACGAGTTCAGCTCAAATGCAGGCCTCAGTACACCGAAGACTGCGTTTCTGCACTCGGCGCAGCCTCGCAGATTGGAGCCATGTCTCCTTCCGTAGCTCTTGGGGAACAGGCACACCTCATTAAGAACCTGGCTCTGCGCTGAACTGCCGGAGCTTCGGCCCCACGCTCGTCATGTGGAATATCCATTCAGCACCGTAGAAACTTGCTGACAAAGTGACTGTCTCTGCTCCCGGGCTCCAGCGCCTCTCCCGCGGAGCTCGGCTAATCTAGATGTCTGCTCCGGAGCGGGAGGTGGAAGAATGAAGTGCTCTAAAAGACCCAGGCGCCTTTCCAAGTAGAACTCATGATTCTCTGAATAGTGGCTAATTACGGGAACAGTTTAGCGAAAAGTCAAATGCACTCGATAAGCCAAGACACGTTCGGTGACTGAGGTCTGCCTGTTTAGTCTTAAACTGGAGCTTTAGGGTTAATGGAGCTAACAAGTAATGGAACCCCACCAACTAGCGAACTGCATTCCTAAACTCATTCATTGCTGAGTAGACTTCAAGTAGCTTCTAGGAACTGTGAGAACTTCATAGAACTGTCTAGAGTTTTCTAGAACTGTCTGGGACTGTCCAGTAGTCTACATAGCAGTGTAAATACAGGGGTGTTAAAACAGCCATTTCAGTTGATGTTCCAGCTGAGTGAGTGGATAGTGGATACAGAGTTACAGGTAATTTAGAGAGCATCGAGTGCCTGCAGCATCCGGCAGACGCATTCTGCTAACTGCATTTCTAAATTATCCCACGGCATCCATAAAGTTAGGACACTATAACAAGACCTATATATAATATAACAAGAAAATAAGATCCATAAAAATGTACAAAGGTTTAGTTATAGTAGTAGCAGCCACGTCTAAACCATTTAAGCAAACTATTTTACCCTCACAATCTGGGTAAGGCTGTTCGATCAAATCGATATATATATACATGACCACACCACTAAAGACTGTACTGATTCTAGCCAGACCCCCCAGCACACACTAGGCTCTGATACCTCAGGACTGTTTGCACCGCACTTTACACTTTGCACTTTATACTTGAACATCTCAGCTGCGTACGTACTTATTTATCTATATTTATTATCTACACTGAACATCTGTACCAAGCAATTTAGCTGTCTGAACATGAAGCTGCTTCTCCTACCTGCACTGTACACTTTATATATCTGTACTGTTTACAACCAGATACTTGACTGATACTGCTCTTACACTTTGCACATGTCTTGCACACATACTGTACTGTTTGCACACATTGTCTTTGTCTATTTGTCCTTACTTGTCTATTTGCACTACACTCTCTATATATAAATATATATTTATACACATATTCTTGTAACTGCACTGGAGAAGGAGCCTGACCCTGTTTCGTTATACTGTGCGAGTATAATATATATACGTGTGTGTTTTATTCAAAAAAAAAAAAAAAATATATATATATATGTATGTATGTATGTATATGTGTGTGTGTGTGTGTGTGTGTATCGTCCAACGAATGAAATACACATGTCTCCATTTTTGGATTTTCATTTTTATCATTTGAACACAGCAGCTGCTGTTTACACTGAGTGAGAATTTCATCATGAAAGGACCAACAGGAATGGACCATTGATGTTAAAATTAAATGAGGTTTTTGCCACTCCTGTAAAGTTGCCATTTTGGAGATTTTTTTTCTGGACATCCATGATACATTCTCACTGATGTATTATACTTATCCCTGTTGTTACTGTTTGCCCTGATCTGTTTTTGCACTATTGCTACTATTTGCTCTTCTGGTAGTTGCTAACTGCATGTTGCTGCTTTGTACTGTACTGGACAGGGAGAAAGTCCAATCCATCAGTCTCTCTATCTGATGTAAAAGAGTAGGTAAAACAGCAGAAAGAGTTGAGAGTGTTTTTCTGAGGAGTGGCGAGTGTTGTATGTAAGAACACCAAACAGAGATTAATGCAGTAAAGAGTAACAAGAATAGATTTGCATAAATCCGTTCACATCCATCAGCAGCACGCCTCATTTCATTTAATGAAGTATTGATTACCGAAAACCAAATGCTAACTGATAACTACCCTAAATACCAGGCGGTCACAAAGAGAGGTTTGGAAGCAGAGTGAGAGAGTACAGTACATGAATCTCACTTTTTTCAGTAAAATAATTTATATTTATTCTTATTACAGTTTTTAGGGGAGATAAATGCTTTTTAGGGGAGATAAATAGCTTTTAAAATCTAAATTATTTGGGAGCTTGAAATGTATGCGCAGTACTGTATAAATTTGGTAATTCCTGTAGATGACAGGATGTCATGCAGTGTCAGAAACCACATAAGCAAGTTTATCCAAAAGGCAAATCATGCTGTCAGGTGCCATTTCCTGTTAGCTACGTTAGACCCGTAGCTCCAGCACAACAGAAGGAACTTCTGACACAAGATAGTTGATCGACAATGCGTGTGGTGAAATGAATGTTGCGTAAATGGTGATTTTCTGCAGCTGCTTTTGGGTATCAAAATGTTATTTGCTTTTCTCTTCTATGTTATTGGTCTTTACCAGTTTTTCAGCAATGCACTGTTAAACCACGTTAATGTGAGTTTATGGCAAGTCCCTATTTTGTAAGAGCCGTTGTCTTGTGTATTTCCAGGTAACTACACCCGCCCACCCAACTATGGCGGCACTCCTGGCCCCAGCTACAGTGGCCCTGGGCCAGGTATGAGCCTGGGGATGAACGCTAGCAGCCCTATGCATGGGCAGGGCCCCGGGCAGCCCTGCGGCTCCATGCCAGCTGGAAGAGGCCCAGGTCAACCAGTGAGCGGACGTCCATACCCGGCAGGCCCCAGCAGCGTGGCCCCCACCTCACCGAACATGCCCCAGTCTGCAGGACCTGGAATGGGTCCCCCTCCACCCACAGTCGGCCGCAAACCCCCAGAGAGCGGCCCTGCACCCTCTCCACAAAACCCCCTCACGTCCGGCCAGGCCAGGTGAGCATGATGCCCCCTCATCAGTTCAGTTACATGGGCCTGTCATTAGCCCAGTGCCATTTGTCATGCTTTAAGGAAAGTGCTGACCTGATGTCTGAAAACAGTGTATATCTACCCAGGCGTTAAAGTTTGGAGTCACTGTTTTCAGACATTTTGGTTTTCTGTTCCAGCATTTTCTACAACCCTTACAACTTTATAGGCTTTAATTAGTAGGAAGCTATAAAAGAGTACAATGTTTTATGTGCCTGGAGAGGTGAACAGAGCTGTTCCAAGCTGTAATGACTAAGAAAGCTGCATAAGTTATGAATAAAATGAAGCACATAAAATTGGTAAGTGTAAGAGGCACGACTTATCAAGAATTGTGTTGTGTAATTCATTACTTAATAACTTGGGAATGTTTCTAGTGCTGAGACTATAATAACCCAGTGAACTCTGTAGCTAAGTTACTCTAATACAGTTCTATATTACAAGTGATTCCAAACTCGTGAATTGTACTGTAAATATTGGTGCTGACATCTGGATATGTACTGCACATGTAGAGCTGGATAATATGACAAACATGTAAGATCATAATGTTCCAAAAGTTTCTTTGTTTCTTGTTCCCGGGTACTAAGTGTGTTTGCCTAACTCCTTAGATGTACAGCAAATGCCTACTGGTCACCTTAAACTTTGCTGTTGTGGTCAGGACAATGATGTATTGAGAAGTTCTCTATTCTCGGGCACATCTGTGACATTGAATAGAGTAGGCTACAAGTAGCTTCTGGAACTGTGGGAACTTTTATAGAATTTGTCCAGAACTTTCTAGAACTGTCTGGGACTGTCCAGTAGTGTACATAGCAGTATACATACAGGGGTGTTAAAACAGCCATTTCAGTTGATGTTCCAGTTGAGTGAGTGGATAGTGGATACAGAGCTACAGGTAGTTTAGGGGGCATCAAGAGCCTGGAGCATCCGGCAGATGTGTTGTGCTACGTCTGTGGCCAGTTTACCAAGATCAGAGTGCCAAAGTAGTGTGTGAAAGTATCTGAGAATATATATGTATATATTATGCACTGGGTTAATGTCTAACACATAACTAAATAGTGTGTAATATTGTAACCATATTACAAAAAAATATTGTATAATGTAACCAGATTTTTAAATTTTCATTGTCCTGGTCCCAGTTTGCGATGGATATAGCTGTTTTTGTTTACGTTTTACACGTAAACTATTGGTTTATAACACACAGAGGCCGGGAACAAGTTTTTTTGTTATGGTACACAGTGTGTCTTAATTTATTTCCTAATGGCAAAAAAAATAGTGCCACATTGAAAACAACTGACATCCAAAATATGAATCCAGTGACGTTATTCAGTATTTCACATACTGGGCTGTATGTCTCATGACTCATCAAGCTGGTTGGCTGCTGCTCAAGGCACCTAAAGCTGTTAACTAAATCCAGTTAACAGAAGTAAATACGCACTCGTTGTAATTAAACTTGCAGTTCGGAATTGGCAGTATCTACGGTATGCTTGAAAAAGCATATTGACATATGTGACATATTGTGATACGATTAATTGTGATAACTGTTGTCATATTGCCCAGCCCTATATTCATGTCAAAGTCGTATTGTCAAAGTGAATGGGGACTTGACCAGTGAGGCTGTTGTGCCCTTGCCCTCTGCTCCAGGCCTCCGTATGCAAGGTCCCCTGTTTATGCAGGGCTCCCTGGGCCAGGGGGGCGGACAACCCCCTTCACTTCCCCACATTTTCCTCACCCCCATCATGTCCCATACGGCAGCGGCCTTGGTCAGCCTCAGCCCGAGCAGTTTGGGTAGGTGCAGCTGGCACGCCCCGCCCCGCTGCCTAAACGTATAAAGCTGGTCTGCTGCTGCTGAAAGCTCCTAAAGCTGCTGCTGCTGCTGCCTTCAACACTAACCCCACACATATGAGCTCACACGCCATAACCATTACACCACATCACTCTCTGGGCTGTAAAAGGCCTGGTCTGGTTTCTAGGGGTGTAAATATCGAACCATGATTCAGTTGCGATTCTGTGGGAAGTGATTCAATGCATCAAGAAAACTCAAATTTTGACTTTTTTGGTACAGCTTCAGAGTTATTGGTGAAAACTCAGAAAGGAGGATTGCATGCAGTGGGGGTCCCACTGTTCAGGGTGTTCTGTGCTTTCATAGAAGGCTTAGTGATTTCTCATTGACCTGTTCTGGTTGGAAGCAAAAGGGTTAAATTCTTTAAGAGCCCAACAAAAAATGGTGCAGTTACGTTTTTCTCCTGTGCTCTGTAGATAGATACAGCCAGTGTGAGCTCCCCCATTAGTTAGGACTTTAGGACTAACATACACTATATTGCCAAAGGGATTGATTCGTCTTCACACACATAGGAACTTGAGTGACATCCCATTCTTAATCCATAGGGTTTAATATGATGTCGGCCCACACTTTGCTGCTATAACAGCTTCAGCTCTTCTGGGAAGGCTTTCCACATGGTTTAGGAATGTGTTTATGGGAATTTTTGGCCATTCTTCCAGAAGTGCTTTTGTGAGGTCAGAGACAGATGTTGGACGAGAAGGCCTGGCTCACAGTCTCCACTCTAATTCTATCGGGTTGAGGTCATGGCCAGTCAAGTTCTTCCACGCCAAACTCGTTCTTCCATGTCATGTGCCACTTGGCACAGCGCAGTCAGACAAGTACGGTACTCCTGGCAACCGCCAAACCCAGACTCGCCCATCGAATTGCCAGGCGGAGAAGCGTGATTGGTCACTCCAGAGAACACGTCTCCACTACTCTAGAGTCCGGCGCTTTACACCACTGCATTCACCGCTTTACATTGTGTTTGGTGATGTAAGGCTTAGCTGCAGCTGCTCAGCCATGGAAACCCATTCCATGAAGCTCTCTACACACTGTTCTTGAGCTAATCTGAAGGACACATGAAGTTTGGAGGTCTGTAGTGATTGACTCTGCAGAAAGTTTGTGACCTCTGCACACTATGCGCCTCATCATCCGCTGACCCCGCTCTAATTTTACGTGGCCTACCACTTCATGGCTAAGTTGCTGTTGTTCCCAATCACTTCCACTTTGTTATAATCCCACTGACAGTTGACTGTGGAATATTTAGTGGGGAGGAAATTTCACGACTGGACTTGTTGCACAGGTGGCATCCTATCATGGTACCATGGTCTCTAGTGTTGCAAACAGTAGTGAAATATAGACTACAAAAACTATATGCCAGTTTTTTAACCTTTTAAAAATATGTTCTAAATTTCATTTTTGGCGTACAGATAGCACAACTATTATTCTATTCAAAAACAATTCCAGGATTGTTGTAGTTGGATTATGACCTTCAGCCTGACTGATGCATTGGTTCGTTTTTACACCCCTACTGGTTAACATAACACTGTCTGCCGTAAGCTACTGCACTAACAAAACTTCTCATCTGAGCATTCACACAAGCCTATAACGATTGATGGCTGTTTCTGAGCTGGAAATAAAAGAAACAAACTTCTGCCCAACAGTTTGCTTTGAGTGAAATGGCTTCTTTCCTGAAATCAAGGAAATAATAGCTAAAACAATTTAATAAGTCTTGAGCTCTCGAGGGTCTGGGTGGAAGTTCTTGGTTCTCCGAAGTCTAAACCTGGTTAGGCACAGCCCTCATGAGATAAATAATAAAGATGATGGAGGTTTTAAATGTTAACTCCACACTCCTTTCTGAAGGATACCATAAGTAAGCTGGCTCTCAGTTTTAATAAAACTTACACTGAGAGCAGTTTAGAGTCCCCCTCTGAACTGTGTGTAGAGCTTATTAGATCTAGGGAATAAAGCTTACTATTTGTTTTCTGTATTTCTAATATATGGAGCTCAGTTCAGTGGTGCTTTCTGGAGCTTTTCCAACTTTTTGGTATCTTTGTTTTTCAATTTTCCAAGGTAAAATTTTGCCGCCGTTGGGTGAAAACCTTGTTTCTCTTTTTTGTATTGCCTGCTAACCTTGCTTAGAATGCCCTGATTAATGGAGCAATGGAATGAATTAATCTCCAGAATTACTTGAACTCTTGTTTCATGAACTTGCAGTCAATGTTAAGGATGTTTTTTCTTATCCTGTAAGAAGAGATGCAATGTTTTGTCTGGTCATCGGCGATACACTTACTGTAGACCGTTGGAATTGTGTGTCGTTTTGTAGCTTAGACTCTGGGTCTAAGCAGTTTTCTCTATTGAGAGTAGTAAATGCATCCGATACAGCAGAAAATCAGATTTTGGCAGTAATCCGTTCAAAGCGTTTACAAGCACTTGACTAATCGGATAATGTGAAAACTTTGGGATCCACACAATTGAGACAATAATCAGACCTCTGCTTTGCAGCCACAGGATTAGACGTGACAGGGGTGTAACATGATACTCAATCTTCACTTTAGCAGAAAACATAAGCATACATCATCTAGAGGATGAAGAATACTGAAGTCCTTCATTTCCTCAAGCATGTAGCTGTTTTCAGCGTTGTTCCAAATGTGTTATGTTGCCGTCTCGCAGCTGCCATGTTAAATGGTGCGTGCTTATTTACGGTACTGTGGTCTGTTTCCACACATGCACAGACTGTGAAATCCGAAAGAAATCTGAGTAAGTGTTTACATGTGATGAGAAACCTGATTACTGAGCCAGTAAGCTCTTTTCATCAGATTTCTTAATCTGTTTTCTAGGTCTTAATCCAATCTCAGAAATCAGAGTATGCTGTTTACATGGCCATTTGAATAATCAGACAACTACAGAAATCTGATTCTAAATGGATTATGCAGTGCATGTAAAACTCACTATTATATAGCAGCCCCAGCTACTCAGACGAGGTCTGCCAGCGTAACTACCACATTTCACAAAACCTGCTGGTTTATGTGGTGCGGTTCAGTGCTAGCTTTTACTTTGGCTCCTTAACAGCCTTGTAACTCTCAGCGTACAGCAACTTTCAGAGGAAAATTGTACACAGGACAAAATTTACTGGCTTTGGGGAACGTTGTATACTACAGGGTGGAGATTTTCCGAAAAAGCTTAGGCCCAGAGCTCCTTATTTGGACGTGGCACCAACTACAACTGATGGCACGACTTGAGAGGTCTGTTATCATGGGTTGTAACTTCTTATTAAACTGCATCGCTGTGAACCAAACTCTGCTTACTCACACGCAAACTAAAAGCCGGAATGCTTGAAGTAACCTTCTTTCTTACTCGCTACAGAACTACTAAATGCACAACAACAGCTCGCCCGTCTGCTAACAGGATGCTAACAGAAATATATACACTGTGTAATCAGTTATGTTCTTTGTGTTGGGATCTACAGGTCAGGTGGGTACCCAGGTGGGCCCCCTATGGGTGGATTGGGCCCAGGTGGCCCCTATAACCAGCCACCGGGCAGTAACTCCAATAGGATGAACCTGCAGGCCCCTGCATACAACACCATGGCCTCTGGTAAGAGCTCCGAGAGACATTTTTACACAAATTGTGATTCCATTCATTACACTCACATATCATCACGTGATGCTGCCAAACTAGTGAATGGTGGAAACACACACACACGTTTTTGTCTTAATACCTTCGTGAAGTCATCAGTAAAGTTCTGTACCTAAATACTCCTGCTCCTAACCCTAACCTCAATATTTAACAGAAACATTTTCTGCATTATTAGATGTGATTTGTTTGTGCAAACGTGTTCTCAAGTGAGGACCAGCAAAATGTCCACACGTTAAAATTTCATACTGTCACTTGACATGGCCCTCACAAATATACAAGAACGTGTGTGTGTGTGTGTGTGTGTGTGTGTGTGTGTGTGTGTGTGTGTGTGTGTGTGT
>CM067481.1:34597385-34612729 GCA_034552555.1 Semaprochilodus insignis | reverse complement strand
CCCTCTAAAGGAGTCATTACCAACCATCAAATAAACAAACACTACTCACCACCGCCCTCTAAAGGAGTCATTACCGACCATCAAATATATACCACTCACCACCGCCCTCTAAAGGAGTCATTACCAACCATCAAATAAACGTTACTCATCCTTGCCCTCTAGAGGTATACTTATGAAATTATTGTAGTTAGTTCATGTAATTCTTATCATGCGTTTCTAAAATAATTGTGACAGGCCTATTTCTCTCTTTCTTTATATCTCCCTCTACTGCTTCCTCTCTCTCTCTCTCTCTCTCTCTCCCTTTCCCCTTCTATTTTTTCCCCACTCTGTCGCTACTTTCTCTCTCTCAGAATCTCTCTTTTGTCCTCTTCCATTCTTTCTTTTTTCTGCTATTAGGCTGCCCTTTTTCCTCCTTCTCACCCCAGTTGTTCTGACATTTTATGTCAGGTTTTGTTGTTTTGAATTTTTTTATGCCATGGCTCTGTGACAGACTTTCTCATTAAGGCATATGAGAAAATGTTGCTGCACTATTACCTTTTTGACTTTTGTGTCTGAAATTGTAACCTTAAGATGTTGTTCCCAAACCTGGCAGTCATTCCGTACATTCATTTAAACTTGTATTGAAATTCTCATTTTAATGAGAAAGTCAGCAGTGGTTGTTGTGTCTTACCAAAGTTTGAAGGACAGGTTCATTATGTTTTGTTGTGGATGCAAGGCTCCCTGCTCTTTACAGTTTACTCGTGATATGTTTTGCTGTGTATGAAAACGTATTTTGATTTATTCTACAGCGGCGCAGCTGATTGGTTATTCATAGCTGGCTCGATATCTTACCTCTTCTCCACCTTTCTCATGTAGAAGCACAGCTCAGCCACCATGACGAATGAAAAGATAACACGGCTGTATGAAATGGGCAGTGAGCCGGAGCGACGGGCGTGGGTGGACCGCTACCTAGCCTTCATGGAGGAGAGGGGCACACCTGTACCCAACATACCCGCTGTGGGCAAGAAGCCTCTGGACCTGTGCCGCCTCTACATGTGCGTACGGGAGATAGGAGGACTGGCAATGGTGAGTAGGGAGTCTTGGAGGCTTACACAGCAGTACACAAATTAAGAGTTGCTGTGTACATCAGATCTGCAATATGTTGTCCAGAGTAGCCTCTCATCACCATGCCCCTTCTTGGGGAGAAAACAATCCTGCGTCTTGCAGCAGTAGCAAAACGGAGAAAGCTGAAATGTGTTCTGAAATGTTTCACTGGTAATTTGCTGACCTGGAGACTCAGTAAGGTAAATTGATGCCTGGGTAGAAACCTCTGGCCATTTGGTGGGAATGTTGCACTAGCTTAATGCTCCACAATGCTGAGAGACTGACGGGACTCAAGATGGAGGAGGCACAGTTGAAATACATTCACCCTGCAGTTTATAAACAGCCCTAAGACACTAATTCAGTTCTCGTCACTCTCAGTTGGCTTTTTTTGTCTTGCTGTTTTACATTATAGATAATGGGAAGTGTTGTTTATTATTTACCCCTAAAAAAAACCCTTTTTGATGTACTTTCCTTTCCTGCAATCCGGTAAGAATAACAACACAGCACGCGACCGTATCTGTTAGTAGGTTTTTTAATCCTATTAGTGTGAGGTGAATTGGAACATTATTGTTATTACTGAGGGAGCTCTGGGTTCAGCTAATTACCAAACACCAAACACTCCACAGTTATTACTGTCAGACTACAAAATCTACACAAACCCGCAGATTCATACTGGATCAAAGTCACTCCACAGTTATTACTGTCAGACTGTAAACACTACACACGCTGCAGATTCATACTGGATCAAAATCACTCCACAGTTATTACTGTCAGACTGTAAACACTACACACACTGCAGATTCATACTGGATTATAATCACTCCACAGTTATTACTGTCAGACTGTAAACTCTACACACGCTGCAGATTCATACTGGATCAAAATCACTCCACAGTTATTACTGTCAGACCGTAAACACTACACACACTGCAGATTCATACTGGATTATAATCACTCCACAGTTATTACTAATAGTGCTGTCCTCCTATACAGGTGAACAAGAACAAGAAATGGCGCGAGCTCTCCACTCTTCTGAACGTGGGCACATCCAGCAGCTCGGCCAGCTCCCTGAAGAAGCAGTATATCCAGTACCTGTTTGCTTACGAGTGTAAGGTGGAGCGTGGCGAGGAGCCCCCGCCAGATGCCTTCGCTATGGGGGATGGCAAGAAGCAGCCACAGCAGGCCAAGATCCAACCCCCATCACCAGGTCAGGAGTGCAGCTGTCTGACTGGACTTTACACTGTTACGCACAAAACTAATCAACATCATTTACTTAATTACCTCTACTCTATTCAGCTAAAATGCTTTGAGTGTGTACGTTTTTTTATATCAGTTATTAGTTTATTTATTTACTTATTTAGCTTTGGAGTAATATATATCTAGATTGTCTATGGTAAACATTAAACAAGCTGATTTCTGGACTATTCAAATTGTCTTAATAATTCAGTGGCTGAGATGTGAACAGCCATCCCAAGCGATTTGGTGTAAAACGGCTGATCGTAGAGAAACTTACAGACCGATTTCCTTACAGTGATGTTGAAGGGAATTGTCTACAGTGCAAATATAGCCATTTTATTTAGTTTCTAGAAACACCTGTGAACCTACACATACCTTCTTTGTTTTGAAAATGGTGGAAAATTGTTTTAAAAATATAGTAACTTAACCCTTTTGGGGACTGTGTTTTAGATGATGCATGTTCACATTATCAGGGAAAGTGACTCGGATGGTTTGCGAAAAGAAAAAGTAGCGAATTTAATGTTGTGTTTGTACCGCTTCTTATTATCTGTGAGTTTATTGGCGGGTAGTAAAGTAGAAATCTTACTGCTGCCTCTGACTTTTGTAGTCCCAGGGTTTCTCATAATCTGATTACCCAAACGCATGCACACGGACTGAATTAGATTACTGATATTAATCTAGATTAGGTGTCTACAGTTACCCGATTAATAAGTGCATGTAAACAGATGCATGTAAGAGTGTAATATAACACACATAGGAGAACAATATGGCAGATATGATCACAATACTTGAAGACGGCATCTGAACAAGATTAAAAAACAAACTTGTAGTGCCACAATTTAACAAGCTACCAGAAACTATGTATACAGTGATTGAATGTTTTGCACCGATACCAGTTAAACAGGGCCAGTGATGCTCTCTTTGTAATGAAGCACTCATTCGCTCCGTGTCCTTTGAGTAATGATAACATCCACAACGTCCTCAGAAAGGCTTATTATGACAAAATATGACTATAAGGATAAATACGGTCATATTACCCATCTCTTGCATTTAGCCTGAATGATGGTCCTCCAGGCTTTTCAGCATGTCACCTTCCCCATATTCTCATCTGCCTTGAAATGAATGGGGAGCTGGCTGTGCGTGAGCTAAAAATATCTGACAGGTGATTGAGTCAAGCTGTGAGAGGAAAAGAGAAAGGGGGGAACTGGGGGAGGGGAGCTGTCACGAGGCCGGCTGAAGGAATCACCCCCCTCCTCCCAGCCCGCGGGCGAGTAGCTGATGATGTCAGAGAGAGAGAGAGAGTGTGAGAGGGGGAGAGAAAGAGAGAGAGAGAGCTGTCAAGCAGCAGGAGGGGGGATTCCCCCAGAGAAGATTAATGGGGGAGGAGTGTGGGATATAAACAAAAATGACCTCCGTCTGACCCCCTCATGCACAGCGGACTAGTGAGCCAGCACTTTTTTTTTCCCTCTCTGCCTTTTTTTTTTCCTCCCTTGCTCTGAGTGAATATGGCAGTGAGGTCATTTCAGTTCACACAGACTGGAAGTGCCCTCCCATAACCCGCCTGCATTGTTTGCTCTGAGCTGAAGTGCGGCTGCCAGTAGTTCTGGGCCTGGCAATGTTATGAAAGCTTTCACAGCCCCCATTGTACTTCACTGTACTTCTTCTGAAGAGCTGCCACTCAACCTGCACCACGTTACAGGAATACAAACTGACTTTATGACTTTTCATAATTAGGTTAAGCTTGATGATGTCTGAAATGATGATGGCCACTTTTTTTTTTTTCCCGTGAACGTGCAAGACTGCAGAATTCACATTTTATTGGACTGTGGGACTGAAAGTATGGGGTTGTAGGATTTGAGAGCCCTTCTCTCCATTCATAATAATACGGAATGAAAGTTCATTTCCTCCCACTTCCTTCCATACTTCTTACAATGGCCTCAAAAAAGAGTTTGGGACACCACTGACCAGCTTTAATGGCATATTTCTAGGCTACTTAATAAAACATCCGGGAAATAAACTGCATCTTTCAGCACAGCTTTAGATCGACGGAGGACTTTTTGTGAGGAGAAGAATTCCAACCAGACTGCACTAAGGCTTCTATAACGAACAGACGTTGAAGCATCACCGTTTCTCCTGCAGTGCTGTTGCTGGGTTTGTTGATGGGATCGTGAACTCATAAGAGCACAAAGACAATGTAGATGGAAGCCTGAAGATGTCTGCAGAAGAGTAATGATCCGAAACACAGCAGCTGCCTTTTGAAGGAATACTTGACCAAATAGAAAGTTGCAGTCTCGGAATCGTCTGTGTAAAGGAAAATCCACGTGGTTGGACATTTTGTTTTCCAAACACAATGAACTTAATATGTTTTTAAGTTCACAGACATCTAAATACTTTTACGGGCCACTGGATGCAGTGTCATTTTGCTTGATGATGTGGTGACGTATCTTGTTTTGTTTGCTTACCGTGTTCAAAGTTTTCCAAAAAAAGAAGTAAGGAAAGAAAACAAAGGAAAGAAGGACAGAAAGACTTTCTCATCTTTCTAACATCTTTTCTCCTCTTTGTTTTACAGCAAACTCTGGGTCTCTCCAGGGGCCTCAGACTCCACAGTCAACAGGCAGTAGCTCCATGACAGAAATGCCAGGAGATCTGAAGCCCCCTACTCCAGCCACCACTCCCCACAGCCAGATGACACCTCAGCAAACTGGCAGGTGAGGAACGTCAGCAAGCGTATACGAACCTCCATGTCTTACACCGTCCTTTAGGTTGCCCTAAATTGGATTTATAATTATCACCCAAGAACAGTAAAGAGATGTGGGTAGAGTGCTTTAGGAGGTTGAACATTTCAGCATAACCATTATAAGTATAAGTAAATACATATAAATCAGATGTTGGGGGAATTTGTCTCCCTAGCTGTATTTTTTGCACTTTGTTTTCAAGTCTATCAACACTGTTGGACACGCAATGTTTGCCAACAGATCATCTGTCCTATAGCGTCATATCCAGTGACCATGCCTCAGCCTCGCTTTGTCAGATCGATACCACTTACCCCGCTGGGAATGTTGTAAAATGATCCTCCTTCTACACAGTTTGAACAGTTCGCCGCACAGCAGGATCCAAAGTGCTCAATTTTGACGGTTAGCCTCGAAACCACAAGAGAGAATTTGGAAGAGGCAGGTGTGAGCTGCGCACTGATTCAAGCTTTGTAAATGTACGAATCCATTTACACGTTTTGTAGCACCTCTTCCGAACTACCGTGCTGAAAAATAACTATGTTTGTATCTTAGAGATTGAGCTATACAATTTAGAAAAATCGGTGTGATTTTGGAAGACTTGGTTGGAAGACTTTGGAAGTCATCATCGCAGGGTCATTTAAGGCTCTTCACTGTAACTAACGTACAGGCATTAAACATTTCAAATCGGAACACGTTTGTCTCCTCTTGCTCTTGCCTGTAGAAGCAGTGGTGTCAGTGTGCAGGACCCCTTCTCTGAAAGCTGCGACCCAGCGTTCCAAAAGCGGGGCAGCATGCCACCTGGCATGATGTACCAGCAAGGTGGAGGTGGTGCAGGTACAGATCCCAGTGCGAGAATGCAGTTTGACGCTAACAAGGAGCCTTATGGAGCCCCAAGGAAAGGTGGGTCAGCATTCTTGTGCGTGATATTGAAAGGAAACTTTTCGGTCGTGTCTGCTCAGTGTCATTTACTTAGTGTTATTGGTTCAAGTTTTGCAAGTGCCAGTACCCTGGCTCGAAGTGCTGCATTTGTAACTGAAGGTATTTCTTGGACAGTGCTGCCCTCTAGTGTCTACAACATGCCAGATCCTAGTTGTCATTCTCAGCTGTAGGGCTGCCATCAGTTTTTGAACAGTGTATGTGTTTGTAGGCGGCAGCGAGCCCTTCATGCCTGGACAGTTGCCCAGCAGTGGCATGCAGGACATGTACTCACGTGGAGCCCCTGGAGGACAAGGCATGGGCCCACGTCCTCAGTACCCTTACAGTCCTGGCTTTGAGAGAAGGTTAGTGACCACTCACAGTATGGTATTGATGGACTGATATCTAAATAAAGCTGGGACTTGCTTGTTGATGTCTCTTGTGCCTTTTGCCTTATTCAGGCCAGATCATGCCATGGGGCCAGAGGGTGGAATGGCTCCACCTGTGAATCAGAACAGCCTGATGCCTTCCAACAGTGATCCGAGCATGTACTCAGGCAGTAGATACCCCTCCCATCAAAGGTAAGGAGTGTTGGAATTTATGGATGTGAATGAGTAGAGGTCTGATCTAAACGTCCCAATCTACAGTAAACTGTTTTTTGTCCATAGACATGGACATGATGGTTATGGTCAGCAGTATCCACAAGGCATGCCATACGGTGGACATGGAATGTATCCACAGCCACAAGTAAGTGCTCTTATGTAGTGTTCTTACAGTAAACACATGTACTATACAGTAAACCAGTGATTACAGCCCAAAACCCATTGGATTATCTTTAGCATATGCAAACGGTTTGCAATGGCATCTTGCATATGGTCTGATTATTACAGTTAACGTCTGTGTGAAGCTAAAATCAAGAAATAAAATCAAAAGGCTTTTAACTGATTCCTCTGTGCCTTCTTAGGGTTACAAGAGACCTGGGGAAGGGCTGTATGGCCCTTCAGCGAAACGACATGAGGGTGAGACCTACAGCATGCAGTATGGCAGCCAGCAGCCAGACATGTACAGCCAATATGGCGGTGGATACCCTGATCGCAGACCCATGCAGGGGCAGTTTCCCTACCAGTATAATCGCGAGCGCATGCAACACGGAGGACAGGGTCCTCCCCAGCATGGCATGATAAGTGGAGGGCCATCTTCCAACCCCAGTGGAGGGCCTCACGGTAACATGTGGCACCCCAGGACGGATATGGGCTACCCTTACCCTGGAAGACAAGGCCATGGGCCACCGTATGCCTCCATTAGTCGTGCAGATGACCCAGAGGGCAGGCCAAATCAGGACAGTCAGTGGCCAAGCCATCCTGGTCAGCGTCAGTCACCTTATCCTCCCCAGTCTGCCTCTAGCTCCATACCCCCCATGACAAATCGTCAACCTCCCGCCTCATACCAGTCCCCTCCAGCCATGCCAAACCACATCGCCCGTGCTCCTAGCCCAGCACCCTTCCCTAGGCCCATGAGTGGTTCCATGTCCCCCAATAAAGCTCATTTGATGCCGTCTATGAAGGTGCCCAAGCCAGGGGTGCCTGGATCCATGCCAGGCTCCCAGAGTGGTATTGTCCCAGGCCAAAGCCTCCCACTCATGCACAGAGAGATCAGTTTTCCACTGGGTTCTGTCGAAGCTACGCAGCCTCAGCTAAAACCTCGTCGAAGGTTAACTTCGAAAGACATCGGTAAGAGTCCCAAAGTCATTTACAGCGTTAACATTAAACAACAAAGCAGTACCGTGTACCAGAATATTTTGAATTTTGGAAATCAGTTGTATTTTTTACTAATAATTATCTGAAGGGGTCAGTGATGGACATGTCTCGTTAAATGATTTCCTATTGCCAGGCCAACTCCAAATTTGCCTGGACGAACCAGGAAATAATTGTCTTCTTCATGAGCCTAATAGTAGCCACTTGCTTTAAACTGGGAATTAATCTTCAATCATAACCTCTAATTAGTCAGTTTGGGTGTAAAGACTTTGGGTTCGGCTCAGAATTGTTGTTCCCTCGTAGGCACACCAGAGGCCTGGCGTGTGATGATGTCTCTGAAGTCTGGTTTGCTAGCAGAGAGCACTTGGGCCTTGGACACCATAAACATCCTTCTGTATGACGATAGCACAGTGTCTTCCTTTACCCTGTCCCAGGTACACGTCTAAGCTAGGTGCACTTTGAGTTGCTCCAAAACGTGTTAGCTGTTCTGACCTTACTGACGTTTTGTTCTCTGTTTATGTAGTTGCCAGGTTTCTTGGAACTTGTAGTGGAGTATTTCAGGCGATGCTTGATTGAGATCTTTGGGATCCTGGAGGAGTACGAAGTAGGTACTGAGGGACAGAAAACACTTCTTGGACCCCTTCCAGAGCCAGCAGGCAAGGAGGAATCTGAGCACCAGGAGCTGGATACCCATTCAGATACAGAGCAACTAGACAAGAAGCTGGAAGCAGAGCCTCAAATGCGTAACCCCAGCAGCACATCTGGAGCAGATCCATTAGA
Source organism: Semaprochilodus insignis (assembly GCA_034552555.1). NCBI lineage: Eukaryota > Metazoa > Chordata > Actinopteri > Characiformes > Prochilodontidae > Semaprochilodus > Semaprochilodus insignis. Next base: position 34,604,229 of record CM067481.1, on the reverse strand, counting down.
GAAGAAGCCAGCAGAGACGACTGATCAGGATGAGAAGAGAGACAGGGAAACGGGCAAAGAGGAGCATCCACCCTCAGAACCCAGGCCCAAGCAAGCCAGCAAGTATGACAGGCTGCCAGTAAAGGTGGAGGAAAGGGAAGCAATTGATGACCTGGTGGAAGACCGATCAGAGCAGCTGGGCCTGGTTGGAGAGTTTACCAGCGGCCTGCTGCACTGGAAAGCTGGTGGAGGTGACTCTACTGCACACATTCAGACCCACTTTGACAGGAAATATCAGGAGACAGGAGCTAAACCCTCACCGGCCAAGGAGTTTGAGGAGGAAAAGAGGAAAGACCAGGAGAGTCAGGATCCTAGTAATGAAGAGGAGAGAACTCAGAAAGAAGACAAAGGTGCCACAGACACGGGTTTGGGAGTCACCGTGGATGACGCTTTGCATTCCCATTCAATGTCCCTGCCAGAGAACGAGGCCCAAGCCTCACCTTTGCGAAGCCAGAAGAACCACAGCATCATCCTTCTAGAAGACGAGCCACGCTGCTGGGATGAGGCACCCCTCTCCACAGCTGAGAATTGGCAGGATGAGCTGGCCAAGCGCTGCATATGTATCTCCAACATAGTCCGAAACCTCTCCTTTGTCCCAGGTAACGATGCTGACATGGCGCGGCATCCAGGCCTGGTGCTTATACTGGGCAAGCTGGTGCTGTTGCACCATGAGCACCCAAAGCGGAAAAGGACGCCTCCGACCTACCAGCGTGAAGAGGAGCGAGGTTTGGCCTGTAGTAAGGATGAGTGGTGGTGGGACTGTCTCGGTGCCTTGCACGAAAACACCTTGGTCACCTTGGCTAACATTTCAGGGCAGCTAGATCTATCAATCTATCCCGAGAGCATCTGCTTACCCATCCTAGACGGGCTTCTGCACTGGATGGTGTGCCCGTCGGCCGAGGCCCAGGACCCTTTTTGCACGGCAGGTGGTTTCTCCTCACTTACACCGCAGAGGCTGGTGCTAGAGTGCTTGTGCAAGCTGAGTATTCAGGACTGTAACGTGGACCTGCTATTGGCCACTCCACCATTCAGCCGCCAAGAGCGCCTCTTCTCGACGTTAGTGCGCCACGTGGGCGAGCGCAAAAGTCAGGTGTGCCGCGAGATGGCCGTGGCCATCCTCTCCAACCTGGCACGGGGCGACCCCACAGCGGCCCGCGTCATTGCCCTTCAAAAGGGCAGCATCGGGACCCTGATAGGCTTTTTAGAGGACAGTATCGCCATGGCACAGTATCAGCAGAGCCCTCACAGCCTCCTGCACGCAGGACACCCGACGCACCCGGAGCCGCCTAGCATCAACATGATGTGCCGGGCTGCTAAAGCCTTGCTGGCAATGGCTCAGGTGGAAGAGAACCGGCCAGAGTTTGTGCTGTACGAGAGCCGGCTGCTGGACATCACGCTGTCGTCTGTGCTGAACTCGAGCGTAGTGGCCATTATGTGCGAGGTACTGTTTAAGCTCGGGCGCTCGTGACATGAGCAGCAGCCATCAGCGAGCCACCCAGGTTGAGATCACACAGAGTTGTTGGTGTTATATTTTTATTTAATGAAAAGAAGAAAAAAAAAAAAAGACAAAAATGTTTTTACATACAAAGAAATATATAGAGAATATATATAGCTCCTCTACCCCATTTTTTTTCCAATTTTCATTTTGGATTTTTAAATGATTTTAATACAGATATTTAATACTTCATGTTTTTTTCTATTCTTTTTTTTTTTTTTTAACGGTTTGTCCCCACTCCCTCATTTTCGTTTTAACCAAAGTTGGCATCTGATCGATACTGTATGTTAGTTTTTAAGAGTTTGCTCTCGAAATGTTTTTATTTTCATTGTTTGTGGCTGTTTTGTTTTTGTTTATTTTTCCGGTGGGATTTGTTTATTTGGGGATGCGGATGCGGATTTATTTAAATTGTGCGACGTGTTGTAGATAGAACTTCTCTTGCGATGTGTCAAGATAAAGATAAAAAAAAAAAAAAAACGAACAATGAATTTTCCTGGGGTAATCCATGTATCCAGCTCTAACAAAGCTTTGTGCAATAGGATTTAGACGGCTTGTTGGATGGGGAGCTTACCAAATGTGAATGACTCTTTACCACAGGCAATATTCAAAATCTGACAACCAGTATTGCACTGCGTAACCGCACCAGTATCTGAGGGTAAAAGTGAGAGCTGGTTTTGAACTGACCTTCTTCCATCCAGTATGTCCATTAGATCGTAGGTTCAACTCTTGGAGAAGTTGAATTCTAAAGTGCTTCGGTTACCACTCCTCTCCATTTTTGATTCATGGGCCAATTTGTATATATGAGCTGTACAGTAAACAGGCCCCTTTCACTGCCCCTTTTCTCCCCGCCCACCCCCTCAAAGAGACGTGGTGTTATACAGAGCGATGGTAGACGATGCTAATTATTAACAGCAATTCGGAAATGAAATTTTCACCCTACCATCTTCTGTTGAGGGCGACGTAATGACGCGTAAGAACGCAAGTTCCCGTGTGGACTGTGCACACAATTCTGTGAAACAGAGGTAGGAACGACACCCTCGAATGGCCTTAGATGTCTGGCTTAAATAATAAAAAAAACCTCTCACACAAAAAAGAAAAAAAAAAACAAGAAAATGAATGAAAAAGGAAAAAAAAAAAAAAAACAGGCTCATCAAACAAGTCAGTTGGTGTAACTGTAATCCAGCGCAAATTGAAGTTATCCCAATATGACTTAAGCAACAATTCCAATGACAGTGTACAACTCTGTGAACTTTTTTTTTCATGCCATATGATTTGATGACCATTGTTTATTAGTATAAAGTCTTTATACTACATGTTCCACATGTTTAAAAAGTAAATGTACATGAAATCTGCTTGAGCACTGTGACGGCTGTTTTTGAGTGTTTTGTCTTTTCATTCGACGGAATCCTGGAAATCCATACAACTTCCGAAAACAGCTCTTGGCGTCATCTTGATGAAGTTGGTATACAGTAGAGCAGACGTTCTCAACCTTTTCGCCTAAAGGTCCAGCTGTTTATCAGTAGAAAGCTTGAAGCCCCCAGGTAAACAACAAACCTGTTTTTGCCTTGGGATATTTTCAACACGTCAATTTTCGGGTGCCACAACATGCAGCGTGTATTACTGGTCGCAAAATATTGACATAAGCTTGTTTTACTCTTGAGCTCGAGTGGAATGGTCAAGCAGAACACTCCACTCGAAGTAGGGCTGTAACCGTACACTCAGTTCAGTTAGATTCACGATGCTGGGTCCATGGTTTATCATTTGTATGATATTTTGAACTGAAGAAAAATGGTGACACTGCGTGCGGCGTGTTGGCACAGCGGGTCAGTGGGTCCTGTCAGACTGAAGGGCCTGGGTTCGGTTCCCAGCCAGGGCAATCAGGGTCCCTTCTCTGTGGAGTCTTCATGTTCTCCCCATGTGCGGGTGTGTTGCCTCCTGGTGCCCTGGTTTCCTCCCATACTCCAAACACATGCAGTCCAGTGAATTGGAAACGCCAAATTGCTCCGTAGGGGTGTGCGTGTCTGCCCTGTGATGAACTGCTGGCCTGTGCAGGGTGTTTGCTGCCTTCTGCCCAGTGAGTATAAGCTCCAGACCACCCAGCACCCCCCCCCTCGAGATCCAAGGGGATTAGAAGGTTGAGTGAGTGAGTGAGTGATCGATCAGATTGTCTCTTTAACACATCTGTCTCGACTCCTAAATGGCTTAACAAACTACTGATGAGCTGAATCAGACGTTGCTAGAGTTAGTAAAGTGAACTGGATTCACAGGACTGAGAATAACTGACAGCTACTCGTCCGACTCTCAACCATGAATAAATGTAAGGAGTATCAATAGGAGGCTTCTAGTCCCTAAATAACCACCGCGGAGTAACCAGCAGCAAGTGGAGTTACTCAGCTCCTCCTGGCCGAGCACTCCTCCACACAGNTAACTGACAGCTACTCGTCCGACTCTCAACCATGAATAAATGTAAGGAGTATCAATAGGAGGCTTCTAGTCCCTAAATAACCACCGCGGAGTAACCAGCAGCAAGTGGAGTTACTCATCTCCTCCTGCCCCAGCACTCCTCCACACAGCTGCTGTAGCATCACCGCTGGCTGGATATTTTCCCTTTAATGACGTTACGCGAACTAAATGTGTGGAAAACATCAGCAGCAGTCACAAGCGTGCTCACGCTGACGCCCGCAGGTGGTATTTCTGTACAAGCTGGAGGATATTTTGGGTTTGGTGGATTTTTTTTTGCTTCTGACAAAATGTTCTTTTCTGGTGAAAGCTAAATTCAGTCTCCCTCTAAACGCGATGCTGGATCTCATTACGGGAGTTAAACTAAACAAACCCAACAAATTATTAAATATATCGTTTTAGTATCAAGTACCTAAAAATTGGTAACTTTGTTTCCATGAGAACGCAAAAACATTCCAGCAGCAATAGTTCCTTCAATTCAGATTCTCATTTTATCAGAACTGGACCAAACTCACCAGGCCGCCAGCTTGGCTCCAATACCAGTTAGAACAAGCCCTCTTCCTTTTGGACCACTTGGACTTCATGTGCCCCATCAACAGACCCCTTCTCTGTTTAAGCCTGATCACTTGGTCCAATTGGAGAAGAGCTGAGGAACATTCCTATTAGACAGTCTTGAATTTTTCAGTTTAAGCTATCTGGCCAAGTGAGGAATCCTGTTTTGTGGAATACCGCCCCCCCCAATCTCATCACTGCAGCCTGACAAAATGACCCTTTTCAAAGCTCCAAATAATCATAGACATAAGCCAGTTTTATGTTTTAGAAGCCAGAGCGAACAATAACAGTGGACTTGCTGGCCTTTTAATGGGAACTCCACTGATTTCCCAAACTTCTACAAACACCCCGTTCTAGAGAGACTCACCAAGCTGATAACAGGAACCAGACGTCCGAAGAGTTAAGTCCCTTTACAAGCTCCCCCACAAAGTTATTACCTCAAATGGCTCCGAACACGCTGCCGGATGTCTGACACATTGCTTCCTGATAGGTTGGTGATAAAGTTTGAGATTTAATCATATTTAATCCATTCGTGGTACATGCCGGGTGTTCTGAGGCCAAACAGACCCCCAAAGAACACTTCAGATTCTACCATCAATAACATTCCTTATAAAGCTCCGAAGGTGTGTGTAGGTTCACTGGTGGTGGTGGATAGTAAATAGCATGGTTGTATTTTTGTCCTAGACATGGTGAGCCCTGGATCCCATCACCACCACTGTAACGAGTCTCCAAGTTGCTCTACAAACGAATCATTTCACATCTCAAGCACCGAATTAAGAAAATCTAAAAAGCTGGTGGAATTCCCCTTCAGGTCTGGATATCAGCTAACCTGCCGAGGGTAAGCACATTCAGTCTGAGTAACCCTGTCCTCGCTGTAACCCTCCTCTCCCCTTCGGCCACAAGAGAACACTCAGGTCAGACACAGATCCGAGTGGGGAGTCAAACCGGGCGAAGGCAAGTTCCAAGAAGTGGTGACATGGGGCTCTCAAGATCTACCACCCTGGGGTGTGTTTCTCCAGAGCATCGCTGAGCAACTACTAGAGTTAAACGATAAAGAGATCATCTTCAGCAGTCTCTCTCCATAGTGATGCTCCCGGGAAAGAGGAGCCATGGATAGGTCAGTTCCAACACACCTGGCTCTAACATTCAGGCTCCCCTAAAGGCCCCCCCGACTCCCTGGATCAGGTATGTTTGATTAGGGTTTGTAGCTAAACTGTCCATGGCTATCCACCGCTGAAGCCATGTCCATGCTTCGGGAGCTAATGCCAATTAAAGACATCAACAAAGTTGACCCCAGGTCCTTCGGGTGCAGTTTTGTGAAGCCTACAAGTGCTGGCAATCATAACAACTTTGTTGTTTAGTCTTGCATGGAAATAAATAAAACAAGAGTGGCAAAAATACCAATGATGATATTTTCAGAATAATTATTATGATATTAAGGTGGAGGATACACATATGCCCCAGCAAAACAGTAGTGCCACACTTAAAACAGACTGGGGGGGAAAAAAAACGAACAGAGACGGAAGGAACAAAAAGAAAAACAGAATAAATTAATAAAAATAAGGCAACAGCATCATGCGCTAACATCCAATCAGCTACATGGTACAGTGGTTGCAGGTGGTTGTTATTAATGGGCTCTGTAGATCTGGACTAAATCTGGACTGTTTCATGGTCCGAGCAGTTGTTTGGGTTTTGTAGAGGTACTGAGCATACCTCTGTACTGTGATGCTGTTTTACAGAATTCCAGCATCCGTTTGCCCACGGTCTGCGGTGAGACCAGATAATGATAGTTGGACAGCGTAGATGAGAATCACCACCAAAGCAGTCTCGTCAATCGAGCACGGCGGTCACTGCATTCTCAGCTAGAGCTCAACTCGGAGCAGGCTGATCATCCGGGGTACAAAGTCCGTGAATGCTGTCACGTCTCCCAGCATTAACCGATTACTTTGACTTCAACAGAGAGTCCCAATCAAAAGGCGCTGTGTTTTGTTGGGCCTCTTCAGGTTTTGGGATGGCAGGGAAAATGGACTGCATTTTTTGTCGGAATTCCACCAACTGCAACAGAGACAACAGGATAATATTCAGTGTTACATGGTACAAAACAGTGTAAATAGACTGTCCTATGAAAAGGTAGTGTAATTCCCAAAGTCTGTAATCACCCCTGACAGGACCACCACAGAGCAGGTATTTTGTGGGTGGTGGATCATTCTAAGCACTGCAGTGACACTGACGTGGTGGTGGTGTGTTAGTGTGTGTTGTGCTAGTATGAGTGGATCAGACACAGCAGTGCTGCTGGAC
>CM067481.1:34575356-34596885 GCA_034552555.1 Semaprochilodus insignis | reverse complement strand
CAGCAGCCTGTAAGTAGCAGCCATGCTGTGTGATTGTATCCGTGTTTGCCGGTTGAAGCAGATCATCTTACTGGAACTGAGAGTTCCATAGTGAGGAACAGCTTTAATCTACTGTGTGTTGATGTCCAGATGGAAAGCCAGTAGCTAGTATAGGTAACATTAGCTACTAGCATTAGCTCCAAGTAACTAGCATAGCTAACTAAATAGTGTGAGGGCGGAGCTTATTTACACAGAGGGATATTTTATTTAGTCTATTTCCACATGTTGCTTCTGTGTGATCATCGCGGGTGATGTCTCGCCCTAAACCAGCTAATCAGAGCAGAGCTCATCCAATTATTCATGAGCTCACCAAAAAAGGAAAACAGCTTGATTCATTCTGGGGTCAAATAATAGGGTGTAAATGGGGGTGTAAAACTGCATATGGGCATTTCTTCACCCAGAACCAAGCCACAACCTTCTATGTAGAACATCAGAGAACAATTTACTACACTGAATAAATGCATTCTATGGCACCTTTAACACAGTATGAGGGCAATCAAAGATTGCCAGTAGTTTGGCATGCCACATGTAGTCCATATAGGCCTATAGTATGTATCTGTTCCTGCTGCTGTATTAAAACCTTGTGACTCCTTTTTTCTCTATTCATATTTTGTTTACACTGTATCAACATTTCAACCATTAGAAATAGCCCCAAATTATAATCCCATTATGCTAATACACATAAAAATATTTTTTCCCTTTACCTTTTAAGGTTACCATGGTAGAGATATGAGGTTTTGGTTATGACACTGTTATGTTTTAAGCATATTGTTGCTGTCCAATGAAAAACATGTATCTCCATTTTTGTAGATTTTTACTTTATACATCATTTGAACACAACAGCTGCTGTTTATACTGTGTAAATGGACCAACAGAAATGGCCTAAAATTGCTCTGAAGAAAGTCTGGTCCATTGACTTACATTGAAATTAAATGAGGTTTTTGCCCTCTCCTGTAAAGTTGCCATTTTGTAGATACTTGTTTTTCTTTGGACAGCGACAATATCTAGGAATGCATCGTGACCTGCAATGTGTGGATCATATGTAACCAATGTGCAATATTAGACCAGCGTCGGACAAAGCTGAAGAAAAAGGTGCGCATTAATCATTAACAGTGCTAAAAGCCAGGGCCTTTTGTATTCCCATGGAGCCTCCACTATCTTGCCTGCCATGTGACATGCCGGGGTCTTTTTTCTTGCAGATTGGGGAAAGCCAGTGAGCAAACACAGGTGTTTTGAAGTCAGCAGCGATGTCAGGGACAACCGCAAACACGGCCAGCAATGTCTGACCCAAAGATAGGCACTGTTTGCTGCCGCTTCCTCATTTAAGCCCACATTTCAAGTCCTGCCGCCTTTTCTCTCTCAGACAGCCACCATTCACATGGGTGGCTGAAAGAAAGAGCAGAGAGAGAGAGAGAGAGAGAGAGAGAGAGAGAGAGAAGAGACACTGGGAAAGAGACAGAGAGAAAGAAAAAAGGAAATTAGCAGCGCAGAGCAAGCATGGACATGCTAACTCTTTTGAGGAGCTAGCAGTGGATAGTGGAGTGTGAGTGGGAGAGCAAACTAATTAATGGTGTTCAGACCCTCACTTTCCAAGACAAAACAAATTTATTTTTCTCAAGTGGGGCTATTTCCTCGACCTCTTGTCACAGGGGTTGATGTCAACAGGGGTTGAAGCTACTTTGCCTTTACTGTGAAGTGGCCATTTGTAAATACTTTGGCATTATAGTGAGCGGTAGAAGCATACAATGCTGTCAGAATAAACCGTATATCTCCGTATATCTCATCTTTGAACGCAGTTTGAACGATCCTGTTGTCCTTTACATTGCTTATACGCATTTTATAATAATTGGACCAAAGGAAATGGCCCAAAAGTACTTGGAAAAGGTCTGGTTCCATTGACTCCAATTCAACTTCTCCTGTAAAGCCTTGGAGATACAAGGTTTGCTCTGACAGCAGCAATATCTTATAATCTAATAAGCTCACAGGACAAAAAATGAGTCCCCTGTGACTAAAATGTACCTAATATCCTGTAATACCTCCACAAGCACCCATAACAGCTGTGACTGGATTTGGTATGGCTTGGACAAGTTTCTGGATGTAGGCCACATCAGTGTTCAGACACTCTTGCATCAAAGAATTGGTAAGATTTGGTGGATGCCTTCCATGTCTCAAATCCGAGGAGAATTCCCTGTAGACTGGGATTTTAGCCACTGCTGGTAGACTCGTATGACCGTACGCTTCCATACACCTGCAGATTCAGCTACTTCCTTCACACTATGGTCTTTGGCATGCCCAAATGCAGTCAGTCCTTTTAGCCAATCATTAACATCTGCTTTGGAGCCATTTTCCACACGTGGAACGAGACATTCACTGCACTGTAGCACCTCTTCTCAATCTATGGATCCCGTCACTCACACCCCACAAGTATTTATAGCCCCATCATCCTCGTGCAGCGCCATCTGCAGGAGCCTGAAGTTACTACCACCTTTTTTTGGCTGGTGAGCTTAATTTCCCTGTACCGTATTTAGTTATAAGACTGAGTGATGGGGATCTGTGGAGGTTAAAAGGAGATTAAACTCAGTAAATAATCTCTGGTAAAAATGGATGATGAAGGTGTTAGGAGCAAACACGGAAGATAAGCAGGATCGAGGGTCCAGGGTTGTGAAAGGAGGCGAGCGAGGCTCTTTGACAGGCCTCTGCAGGAACGGCCCGCCCTGCAGCATGAGATGCATGAGAATAGCAGCCAGAACAAAGAGGATCATTGAGTCGGTGACTGTATGCAGATCTCACTGTATTACTCACCACTCTCTTTTCGCTGCACCCTAAGCTACGTATCTATACACTCACCGCTGTGTTATGTTAGTGACTGCAGCCCCCACCAAGCAGATTAAAATGGCCCAATTATATAAGGAGCGATGATGATGATGCAATATGCAAAAGCTCGAGAAGTGAATTTTAGTGCACCATCTAATGTATGCCATAACTTTTGCACCCGCCACATGCAATGTGTGTTAAGTTCAGTGAGTGAACAGTAATTGTGTATCCAAATGTGCAGAAGTGTGTTCTCTGTAGAGGATGTGAAAACGTTTCTGGTGGAATAAGCCCAGAGCAGCGTGAACTCTAAGATGGTTAATGAGTTATGACTGGTGTGGTGCTGGTTTAGCTGGTTACCCTGAATCATCACCCAGGCGTGGTATGTAAAACTATGCTGCAACATATTTGTTGTGTTCAGCAAGCAGTGATGTCCTCCATGAGTCATCCAGTTAGTGCCAGCACCATTGGCAGACGGCTGCACGATGCAGGACTACATGCACGCAGACCGTTACGACTGTCCTTAACATCACGTCAACGTCACCAAAGACTGCAATGCTGTCGTGCCAGACTGTCATGGAGAGACTCAGAATAGCAGCAGGTCATCTTCAGTGACGAGTCCTGCTTCTGTCTTGGAGATGACCAACGAATCCGTGTGTGGAGGCACCATGGTCAGTGCCAAGATGAGCGGTTTGTTGTCACACATCCAGAAGTCCTGGTGTCACTCCACCTCCACCCCTACCGCACCATCTGCAGGAACTGTGTGAGGATATTCAAGCTGCATGGGACGGATTATCACAGGACACCATTAGGAACCTCTACAACTCCATGCCGAGACGTCTGGCATGTTGGGTAAGCAAACACGGCGGCCCGACGCCATACTGAGAGACACTACTTCTGTATGTGTAGCTCAATAAATATTGATCATATCAGTCTAAATGTATCATCATATGTTGGCTTTTGTGACATCACAAACATACTGTACTCAAACTGGGCTTGGTCTTCATGTATGAACAGTTCGGCCTGTGTCCATTTTCAAACTTAAATAAAGTTAGCATCTTTTAGCTTGAATATTTTAATGCTGTGGGCCCTTTCCGTTTGCTTTTTGGCTAAATTTAGGTTTTTGACATGCCAGGCTTCATAAGACAGCTTCATAGGAGTGTGGGTGTGACTGCTAAAGGTTGGCAGTTCTTTGCTTTGCACTGCGACAGCATGTAAGACTTTGTGGGCTGCAGTAACCCATGGCTTAACATCCCTTAACACAGATGAGTCTGGAGATAAAGGCTTTGCTATTAACCTGCTTGGTCGCCTGCTGAAGAAGTTGTCTGCAGGGCGGGAGGGAAACAAAACTAACAAAAACGGTTTCCTGGTAGAGACATGACATCATCTACCTATAAAAACGGCTCGCCATCCATCAACACTCTTTGAAGTTTTTCAAGAATAAAGCCCTCATGAATTTATATGCATCCATTCTGATCAAAGCCAGTTTTGGTTTATTGTACCCCGTAAGACAACATGTCCGTCAGGTGCTGCATGGAAAATGTTTTTCTTTTGACTTCAAGACATATAAATAAATAAATAAATAAATAAATAAATGATTGCATAAATAAATAAAAGATTGCATAAATAAATAAAAGATTGCATAAAAAAACCAAACAAACAAATAAATAAATAAATAAACAGTGTTTCTCCTTACCCCAAATGTAGTCAAACAGCCAAAACATGTTTTGTGCTGTGGCTAATCCTTTGGAATTAGCTGGATTAAGTGTTGATTACTAATATAATGTGGTTTATTTAAGTCACAGTTGTAAACAAACACAGTGTAATTAAATGAATAACACTGTTATTAGTTGTAGTAGTTGTACTGTTGTATACTTCATGTCTTGTATTGAGCACATTATGTAACATCTACAGTGCAGGCTAGTAAAAATAGCTGAACCCTTAAATACATAATGACCTGTAGATCCCCTTTAGCAACATCACCTCTACCAAACGCTTCCTGTAGCAGCTAATAAGATTTGCACAGTGTTGGGAGGGAATTTTGGACCGTTTGAGTTCAGCAGCATTTCTGGGATGCCTCGCCTTACTTGCACAGCACTCTTCAGGTCATACCACCGCATCTCAGCAGGGTTAAGGTCAGGGCTGTGGCCCTCTGGTCTTCTTCTTTTCCAACCGTTCTTCAGTTGATGTTTTTGTGTGCTTCAGGTCATTGTCTCGTTGCATCACCCAATGCCTCTTCAGCTTGAGGTCATGAAAGACTGCCCTGTCACTCTACTGTAAAATGTTTTAATACACCTTTAAATTCATTGTTGTTCAATGATTGCAAGGTGTTGTTTCAATGATACTCCCTCCACCATGCTTCACAGGTGCACAGGTGTGTAGTGTTCTGTTTCCTCCAATCAAAGTTCCAGTTTTGTCTCATCTGTCCATAGAACATTTTCCCAGAAGCATTGTGGAACATCCAGGTGGTCTTGAGCAAACTTGAGGTGGGCCCCAATTATTTTTTTTTGTAATGCAGTGACCTCCTTCACTGTGTCCCTCTATGAACACTATTCTTTTTCAGGTTTTTGTAGGAGTGGACACATGAACAAAGATTTATGCAGTGTGCAGAGTCTTCTGTAGATCTGTTGCTGTTAACCTTGGGTTCTTTCTCTTCTCTTTTAGAACTGCACACCATGCTCTCGCAGTGATATTAACAGGATGACGGTCCAGCAACAAGTTCCTCCATTTGTAGACAATCACCCATGGGTTGATGTAGACCCAGGTCTGTAGCAGTGCTTTTGTAGCCTGCTCCAGCGTCCTGTGGTTCTATAACATGTCTTCTGGGGCCTTCTGAAAGTTGTTCATGGTTTACACTGACCTTTCTTGAGAAGAACAGTTTGGTGAGTAACCAGGCTTTGTGTGCTGTCTTTCTTTCATGGGTAAAGCACCTGTGAAACCTACACTTCCAATCACATCTCCTTAAATCAGAAACCTGGAGAAGCCATTAACACAGAGGTCCATGTACACTCATCATCAAAAGACTAGCTGCAGAAGGAATCAGCCAACAGGAATGAAACTTGGTGGGCAGGTTTGACATTGTGAGACAAGCCAATGATTCAAGTCGCGCATGTGACATTAGCAAGGACGGGTCTTATCGCTTTACCTGACTGACCCAACAGCCACGATTGCAGACATTCAGTGAGCAGTGATGCCTCCATGAGTCATCCTCTTAGTGCTAGCATGATTGGCAGACAGCTGCACACCGCAGGACTACATGCACACAGACCATTACAACACCTGTTTAACACCACGTCAACGTCACCAAAGACTGCAATGGTGTCGTGCCAGACTGTCATGGAGTGACTCAGAATGGCAGCGGGTCATCTTCAGTGACGAGTCCCGCTTTTGTCTTGGTGGAGACCAACGAATCTGTATGTGGAGGCACCGTGGTCAGCACCAAGATGAAGGGTCTGGTGTCACTCCACCTCCACCCCTACCGCACAGTCTGCAGGAACTGTGTGAGGAGATTCAAGCTGCATGAGATGGATTATCACAGGACACCATTAGGAACCTCTACAACTCCATGCTGAGACGTCTGGCATGTTGCATTAGCAAACAAGGCGGCACAACGCCATACTGGGAGACACTACTTCTGTACGTGTAGCTCAATAAATATTGATCATATCACTCTAAATTTATCATCATTTATTGTTCCTGGTAACCTTTATCTTCCTTCCCAACAGCACTGCAATCCCACACCTCCTTCTGGGTGCAGCTATTATTCTGATGATGAGTGTAGGTAATAGTACATCGTATGTTGCCAAAAACATATGTACAAGTCTATTAGAGATTACTAAACAACTCAACACAGTTTGAGGCTCATGTATGATGATTTAGGAACGATATCTATGCGTTTCTGTTCCTGCATTCCAGCAAGTTAATTCTGTTCCTTTAAAACAACTGACATAACTTAATAGTGTAGCTTAATATTATTAGAAAGTAGGGCTTTATCAATAAACCACTGCTGAATGTTTGAGTGGCTCTTTGCCACCATGTGTGGTCCCCCTGTACATCTGCATTAACCTCTAACAGGACCCTGGTCATGGTTCAAGTGCAGCATTTAGAGCCAGCCTTGCTGTCCTCTATTGTGCTTCACTGAGACGATGGGCCTGGAGGGGGAGATGGAGGACTGATAAGGGTTAACTGCATTTCAGCTCAGCAGCTGCTTTCAACAGTCAACACACAGCAATTAGTTAAGCCTCTCTTGGAAGTAAGCGGCTGCGGCGGGCGTGCATGCAGGAAACACAACAAAATCTGCAGTCCGGCAAAAGTGCATTGTTTTGTCCCAGGAATTAAATGTGTGTGAATGAGGCTCATGGCTTCCAGATGAACACTTCAAAAGTATTAATAAAGTAAATTAAAATAGTTCTTTTAAAATAGTGTTTAGTTGTTTGGCTTAAGTTAAAATTTAAGAAATATTAGTATTATATATAAGAAATATAAATTATATTAAATAAAATTAAGTAAACAGTATTTACAAATAACGTCTCATTTGAAACACGTTAAACAACGTTAAATGTAGATTGTGTATTAGTAACTTTCCACTTTCATATATATATACTCAAACAACAAAATTGTGTTTTATCTTAGTGAACCACTTAAGTGTATGTCGTTCTTCATTCTGCCTGCGGTGTAGGGTGGGGTTTCAGGCCTTCACATCAAAGGATATGTGGTCAGCTCACATCCACAGCTGTAAAAATCCAGCTCTAAAGGTTCAGTACAACAGCATAACAATCAGTTTCATTCCTCCAGACCCCCCTTAGATACAGCACTGATGAGCAGGAGTTCAACACATTACTGATATCTGTGTAAGTATTCTGTCAGTGTTAGAAGTGCTACCGTATGTTTGACCTGTAAACTGGTAGGTATAGTGTAGTGAGTGACACCTTTACCTGACACACTGTAAACCGAACACTACCTTCACCTGCCTGTGTAAACTGATCAAATTGTAAGTCACTCTGGACAAAAGTGTCTGCAAAAATTGCTACTGTAGAACAAAACATCATGGTGACGATACCTTTACTTAATGTATACATTACTTTGTATTTAATTTACTTAATGATAATTTACTTTACATTTATTGTAAGTCAGTGTAACCAGACTTTTTCATAAGTATTTCTGGGCAGTTTCTTTTAGTCTGTTCATCATAAAATGTACAGATAGTGTAAAAGTCAACAGGCCTTTTCAAATCATGTTCAAAACTGTACAACAACAGAAATGGAGAAAATGGAGACAAGGTTTTGTTCTGACAGCAGTAAAATATTACTATATTATACTACACTGTACTATACTATACTATACTATACTATACTACACTTTACTATACTATATTAAATATTATTACAATACATGCTATACTAAACATTACTTTAATACTATACTATACTATACTATATTATACTATACTGTACTATACAGTATTATAGTTCCATCAAATACTATACTGTACATTACTGTAATACTATAGTATTCTATTCTATGCGATACTATAATACTATAATATTATACACATTACTATAATACAGCACTATACTATACTACACCATACTATACTATACTATACTATACTGTATTAAATGTTATTACAATACATGCTATACGAAACCTTACTTTAATACTGTACTATACAATACTATACTATAGTATACTATACTATACTGTACTATACAGTATTATAGTTCCATCATATACTATACTGTACATTACTGTAATACTATAGTATTTTATTCTATGCAATACTATAATACTATAATTTTATACACATACTATACTACACTACACTATACTACACTATACTATACTATACTATACTATAATAAAGTCAAGTCAAGTAGTTTTATTGTCAATACTTCAATATGTACAAGACATACAGAGGATTGGAATTGCATTACTGTCTGACCCAAGGTGCAGCACATAAACATTTAACAATAAACAGATTACAACTAAAACTAAAACAAGAACAAGAGTATATTCAATGTAATAAACAATAAACATAAAATAGACAAACGCAAGACATACGATAAAATAAAATAAGGGCCCTGAGATAAACATAATGACACAGTAAGACACTGAAGACAATAAGGGCGAGGTATACATTAGCAACCTTGATTACCTGCTGAAACCAATACCAATCCGATAGAATCACATTTTGAAGAAGTTCTGCAACAGTGCTGTTTCTTTAATTTAACTTCTTCACACCCAGAACTTTTAGCAGTTGGTTAGCACCTTCAGACATTCACAATCAACTTCAAAATCCAGCTTTGGGCAAAAGTTTAGTTAAGCAATTAAGTGGTAGTTTAGACAAATGGATTACATCAGATTATCATTTTTTTCTTCTGATATTTGATCTGGTGATTTTGGCCAGTATCAGACCAACACCCATACAGAATACTGTATTGGCCCAGTCCTGCTAATAATGTTTCCCAATGCTACAAACAGTATTTCCATGTCTTTAGAAAGGCTTCATGACGTGTACTGTGCGGCATTTTCTAAACAAAACAAAACACATCAAAAATTGTTCAAATTCCATGTTGTGCAAATTTTCTACACATAAATAAATGAACACATCCTCTATGGAGAACACACAGTGTCTGTTTATTTGTCGAATTTACAACATAATATGTGGCCTAAAGTACATTTTAACCATTTTAACATTTGTTTAATATGTTTAACCAAGAAATAGAAACTGTGCCACAGAATGTGCAGTAAATTGATATATTGAGGATGTGTAAACTTACTTTCACTCAATCAACAAAACGTAATTTGACATTCAAATTTTGAACCTAATATTGATGTTGCTGTTAAATCAACACATCAAAAAATCAGCTGCCCTATGTCTTTTTTTTTTCATTGCATCAAAAAATCAAACAAAAGATGAAATAAAAATGATCCAAAATGACTCTATGAAAGCAATAAAATCTCTCTACATTAAGGTACATTACAGCTTCCTCTATGAAGCTACCTTTTCAGACACAGGAGGTTTTATTATGGCAGACGACTGTAAATTCTGTATCCTATCAAGATCCCATTGAAACTCCACAAGGCCAGCTGTCGTGTGAGGTGCGTGTAGGCGGCAGCTGGGCTGGATCACCTGTCTCTCAGGTAAACATGCTGGCTCCTCAGCAGCTGCTGGGCCGAGCAGACAAAAGCTGGAAGCGTGCTGCGAGCGCGGCGGATAAAGGGCTAGCGTGAGTGTGACATAGCGAGGCCTTCTGCTGATAGGTAAACATATCACTGAGCTTCTTCATCAGCATGGAAGGAGGCTCCGCCCCTGACTCCGAGCCCATTCACTGCAGACCTGCTCCATGTGTCTCCCAACATATGCCCTGGAGAAACACCTGCATGTGGTCCCTTTTCATGTGCAGGGAACTGAATGAGGAACTACGATGCCTTTTGTTGATAGTTAAACACCAGTCAAGAGGGAATAGTAGGGAAATCGGAAAAATGATCATTTTAATATGGATAGTTGACTGATTTGATGAGGTGCATTTAAACTGAACCAGAACTCGGTTGACCAGCTAGCTAGTAGGCTAAAAGATAACTGACGCTATAATGCTGCAATATAAGCTCACTGTACAAAATATGAGTCACCTGCGACTGAAACATAATTAATAGTGTGTGATACCTCCGCCAACACCGTAGACAGCTGCATTTCAATTGGGCATGGACTGAACAGGTTTCTGGATGTAGGCACAACAATGTTCATTCATCAATCAAAGAACTGTGCAATTGGGCCAGATTTGGTGGATGCCTTCCCTGACACAATTCTGAGGAGAATTCCCGGTAGACTGGGATTTTAGCCACTGCTGGTAGACCTGTATGACTGTACGCTTCCATACACTTGCAGATTCAGCTACCTCCTTCACACTATGGTCTTTGGCACACCCAAATGCAGTCACTCCTTTTAGCCAATCAGCAACATCTGCTTTAGAGCCATTTTCCACACATGGAACAAGACATTCCCTGCACTGTACCACCTCTTCCCAATCTATGGATCCCGTCACTCACACCCTATAGGTATTTATGGCCACCCCATTATCCTTGTGCAGCACCATCTGCAGGGGGCCTGAAGTTAGTACTACCTTAAACAGGCAAGGTGACTCGTTTTTTGTCCGATAAGCTTATAAGACTGAGGGAGACGTCACTTCAGTGTCTTGTTTACAGTTCAGACATGGATTAGACACATGGTTTCTGCCTTAAGTAGTGTCAAACTCAGGCTAAATCCCAGATGGCTGCCTCTTTCATTCTTTCCATTAGTCCATCCATCCTACACTGTTCACACAATGCAATGCTCAAAAGAAGATACATGTACAGATGTATACAGAAGGTTTTGATGGCACAACACTGTGTTTGCTCTAACATGCCTGAATCAGGTGTTGAATCATTAGCTAACCAATCAAATGCATTCAGAGGTGCACTGAGTGCGTTATGGGGATTTGGAGGAAATGTGTAATTGCATGCAAGGTTTGGAAGTACACGTAACGGGAATTGAAAATGGTTTCATTCAGGCCATTTTGTGTTAGTAAACAAAGTCTCAGTTGCATCACCTCGTCTCCGCTGACCTCAGTTCAGTTTGCTATCAGCTGTGAGATGATCGGGTATGTATTGAGCAAATTACTACAACAACAACAAAAACTGATTTCACAAAGCTGCAATAAAAACAGGGTCACTGATTGACCCCCTGTTCCTGGTGGTCTCCTGCTGATGTTTGTACTTCAACATGCTTTCCGTAACAGATAAAACTCATTGCAAACATACATGTGTCCAACTTGGATCCTACGCTTGGCTCAAGTTCACAGCAGTTTTCGGTCTAGTGGAGCACAGAGTGCCGCTGTTCGGTAGGTTATTTAAAAGAACCGACTGGCCGTTTAGTTCCATCCACAGGAGCACACTTTTGCGTCAAATTGCAGTCTTTGTCCAGGTGAGAAATCAGACTGAGGCAGATAGCACTGAGCATAGATAGGAGAGGCATGTGAAGTATGTGATTGACAGTGTTGGACTCCCACTGACCCACATAGCCAATAGACCGTTCCTGGGGGCCATTAAAGGATTTCTATCATAGATAATGAACTGCAGCTGGAAAACTGAATGTGGTGGAGACAATCATTCAGACACTTGCTGAAAGTTCGTTTGTGGATAGAAATCATTCAGAAGGAGGCCGACACCATTTTCCTGCACAGAAGGTCAGACTGTAACCATGTTGACTTGAGCTAACATCACCAATAAACCCAGTCCATGAACACTATCTGGGAAAATGGTGTTAAGCTAGAAGGCTACTGATTTTAGAGTCAATGAGATTAGAGTTATTTGTGCATATGCTTTATAAAGAAACTTTAAAAATAGAATGTTTTGTTAATTTCAGTGCTCAAATTCTATTTATTTGAGTGTAATATACGAAAGAAAGACATAAAATATAATGTTGTGCCATAAAACATTATGCCATGGCATGCTACATAGTGAAGGATGTATTAAATTAATGATTAATTTCACTTAGAAAATCAATAAGGGAGGCCCAAACTGTATATACGTCTGTAGTACTGTAGTAGCACAATATTTTGCATAGTGATTTTACACTAAATGGTTGTGCCACAGTCCTTTTCAGCATATAGTAGTACTATGTATAGCATATAACTATTGTACTACTATATAAACCACAGTGCTACAGTAAACAGGTATGTACAACACAGTAATAGTATATAGTACTAGTATATACTATATACAATATACTATATGTAGTTGTACTATAGTACTATAGTGCTATGCGTAGTAGTAGCACTCTGCTACATATAGTACTATATCACTATACTCATATATAGTACTAGCTCTATAGTACAGTACAGTAGTGTATAGTACAGTATAGCATAGCGTAGTATAGTGTAGAATTGTATAGTATAGCATAGCATAGTATAGCATAGTATAGTATGCTATGGTATAGTATAGTATAGCATAGCATAGCATAGTATAGTATAATATAGTATGGTATAGTATAGTGTAGCATAGTATAGTGTAGAATAGTATAGCATAGCATAGCATAGTATAGTATAGTATGCTATGGTATAGTAAAGTATGGTATACTATAGTATAGTATAGTTTAACATAGTATAGTATAGTATAGTACAGTATAGTATAGTATAGTATAGTATATATTCAATAGAAGCTGGGCGGCGTAACATATAGGGGCCAGCAGGGCAGCGAATGCCCTCCAGGAGATTCAGCAGAATCTGCGGACCGTGAGTCGAGTGCAGCATGGATGGCTTGCAGATATCTCTACTGTGACAAGGTGTGCACACTCATACTGAGAGAGGCACATCAAACAGCTGGAAGGTAACCATCATCCAGCACAGGTCAGTGGGATGGTGCGGTGGGCAGTGGAGAAAGTGGATAGTGGCCATGTCAGACTTAATACAGCATTCTGTGGGGGGTTCAGGCAAGTGCTGGAGGAGTTGTGGTGGCAAGGAGGGTATGCCCAGGGCCATGGCTTGAGCTGATAGTTTGCCAGGATGATCTTTCTTTGAACAGTGGGTTATGTAGTGACTCAGTACAGGCTCCCACTGCTCGTGTAAGGTATGTGTTTATTGTGTTGTTCTGTATTGGGGGTTGTGGGTGTTTAGTTTTGAAGCTAACCTCGCCTGTGAGTTCAGTGCTGGGTATCTATTTTTATGGCTGGTGTTTAATAAATGTGCAACAGAATCATGGCCTCCCTGAACTGTAACCTCCCAACATTTTACACTCTGAATGTTTTGCCCTGTTAAAGTGGACAAAGGGACTGAAAGGACACCTGAAAAGGCGATGAGGTGACAATTCACTGCAGACCCTCACCTTTCCCGTGTTAGTTTTCTCTTCACTGCTGTGCATCTCTTAGCGAGTGCCTTAGAAAAACAGGCCAAATCCGTGTCAACAGCACAGCGCTGGAGCCGCGCCGCGTGTTGGCTTAAACCCCTGTTTGCAATGTTTTTCTTTCCTCAAAGTTTGTCCTGGAAGCCAATCAGGCTGTGATAAAGCCCACTGCAAATATGAGGAAGTTCGCCATCCACATGTCAAGGTTTACTCAGTCCGGCTGAGGGTATATATGCACTGAAAACAGTGTGAGCGTGGCTTTGGCCCTCACAGAGAGATGGATAGTGATGGAGAGACTGGAAGAGTGACAGCAATGACCACGCATGCAGTACTGGTATGTAGCATGCCAGTTAGTTAAGGTCGCTTGGCTGAATTTATATGCCCAGAATAGTGCTATATGGAGCGTTTCTATCAGAAAGCACTGCGTTTACGGTGATCTTGGACAGATTTGCCTTTTATTCTAACATTACAAAGGTCAAACATCGGGTGTGACACTGAAATGCAAAACGTTTTTACACAGGCCAGTAATATTCAATGCTGCACAGTTTACTATTTAAATATATTAATTTCCAAGTTTCAAGTTTGGTCATCCTGTAACATTAACTCTACCTTAAAGGCCCACATGATTCTTTCTCTTCTTTTGGTGTCTTTGGTGGTGTTGTGTTGAATTCCGACTCCATGCCAGAATCCCACTTCCCTTTGCATGCATGCAAATCACGCAAATCACGATGCTACAGATTACAATTTGAGTTATTTACGCAAACAAACATCTGAAATTGTGAGTGTAATCCGTGGCCTCCATATGCCTGCTTGACACACGTGCACAGGAAGCAGTAACTAGTATCAATTCCTTCTTAATCCTCTTATGTTGGACTCATGGCAGACTTTAAACAACACTGACTCACTATTGCCTTCAGGTGCAAAGTGGTATTGCAAGACAGGACGAGCCAGGGCTAGCTGGTTAGCATACTAACTTAGGACGAAGCGGGGTTGGATTCTGTACCCTCAGCACATCGATGAATGTGTCCAGCTGACCATGAGGGACTCAAAGTGTGATTTGTGTTTATAGCGGTGGTGTACAAGTGAATTACACTCCGCAGCTGTAGAGGGAGCCCAGGAGCAAAAATACAAATTCTCGCAAAATGTAGCTTTAAGGAAGGTGAAGAATTAGAGATAATTAGCTGATGACAGTTCTAGAGCTGAACATATACTCAAACTCTTCCAACCTTATGCTAACACCCTCTATGTAGCTGGTTGCGGATCTCAAAATGATGCCTATGAAGCACAGACCAAGGCTATGATAAAAAAGCGCTTCCACTGTCTGAAATGTCATGATGAAATGACAGTTGAGGGCATATGTGGAGGTCAAGGTAAGATCTGGAAGACTAAGAAAGCTCTCAGATAGAACTTTGAGCCAGAAAGGTAAAGCACAACCCCCATATGACAACAAAGGTGAAGCATAAGGGTTTATTAGCTGATGACAGAGCTGAATAAATTCTCTGACTCTTCAAACCGTGTGCTAGCACTCTCTATGCAGCTGGCTGAGGATCTGAAAATGATACCTACAAAGCACAAAAAGGCTATGAAAAGATATCAAAGCGCTTTCAAGGCAAGGTCAAGACAAGATCTGGAAGACTAAGAAAGCTCTCAGATAGAACTGCTAGTTTGTTACCCAGTAATGCAAAGCAAAACCCCCATATGACAGCAAAGAACCAGCAGGAGTGACACAGGAGTGGGGGAGCACCATTCCTAACTGCACTGTGTTGCTTGCACAAGCATCTTCACAGAAGAAAATCTTTGTCAGAAGTAAACCTTACATGCAACCATAAAATGCATGCAAAACAACATCTAGATAAGTCAGAAGCGTTTTAGAAACATCTGTGGACTGGACTTCTTTTTCTGGAAATGCCATTTTCTAGTCTGATAATGTGTTCTTCCACACATTAACTGAGATCTTATACATCTCTTCTTCGGTCTTTGGGTTTAGAAAATGAGTAATAATTCCTTCTTTCCTCCAAACACCTGGAAAAACTGGAAAAGTTATCAGAAATATGTTCAGAAATATGTTACAGCCTGTTATAAAGAGGTAACCTGGGCTTAGTTACTGTTGTCAGACTGTGAAGGGTCAACCATGTGAATCAGTCTACCATAGCGCCTCCCTGAGGCTGACCAGTGCCGCATCTCTAGTTAGTTAAGAATACCAAAGACGGAGGCTCAGTGACTGCAGGGGAAGCAGCTAAACAATAGCAGCACAAGATTGTTTTCAGGGACTCCATGGAATTTTGATTTTGAGCCAATCAGTGGGTGCATAATTGGGGGTCCTGGAACCTTTAGGCCCCCCAGTATTTCACACCTTGGGTTTCACTAAATATCAGCAAATTCTGGAAGCAAGTATATTGCATATTTCAAGCAATAACCTTCAGTGATAGAGCATCAGCAGGCATTAACGTTTGGATGTCTGGTTCCTATCACCACCACTGAGAACAATTCTGACTACAATGCATTACAGCTATAGTCTGCTTACACCATAACCATTTAGCTACACAGAATTTAGACTTTAGACATGAGGTCTTTCTTAAACTTGGATCACAACATGTTAAAATGCTTCAGAATTTTCCCAGAATTCCCTGTTTAAAACCCCCTGAACTGCCCTGATCAATAGCGCAGCTTCTCCAAACATGCTGTTGATGGCTCGGCACAGTGAAAGCAATTACTGGGGGTCAGCAAGCACTATTATTATTCATAAATTAGCAACTGCTGCTTGAGTAAACTCAATAAGACGTGCTATGTGTGCATATGTGTGGGAAGGGTCGGGTGTGGGGGACTGGCTGAGCCTGATCTGATCTGCAGCTCAGCATAGCTCAAGAAGATAAAGCCCTCTGTGCATACAAAGACCCTTTCTGTCAAACTGCCCCTAAAACAGTCCCCACCACACACGCACACAAAACGCAAAGCTCCTCAAAGCACAGTAACTGATAGCGGCTTGCTCCTCATGAATAACTGTTACATCTTATCAGTTCGTCTTCTTTAAATGCAGATGCTAATTTCAATACTGATTCAAGTCTGAGTGAAATAATCAGGCTAAAAAGATCAACTTACACGGACATTCCGGCCTAAAACTAGAGTCTAAACCAGAGTTTCACTACAATACCCAGCATGCATTAAGCACACACAGCATATAAACCATTGGGAACCCATGTATTAGGTCTCCACTAATCCTGACTGCAGGCCCAGCCACTGAGCTGTAGGCTAATAAATACAACAAGGCTAGCATTAGTGCAACTCCAACCTCAATCACTAAACACAATTGTGACTGAGAGCTGGGATTGGATTTGGCATGTACTGGACAAGTTTCTTGATGTAGGCCATGTTAATGTCCAGCCACTCTTGCAGCAAAGAATTGGTCAGTTGGTCCAGATTTGGTGGATGCCTTCCCTGGCACAATTCTGCGGAGAATTCCCTGTAGACTGGGATTTTTGCCACTGCTGGTAGTCCTGTTTGACCGTACGCTTCCATACGTTTGCAGATTCAGCTACTTCCTTCACACTATGGTCTTTGGCACGTCCAAAATGCAGTCACTCCTTTTAGCCAATCGTTAACATCTGCTTTGGAGCCATTTTCCACACATGGAACGAGACACCTCTTCTCAGTCTAGGTATTTATAGCCCCATCATCCTCGTGCAGGAGCCTGAAGTTACTACCACCTTAAACACGCAAGGAGGCTCATTTTTCGTCCGGTGAGCTTACCTTTGTTTATCCCAAAATACAGTAGATGTCAGAGAGACAGCCAAACTGAAGAAATGTATCTAGATAGTCGGCTACCTTCTGTAACTAGCTTTTGGCTTGTGATGCTTCCCCGTCTGACGACAGCTGTTTCTCTTATTTGAATAATTCTCTCCACTGTAATGATGATCTGAAGACAGTAACTGCCTTTGTTATGAGGCTGTAACAGAGAATGAGAGTGGGCATGGTAGCACACATGCTCAAATCCTCCCTCTGAAAGCAAATCCATGGTGTGGTTGCACACCAACTGCTTGGCGGGCTGCAGCCAAGTCAAAGACTCCTTTAAAATATTTAGTCAGACATACACTTGCAATACTCCTGCATTCAAATGCCACCCCCCAACCCGGGCAGTCCACTCCACTGACATTTGGCCTCCTTCCCCATAAGAAGAGCAGACTTTTTGGTGGCGGTCATAATGGTCACTTGACAGCGGTTTCAGCTATCGTTGTGTGTGCGTACTGCTCCTTTCATTGGCTACCTGCCCCTAAATGATCTAACCGGGAGCAGCACCTTCAACATGACTGATAAGAGGATAGAATACGCTGTCGGGCAGCAGTGCTACTTCTTCATCTTCTCATGTTGGACTGATTCCACATGCACTACAGTGACTCACTATCACCTCTACAGGTACAGAGTGGTATTACGAGGCAGGATGGGGTGGGGCTAGCTGGTTAGCATGCTAACTTCAGTAGATATCTCTAGAAACCCCATATGTTTTCACCTTTGGCACACCATCAAAACTGTTATTTCTTCACAATATGGTCATAATTTTGCATCATTTTAGAATATTTTAAGCAAAAAAAAATGTACAAATTGCACCTAAAACCACAACAAATCTGTGAGAGGGCAGTAAAATCACTAAGATCAAATTCGACAATAACCTACATACACACACCTTCCACCAAAAAAGAACTACCAGAAAACTCTTACCAGACAAAATCAGAAATGGATGAGCCCTCAATTCTGTTACCACCGGGACGTATTGAGTCTAATTGAGTCTAATTGAGTCTAATTGAATTGTCCTGAAGGACAATTCATACTGGTCATAACTGCAGCAGAGAATTGCAGACAACATGTAAAATAATAATACATAGTTGCCACATGTTATTCATCATGAATGATTATTAATCAATCTAATGGCCTCAGGCACAAATGACACTCTCTGTTGAACACACCGATACCTAGGGCAGGGATAACTGAAAATTTCAGACTGATATGATCAATATTTATTGAGCTACACATACAGAAGTAGTGTCTCTCAGTATGGCTCATCCCATGCAGCTTGAATATTCTCACACAGTTCCTGCAGATGGTGCGGTAGGGGTGGAGGTGGAGTGACACCAGGTCTTCTGGATGCGTGACAACAGACCGTTCATCTTGGTGCTGACCACGGTGCCTCCACACACAGATTTGTTGGTCGTCTCCACCAAGACAAAAGTGGGACTCGTCACTGAAGATGACCCGCTGCCATTCTGTGACAGCCTGGCACGACACCATTGCAGTCTTTGTCGACATTAACGTGGTGTTAAGGGCAGTCGTCGTAACGGTCTGCGGGCATGTACCCAGCAAGTTTCATTCCTGTCGGTTGATTCCTTCTGGGTGCAGCTATTCGCTTGATCATGTGTGTAGATGAAAGTAAACGCTTTGCTGTGTTCTCCTCAAACCTCAACTTCTTGTCAAAGACGAGGAGCACCCAAGTACTTGTAAGTGCTTGCTCTCTCTATACTGAAGCGTGTGTCAGTTTTTTAAGGGTCGCCGTACCTTCATGTCCTTGCACTAATTGAACTCTTTGTCCTGTTTATGTCGTTGAACTCTCTTTAACTATAATAAAGCCTTGTTTTATAGACGGATGGTTATTGTGCACCGCTTGGCAGATTAGCTAGAAGACGGCAGACCTTTCCTTTCACTCACCATGTTCTGCTTTCAATCACTCAGATTCTTGTCTCTCATTTGCTTTTTCATGCTACTGGCAACCTGGAACGTTTTGGCTAAAAGCTACCTACTCGTAATGGTCTGAGATCAGCTTCCTCACTGCTAATCTTAGACTTAGAATTTAGCACAACTTGTAAAACTGCTCTCCTATCAGTGAATCAGGGCCGCTTCAGCCATTACACAGCCTCCTGGGAAGCCTGGGTGGCCTTCGCCTTTGTAAAGCTCCCTCCCTTTAACACCCTTAAGCCTTCATTTAGTGAACTAAGTCTGCTCTGACAGAGCTCTGGGCTACACTTAATCCCATCAAAACGGCCCGACGAGGAGAGGCCGCACAATGAAAGCAGCCAAAGCAACCTGTGCATTGTGCTGCTGATGCGCTGCCGGAGCAGGACTAGAGGAAGCTGAATGAAAAAGTGCTGCTCTGAGCCAAGCAGACTTGGATTTCGTAAAGCCTTCACCACCTGTGTGCAAAAACAACAAACCATTTTTATATGCAACCAGGTTTAGCGGGCTCTTAGAAACCAAACTAAAGCCGAGACACACACACGGTTCCACATGTGCCTGCATGCTCTGCGGCACAGGAAGCTCTCCGGGCCTCCTTACAGACGCTGAGGGGGATCGGTTCTCCTTCTGAGACTTGGTTCCTGTCAGTGTTTTCCTGTCAGGGAGCTCTTTTCCTACCCAATTTCATTGTATCCTGTGCAATGACATTGAAGGAAACTATCTATCTATCTATCTATCTATCTATCTATCTATCTATCTATCTATCTCAGTGGTTCTNTCTATCTATCTATCTATCTATCTATCTATCTATCTATCTATCTATCTCAGTGGTTCTTCTTGTGCTCTTTAGGAGGTTCTCCTTTTGAATCTTGGTCCTATTAGTGGTTCTTCTTCATGTTCTTAGGGATTTTTTTGAGTCTTGATTCCTCTCAGAGGTTCTTCCTCATGCTCTTTGGGAGGTTCTACTTTTGAATCTTGGTCCTCTAAGTAGCTCTTTATCATGTTCTTAGGAAGTATTTTGAGTCTTGGTTCCTCTCAGCGGTTCCTCCTCATGCTCTTTGGGAGGTAATCCTTTTGAGTCTTGGTCTCTCTCATTATTTTTCCCTCTTTGGCATAGAGAGTTTCACCTTTTGGGGTTTTGGTTCATCTCAGTGGTTCTTCTTTATGCTCTTGGGGAGGTTCTCCTTTTGAGTCTTCATCCTTTTAGTAGTTAGTGTTCCTGTTCTTTTTGAGTTATGGTCCTCTCAGAAGTTCTTCCTTATGCTCTTGGGAAGGTTCTCCTTTTGAGTCTTGGTTTCTGTCAGCGGTTCTTCTTTCCATGCTCTCAGAGAGTTTCTCCTTATAAGTCTTCATCTTGCAAGAGATTAATCCTCATGCTCATGGGGAGTTGTTCCTTTAGAATCTTGGTTCCTCTCAGTGGTTCTTTCTTTTTTTGAGACTGGATTCCTCTCCTTTTCCCTTTTCCATCAACAGAATGGATTTGCAGACCCAATTTTGAAACACAAATTTTAAACACTTGCAGATCATCTAGGTATGGTACCACTGTTTACTACCGCTGTACGGCGCCCTCTGTTGACATAGATGACATGTCCTTTTACGTTCCTTGGTTCCAGTGAAAGCTGATGTGAATGCAGGCTGGTTCCATGGTTGAAAGGATCATGAATGGAACCAGTTTAAGAACCAAGGCTCTTTTGGTCAAAAAGGGCTATCAGTGGTTCTCCTTCCACAGAGAGTTTTTGGAGTACTGGTTTCTGTCAGAGGTTCTTCCTTCTATTTGGAGGTTCTCCTTTTGAGTCTTGGTCCTATTAGTGTTTCTTCTTCATGTTCTTGGGGTTTTTTTAGTCTTGGTTCCTCTCAGTGTTTTTCCTCATTTTCAGATCTGAGATCTTAATAGTGTAATACGGTGTTCAGGTGTTTTACTGAACGATCTGCTGAGAGTCTACAGGCTTTAATAGTGTAATACGGTGTTTAGGTGTTTTACTGAACGATCTGCTGAGAGTCTACAGGCTTTATTAGAGTAATACGGTGTTCAGGTATTTTACTGAACAATCTGATGAGAGTCTACAGGCTTTATTAGAGTAAT
>CM067481.1:34538016-34574856 GCA_034552555.1 Semaprochilodus insignis | reverse complement strand
ATGTTTTATTTATATTATATATATATTGTTCGTATTGAATTGAATTGTGTGTGCACTATGTGTACTAAACCACCTTATTATTGCCTTTTCTGAATATTCTTGCGTTCGGTTGGTCGATATTGCTAAATAATAACCTCTTGATATAAAGCCAGATGATATAATCAAACAAGAACAAAGACAACAACAATAACAATAACAAAGACAACAACAACGACAACAACAACAGTGATATTCACCAATTGTGCCTAGGACTGTTAAAACGGGTAATATTAAACCTTCCATTGCTTGTCTCTCACCCAGAAAAGCTGGATGCTGCTTTCAGAAAATAGCTTTAAGTTCATTATAATATATTGTCTCTTATTCAGTCATATACTGGTTGACTGAATTATGGGAATGTCTCTTAATTTAAGGAGACATGGACCTTTAAATCTAATTACAGTCATAGACACCCGTGTGCTAAACAAGTAAAGCCCCTGAGCTCAATAGAGGAAACCATTACAGCCATCATAACTTTAAAGGCTAATGAAGCTGCTGAAATGCCTTATTTGTTCTGAATCCCCTGAATGAAGGCAGCCATCCCTCCCTGTGCTGTTCACGTCCAAGCTGTTACCTTTCAATCCAGACCCTCTCGCTTTTCCTCTTTGCCGTGCGGGATAAAAACAATTCCAGACCGCTCCCCTCATTTAAAACCATCTTAAAAGTACAGCCAAGTCATATGCTCACCATAAAGAGCAATGCTCAAACTTCCCTCGGCTTTGAAAATGTGGGGCGGCCTGTGAAACTCACAACACGGAGACTAAAATGCAGCTAGTGTTCAATAAATCAAATTGTCATATTTGTTGCGAACCATGAGGCTTGGACTCCGCATGGGGAACTCCTGAAAACTAGGCCATTTCATCTCACGTAGGAGAACAGACGGAGATAGATCCGTTTAAACAGGTTTCAGTGCATTGTCAAGGCTTGGAATTTGAAAGGGAACGAGAAGGAGAGGGACACAAATGTGTATAAGGATACATATGACTGCCAATTTAAAGATACTACGGAAAGGAAAACTGTATGTACATTGTCATAGTTGAATAAGAAGAGTTCAGTACATAGAACAGACATACCATGAACCGCAAACACTGTTGTACCGCCTTCAAATACAAATGCTGCATTTCCAAAAGACGACGGTAAAACGGGCCAAGTCCCGAAATCCTAAATTGTTACGGAACAGACTAATTAATATTTACACCCCCAACATTTACATACAACCACAACAACGGAGCAACAGCAACCAAAATGGTGGACTATGTGGAGAAATCCAGCGTTCCAGGCTGTGAAGGGAATGCCGGCACTTTTCATACCCTTCCCAAGGAACTGAACAGCGGCATGATGTTCTTCTTTAAGCCAGGCTGAAGCTGCTTCATATTCACCAGCTTTCTAATCCAATGTTCTATTCCACCTTAAATGCTACAGCTTGTGCAGCGCCAGAACGCAACTGCAGCACCATTTAAGGTGGAACAAAAAATTCCCAAAACAAGCTGGTGAATAGGAACATCAGCTCCTCATCTTTAACAGGATCCTGGACAATCCTGCAGTCTGCACATTTCACTCCAGACAGTTTCCCAAATTCTTGGACAATATGGAGCAGCTCTGCTCAGCATTTGACCCTGAAGAGACTGAAGAGAGGAGCAGCTCCACCTTTATTAGCATCACAACCCCAACAGCAGCTTGTAAGTAGCAGCCATGCTGTGTGATTGTATCCATGTTTGCCTGCTGAAGCAGATCATCTTAAACTGAGAGTTTCTTAATCTACTGTGTGTTGATGTCCAGATGGAAAGCGAGTAGCTAGTATAGGTAACGTTAGCTACAAGCAAGCTAAATGAATAGTATGAGGGCGGAGCTTATTTACATGGAGGCTCACTTTATTTAGTCTATTTCTACATGTTGTGCCCGTGTGACCATCATGGCGTCTCACTTTGAACCAGCCAATCAGAGCAGAACTCATGTAATTATTCATGAGCTTACCAGAAAAGGGAAAACAGCTCTTTTCATTCTGGGGTCAAATCATATGGTGTAAATGGGGGTGTAAAACCACATCTGGGCAATTTTTACTCCAACCAAAGTCACACACCATCTATGCAGACCATCAGAGAACAATTGAAAATGCTGAATAAATGCATTCTATGGGACCTTTAAAGGAAGTTCTGCAAAAATGAGTGCTACAGTAAAGAAACACTTTAAATGTTGATTAAGTAACATGGAGTAATTAGTCAACATGGAGTAATGCCTTAATTAACATAAAGTAATGCGTTAGTTAACATGGAGTAAGGAATTAGTTAACATGGAGTAATGCATTAATTAACATGGAGTAATGCATTAGTTAGCATGGAGTAATGAATTAGTTAACATGGAGTAATGCATTAATTAACATGGAGTAATGCATTAACTAGCATGGAGTAATGCATTAGTTAACATGGAGTAATGCATTAGTTAAGATGGAGTAATGCATTAGTTAAGATGGAGTAATGCATTAGTTAAGATGAAGTAGTGCAATAGTTAATATGAAGTAATTAATTAGTTAAGATGGAGTAATACATTAGTTAACATGGAGTAATGCATTAATTAACATGGAGTAATGCATTAGTTAGCATGGAGTAATGCATTAGTTAAGATGGAGTAATGCATTAGTTAACATGGAGCAATGCATTAGTTAAGATGGAGTAATGCATTAGTTAAGATGAAGTAATATTTAGTTAATATGAAGTAGTGCAATAGTTAATATGAAGTAATGAATTAGTTAAGATGGAGTAATACATTAGTTAACATGGAGTAATGCATTAATTAACATGGAGTAATGCATTAGTTAAGATGGAGTAATGCATTAGTTAAGATGGAGTAATGCATTAGTTAAGATGAAGTAATATTTAGTTAATATGAAGTAGTGCAATAGTTAATATGAAGTAATGAATTAGTTAATATGAAGTAATGAATTAGTTAAGATGGAGTAATACATTAGTTAACATGAGGTAATCCATTAGTCAACAGAGTAATGCATTAGTTAATATGAAGTAATATGTATGTTAACATGGAGTAATGCATTAGTTAAGATGAAGTAATATGTATGTTAACATGGAGTAATGCATTAGTTAAGATGAAGTAATTCATTAGTTAAGATCTATTAATGCATTAGTTAACATGCAGAATACATTAACAGTGGCTAACCACTGTTAAATGGACATTAAATAAACTGTTGTTAGATGTTTACTTAAGATTAATTAAGCATTGTAGCCATTGTTAATGCATTACTCCATGTTAACTAATGCATTACTCCATGTTAACTAATGAATTACTCCATGTTAACTAATGAGCTACTCCATGTTAACTAATGAGCTACTCCATGTTAACTAATGAATTACTCCATGTTAACTAATGAGCTACTCCATGTTAACTAATGAGCTACTCCATATTATTTAATACTTCATGTAAAGTCAATACAATGTAAGTCATTGTAAAGTGTTACCGCACTAATACTAGAAGTCACTGGTCAGCAGCTTCAGCACTGCCTCTGAGTCAACACGGCTCCTGTCTTTTCTAAGTACGGTGGTCCATGGTAATCAATCATGTTCTACAGATGCAGGAGAAAGAGAAAACACTGGAGAACTCCTTTAAAACTCCTACCTATAACCTCTTCACTTCAAACAGTGGTGAGCTCATATCTCAGACTGTACGGTTTGCATTCTTTGCCAGGTGCATGAAGCTGATCATATGCAGCATTCCCAAACCAACACCAGATCGCACACTGCCTTCACCGAGTTTATATGATGGCATGACTCTTTTGATGCTTTCGATGTAAAATGAAGTTTAACATTTTCATGTACTGCTCGTGCCAGCTCTGCACATTCCAGGCTTGGTATTAGTTATCTGCTTAGTTTATTATATATAATAAAGATGCATAAACTCGCAGTTTAGCAGCTTCAGCCATGTGCTTTCACGCTAACATAAATAAAACCATGCTGAGGCATGCTCTCGGTGTTAGGGTTAGGTTCAGGTTATTTAAAATTGTTTTGTTTTTCATTGTTTGCACAATAAATGATCTATCATCACTTTAAGACATGGATATGTTGATACTGCCGGGAAGAGAGGGTAGAATCTAAGACTGAAGATTTACTAAAAACAAGTATTTGAATAAGATGATACAAACAACCTACACACCTCTGAAACTGGCACATCTTGTTAATCACCTGTATGATGAAAAATAAAGGACTGGTTCATATAATGTCTAGTAAATATGGTGATTAAATACTCAAGGTAGTACTTTTTTCAGTAAAAGTATTTTTTCACTTGAAAAAAAAATGCAAAAAGTAAATAATACAGAAGCTTCAACAACTAAATATAATATCAAAGTGTATCAGTTTTTATTGTGTCCACTCTTTACCTTTATTACACTTTCATTCTTTTCAGGAGATTCAGTTCCTCAAAGAGTCGTACCTCCAAAGTTCAGTCTTACCCTGCGCTCAGACTACGAGGCGACAAGTCACTTACATTTAGCTGACGCTCTGGAAGGTTATTCATTTTTTTACAGGTAGGCCTGTGTAGTGTTAGGAGTCTTGCCCAAGGACTCTTAGTGGTGTAGCTCAGCATTTGCTACCTAGACTGGGATTCAAACCCCCGTCTCCCACAAGGGGTGGTAGCGCTCTGGTGGGTAGTGGTGTTAACCGCTGAGCCACACATTGTAAACAATTGGCTGCAACAAATTCTTCAGACCAATCTTAGACATGGGGGTCCAAAGTCCCCCTGAGCTTCTGCTGTCTGAACTTTTAGTTCCTACCAGCATTTGGTTCCAACTTACATCACCCCAAGTTTTGTCCCCTGTGGGTGTGTTTGAGGCCTTTCACATTGATGCATGTGGGAGTGTAAAGGAAAGCTAGCTAGTTTTGAAAGCGCATATTGAATGTAATATTATGGTTTTTGCTTCTGGCTCTCATGCTGTAGGCTGGGGTTTGATCCCCTATCTGGGTAAGTACCCTACGCTGTACCAGTAAGGGTCTTTGGGCAAGACTCCTAACACTACTGCTGCCTACCTGGGTATGAAATTATCAAAAGGCAATATATATAATATATATCACCTAACTAGCTTTTGGGGGCAGTCTTGGGCTGGAGGTTAGGGAACCAGCCTTGTGACCGGAGGGTTGCTGACATTGAACCGACTTTAACAACTGAAGTTAAACCCCCAACCACTCCTCAGGTGCCGTGGATAGGGCTGCCCACCGCTCCCTAGTGTGCTCACTGCCCCCTAGTGTTTGTTTTCACTAGTGTGTGTGTGTGTGTGTGTGTATGTGGGTGTTTCTCTTCACGAATGGGTTAAATGCGGAAGACAAATTCCTCATCTAGCTACCTAGGTAACCAGAGACACCAACAATATCTCCTACTTACTTCGAAGACAAAGATGTGCAAAGATGCATCATATAAACTGGGGAAAGAAGAAACAGCAGTTCTGAGCTTCTCCTCCACGTTTACCACCACGCTGCTGAGAACTGGAACCAAATGCTGGTAGGAACTAAAAGTTCAGACAGCAGGAGCTGGGGGAGACCTTGGACCCCCATGTCTAATATTGGTCTGAAGAATTTGTTGGAGCCAATTGTTTACAATGTCGCTTTACTATGTCATAGCTAATTTGCATAAAATCTCAATTTGATTTGTCGCTGTCTCACTTGCCGCTTGTTGCTAAATCCCAGCTACAGATCGCATTCTCCCATAGGAAATGACCAGTGGTGGACAGTAATGAGGTAAATGTAATTAGTTACTGTACTTAAGTAGTTTTTCTGTGTATCTGTACTTTACTGAAGTATTTCCATTTTGGACGGCTTTGTACTTTAACTCCACCACATTTCAAACTCTAATATCTGACTGTGTACTCCACTACATTATGGGAAATCTGTCGTTCCTTTCGGCTTATGTGATGTAAAAACATAACATGTCAAAACGAAACAAGCTTATTCATGGATTCTTAGCATCCATGGAAATGTCCATTACAGGCCTGGACTACACAAGGACCACCTGGAGGAAGGTGGGTAAAGCAGGATGGGGTTAATGCAAACACTGCCTGACAATCACACATCAAAGCATCAGTGAACAGATCAAACATATAGTTCCTGACTTTGTGGGTAAATAGACCACAATATAGAAACATGTACACATGCACTCGTGACTGGCGAGCGTCTTTTTCTGAATTTATACAAACACTGATTCCTTTTATAGTAAATGTGTTTGGCTAGTTTATGTTTATGAACAGAGACCTACAGATGCAGTACAGTAAAGGAAAAACTCAGTAGTGAAGCTGTTTAAAGCAAGTTCTTATTAAACTTTAACTTGTAACTAAGTTGCAAATAAATCTTAAACTGAAACTTGTTTGCAAACAGTTATTTTATAGTTCTAGCTAATGGAACCTGTTCTCCTTCAGTGTTCTGTGCTGATGCTGATTTGAATAGACGTCAGTGTCAGACTAATTACTGACCTTCTATTAAAGACTGGTGGACTGAGAGACACTAGAGTCTCTTCACCTACACTGAGCTGATTAAGAGTCTTGTTCCAGAAATGATAATAGGACATTAGAGCCATAATAAATCATGCTCCTGTTACTCTCCATACTTAAGTACATTTGAAGGTAAATACTTTAGTACTTTTAAGTGGAGGTCTAAAGGGAGGACTTTTACTTTTACTGGAGGAGTATTTTACCTTGGGTATCTCTACTTTAACTCAAGTACATGGTTTGTGTACTTCGTCCACCACTGGAAATGACTGGTCTCTTGTCGCTCTGTCGCCTGCTAATGTGAAACCAGGGTTTAAAAGTTGGTTTAGCTTGTTTTCTGTTTCTCGCCGTCCAAATAACCCCAAACTACGTTCAGTGATATTGAGGTTCTGGAGTCTGGGGTGGTCGGTCAGATGTTCTGATAACACCAGCAGCTTCTTTATTGGATGTGTCTTTCTTATCTCAGTTAGGAGTTTCTTGAACAGCTACACATCCTTCCAAACCTTTCAGATAGCATTGAGGAGTCTTCTCACAGTGGAAGAATGGACAGAAACATGTGTGGATGTTCTCAGTTCTCAGAGTGGAGCATGATGTTCTCCTCTCTCTCAAAGATGAAAGCTTTAAGGGTTGTTTATCTGACGGGGACCGTTTTGGTTGGTCTAGCAGGTCTTACTCCGGGTGGCTGTTAGGAGTTCCATTTTCTCGGTATCAGTTTTCGTCCTCCTGTTTGGCTTTCGCTGTCCATCTGCAAGTGGATCAAAGACTTAATGGCCGTTTTACCTAGAACTACGTTTATTGTGCTGCTGTCGTGTGTGGCACCCTGAGGCCTTTAGAACAACATTGCATTCCAATGTACACAGGTTATATTGAATATTGACAATAAAAAACACTGGACTTGATTGAACTACACGAATCCAGGGTTATATTTTACCCCACATTAGTTCGTGCTCAGTCTCACGCACGTCTGAAAGTGCAAGCAACAATAAACAGATGATTTGAATTGTTGCTATGATGTTATGTAAGTGTTGGACTGGTGGTTTAACACAAAGGAAGAGGTACAACAGCCACCACATGAAACAGGCAGCGTGTTCTGGTCATTATTCCCGTAAATGTGAAGGGAAAACAGCGGCAGCCTTTAAGCTTTTGAAACCGAGCCACCCAGGGTTATGAAAACCAGTTCAACCCTTTGGTATGTTTCCTAATTGCAGCAGTCAGTTCAAATCTAAACTCCATTACATCAAACCATAATTACGCTCAAAGCTTTTGATAAGGCCTTAGTGAAAGCAAACAGAGCCTTCAAACAGCCTCCCATTAACACAATTAAATTAAAACGACTACATCGCTAAAGTACTTTAACCTACGGACTGGCTCCTAAACTGATGGCTGTGGAGGTTAAACAAACACACCCGAAACAACTGGAAACCCCCCGCAGTACTCCGTACAGTAGCTGGAGCTAATCCCAAGAGAGCCAAGTCCCCAGATTACAAGATTACAGATGCAGACTTTTGCAATAATAAACCTCAACCGCTCCACCATTTCAGCCTTATCTGATCAAGAAATGAAAAGAAAATCGCTTTTTGCACAGACTTGAAAAGATTTCAACTGGCTCACGGTTACGCCACAGACACCACATTTTGAGCATCTGAAAAAACCTGATGCATTGAATTCCCTTCACTCAAATCCACAGAATTGACACCAAAGTCAGTCCTCCACTCTT
Organism: Semaprochilodus insignis; assembly: GCA_034552555.1. NCBI lineage: Eukaryota > Metazoa > Chordata > Actinopteri > Characiformes > Prochilodontidae > Semaprochilodus > Semaprochilodus insignis. The sequence goes on along the minus strand of CM067481.1, from coordinate 34,566,625 downwards.
TTTCAATGAACGCTCCGAAGTCAGCATGAGGAAACCTATGTACAGACCAGAAACCACCTTAACGTAGTTTCACCGACATTAAGCACATGCAATTGCTTAAGGAAGTGTCTTTAGTCTTGCTTGGGCTCTGTTTTCAAGAACCTCCTAACGCTAGCGCAGAAGCTAAGCAGTAGCAGAGTGGATCAGGAGCCATCAACCTCCAGGAAGCCCATTTATTCCCCCTGGTTTGACTCATCCTGTCATTTTTTCCCCATCTGCCTGTGTGAGCTCCAGATGAAATGGTGTATTCTGAGCGGTGTGCATCACTGCCTCTCCAACGGTCTATGGCCACTGGGAATTCACGTCCGCTCAGCCAAGCTCAACAGCCATACTTGGAGATGGGCCTCAGATGTAAAATTAGGAATTTCCTTGATGGTTCCTGATAAATCCCCGTTTACTGATGTGGACCGCTCTAACATCAGACAGTAGAGCACAAGGGGCGAACGGAAGAGGCACATTGCCCCTGCTTTGAAGAGCGATAGAACAGAACTTTCTGTACTGGTTAAGTTAACTGGCTCATTTCTGAAATATGTAAAGAGGCCTGGTGACAAAGCTAGTACAGAACTGCTCATCCATTTTACCTCCCTGAATTTGTCCAACCTATTTATATTCTATATATAGAATACTTATATATACCCTTCACTGTTTATTCAAAGTCTGTGATACTACAGGACTAACATACATATTATTATGCAGCACCAACATATACTGTATATATACCTGCTCTGCTCATATATATATACCTGCAGGCGGTCCTGTGGAGGTCCTGATCATTTAAGACCACAGTATATATATATAGTGTTGTGCTACTGTAATATATATAATACTACTATTTACAGTACACCATAAGACCATTGAGCTACACTATACACAGCTCTGTAGTACCATAGTACAACTATACAGTATATACCTAGTAGTGCTCTGTGCTATACACACTACAAACTCACAGGACCACCACAGAACAGGTACTGTTCACATACTCAGCACTGCAGTGACACTAACGTGGTGGTTGTGTGTTAGTGAGTGTTGCGCTGGCGTAAGACAGCTCAGTGTTACTGCTGGACTGAGAATCGTCCATCAACAAAAACTATCCTGCCAACAGCGTCCTGTGGACAGCGTCCTGTGGGCAGCATCCTGTGGGCAGCGTCCTGTGAGTACTGATGAAGGACCAGTGGATGACCAACACTGCACTGTGCAGCAGCAGCTATCGTCTCTGACTGTACATCTACAAGGTGGACCAGCAAGGTAGGCGTGTCTAATAGAGTGGAAAGTAAGTGGACAAGGCACTGCTGCTTTTTGTATAGTGATATAATACTATACCACTACTATACTGTTGCTGCAGAGACAAAACCTTCTAAATGATAACCTTGCAGGAGAAGGAAAAACATAGTTTACATTGACTTTTTTACCAAAACATTTTGGGCCATTCCTTTAGTGTATTCATCATAAGGTTTACACACAATTTAGAGGGCTACAGGTACTTTCAGATCATCTGAAAAACTGGAAAATGGAGGTGCAGCATTTTGTTCTGACGACATTCCTATCGTCACTGTCCAAAGAATAAACAAGTTTCCCCAAAACAGTAACTTTACAGGAGAGGGCAAAAACCTCATTTAATTTCAATCAATTACTCAATGTAAGGCAATGGAACCAGTCTTTTTTTCCATTTTGGGCCATTTGTTTTGGTCCGTCCATCATGAAATTTTCACGAAATGTAAACAGCAGCTGCTGTGTTCAAACGATGCACAAATGTAAAAATCATCAGAAATGGAGGTACGAGGTGCTCACAATATTGATATATAGCATATATATAGCTCTATAGTACAATTACATATGGTATATACCATTATTAGGAATGTACCATATTTTACTATAGCCTTGTACTGTATAAGTACTACTATAGTAGCACTGTCATGCTATGGTACATATTACTCCTGAAATAGACTATGGCACTACTATATAGTCCAGTACTGTAGTATTATACAACTATATATAGTGCATAGGATATACTATTAGCATATATTATATAGCTATTTCACTATAGAATTGTACTATATATAGTAGTACTATCGTGCTATGCTATACATAGTACTACAACATGTAGAAAAGGACTATGACACTATTATACAGTGCAGTGCTGTAATACTATAGTACACTATAGTTCACTATAGCAGTGCACTATATGTAGTATTGCTTTAGTGCTATGCTATACATAGTATAATGGCACTACTGTATAGTGCGGTGCTGTAATATTGTAGTACAACTATATATAATGATTGTATGGTATATACTGTAATAGTACTGTAATCATGCTGTGCTATACATAGTACTACTACAGAATATACTGAAAAGAGCTGTTACTACTGTATAGCTATATAGTGTAATGCTATAGTACAACTATACATAATACATGGTATATAGCTATTGTACTATTGCATTGTACTATATGTAGTTTTACTTTAGTGCTATGCTATACATAGTACTACTATATATTGAAAAGGACTATGGCACTACTATATACGGCAGTCCTGTAATGCTTTAGTACAACTAGGTATACTATATAGTATATTGCTATTTTACTATAGCATTGTACTGTATATTCTGTAATAGCAGTATTGTGCTATGCTAGTAATACATAGTACTATTACAGTATATATTGAACAGGACTGTAACTACTATGTAGTGTAATGCTGTAGTATTATATTTTGCACAGTGATATATAGTATAGTTTTATAGCACTCTATAAGCTATAGTATAGTTTTATTACTACTACTACTAAATATAGCATATTGGTACAACACTGCAGTATGTAACTGCATACGCCTGCTCCACTAAACGAGCTGCTTTGCTATGTCGAGATGTAGCGAGATTATACAGAAATACCTCAAATTTTTCAACATTAACATAAGTTAATTTACTGTGTTAGAGCCACAAGACTCCAACTGCCCACCATTTACAGCCACCAATCAAGCCGAGCCACGTCTCTAAACCAGCAACATCAAAGTTAGACTGATCCCCGATAGTGAAATTATTTAATGCTTCAGTCTCGTTCTTTAATGAGTGGAGGGGTGGAGAGATGCAATCATCCAATCTACAGCTATTACCCTGCAGTAGTTGGAACACATTTTGAATAAACTGCTTGCCTTTATCTGCAACTGCAGTGTCTTTGGGGTGCTCGAACATGTTTCAAGATCTGAAAATAAACTTTTCAAGAGTTTCTATTTTGAGCTTGTCTGATGTGTTTTTTTTGGGTTCAGATAGATTGAGGTGCCCTGTATCAAAACCTGTAATTGCCCTTAGTATTGTAATTGTCCATAATAGGTTCCACTTAACCTTGTATACATTGTAATTAATGCTGATAAGACACACATGCATGCACAAATGCACGCACGGCTTTTCGGTTCTCAGTTGTTCCTTTTCACAAAGCTGAAACTGCAATGTCAGCCTGGGCTCCACTATACAAAATGCTTATTAATTCAGGCTTAGGCTTAATCCAGGGCGAGGAAACTGCCGGTTTAAGGCCAATGCACTTTGTATGTGCCATGCCATGTTTGTGCAGCTACTAAAAATTCAAAGGCATTGTTTTAAAACTAGCATTCAGCATTGAAGCCTGTTACATAACATGGACATAATCACACCATGAACATGTCACGCCACATGCCATATGCTGTCAGACTGTGTTCAGTAATATGACAGCGTCATGTTACAATTGGGTTATTATCATTCTGCTCATTTTTGCTGTGTAATCTAGTTAGCCATTATGATGTCAAAAGTTACGATCTAGAGATAAAAAATATGACACTGTTATATTACTGGACATAAGCTGTCATCACTTGTTTACTTACTCTTGGCATTAACACAATATACTGCGGTGTCTGTGTAGAAGAAGACGTTGGAAACACAGGGAATGCTGTTTAACTGAATGGATCCGCATGGGGAGCTGCAGCTCTGTGCTGCTGAAATGGCAGAGACATCAGGCAAGTCACCTCCAAATATAGTATAGTATATAGTAGTATAGTATATATATATATATATATATATATAGTAGTACTATCATGCTACAATACATAGTACTACTATATATTGAACAGGACTATAGCACTACTACATAGCGCAGTTATATGTAGCTATTATATAGCTACATATTAGCTGTATTATATATATATATATATATATATATATAGCTTTTTTACTATGCATCTTATATATTTTGTTTATGTATTTGCTATATATAGTACTACTATATATTAAAAAGGTCTATGGCTCTACTACACAGCCCAGTATTGTGGTACTACAACAGTACAGATAGTACAAAAATATATAGTACTGGAGTACATAGCATAAATTATTAGCATATATTATATAGCTATAGATTAGCTACATAACATATATAACTATATTGATACATAGTACTACTTTATTTTGAAAAGGACTATGGCACCACTATATAGCGCAGTACTGTAGTACTGTAATATGACTATATATAGGACATAGTATATAGTATATATTTTATCCATATTATATAGCTATATATTAGCTACATGATGTATATTGATTAGTTATATTACTATGCACTATATGTACTTAATATATGTATATGCTATATACATAGTACTAATATATTTTGATATGGACGTTGCCAATACTACACTATTATACTGTGCACTACTGTAGTACCATAATACAACTATATATAGGGCAATATAATATGCATATGCATTATATATATATATATATATATACACTGTGTATATACGTTGCATGTGCATGTTGCCACTTTGCATAGAGGTCTATGGCCATTCAAGCCAGTGACAGGTCACTACAAAGCTCAGATATCCTGGCAACCGTAGAGAGTCAGAGCAGAGTCCCTGGGGGTCTCTTCACAAGGCGGGGTTTGGACTGCTTCTTCTGCAGGAGATTAGGAATACTGCATCCTCCTCTCCCTGTTCACTGGTGCTCCTTGGGTAACCTACGGCTTTGCTGTAAACTCGAAGCATCGCTGGACAGTTATGGCTATTGCTGCTCTGCGGGCTGGTTCTTGACAGCTGCCATCCACACAGCGGTTCGATTTGGCATGGACTGGACAGGTTTCTGGATGTAGGCCACATCAATGTTTAGACACTCTTACATCAATTGATCAGTTGGGAAAGATTTGGTGGATGCCTTCCCTGGCATTTTACTGGTTGTTGCAGGTAGTCGCACAGATTTCCAAGAGGATTTAAATCTGGGGATTTTGTGGGCCAGCACGGATGTGTGAATGCTCCTGAATGTTCCTAAAGCCAATCAGTCACATTTGCAGGCCTGTGAATGTGAGAACTGTCATCTTGGAATACAGGGATAGGAATGTTGTGTTCCTCGGTAAGATGATGAGCAGAAGGCAAAACCTGGTTGTCCAGTAGCTCAGTGTAGACACTGTGGTTCAAATTTACTGTCACCTCAACCAAAGAACCCATTTCCTCGTAATTACAACACCCCCAGAACCTCACAAAGGGGGCTCGTTTTTTGTCAGGGGAGTTGTTAATGGGATGTTAATGTGATATGTTAATTTAGATACCTGCAACTAATCTAGAACAGAAAATCACTTCATGTGCTTTACTGTTAGCTGTTAGTTTTGACTTGAATTCCCCCAAACTGTGGGCCATGCTCTAAAAGTCACAGTTCACCACAATTTAATGAAGTCAATTCAGTTCTCTTTTTTTCACCTGCAGGAATTCTCGGAATGCGTGTGTGCAAAACGAACACTTTTTTTTATGGCCCAACCTGAAGCCAAGCAAATCCTGATTTCAATCTGGTCTGATAAGGCAGACTCGTGTGGAGGACTTTCTTAAGCCCAGGTGCTGGAGCAGGGGCAGTTTTGACAGGTTTTATCGCCCTCATGGGCAGGTAATTTACCAACGGCCCTCAGCTCTCAGACCTGATTATCTCTCTGCTGTGCTTACACACACAGGAGCGAGGGATGAGGGTGGTGTGTTTTCTCACCATTTCACTGAGCAGAGGGGCAGAGAAATCGTTCACGTCATCGCCTCGACATTCACTGCGGGCAATGCACACACATATTCACCATGGAGCAGGCTGAACCCTCAGCAGGGTCACTCCGGTATATGCTTCTGTACTGGGGGTGACCTCAACGCGATTCAGGGCAAGTTTATTTACATAGCACGTTCAAACACAAAGGCAGTTCATTGCATGCTAAAGAGCTAAAAAGGAAAAGGAATGCAGTAGCTTAAAAATGTATGACTACAGGGTCTAGACGAGGGCAACTCAAAGGGCTTATGTGTCATTTAAAAACTGGGTTATTAAATGGGCAATGCTAGAAAACGCACAGTAGAATAAAACACAAAAAAGAGAAATAAAAGAGAAAAACCTGGACCTGAACATCACCACATTTATGGCGCTAATGCTAAGTGCTATATGCTAAGTGTTAGCTAAATGCTGCTTTTCCAGCAAGATGTTGATTTTAGACTAAAACTGTGGTGCATTTAACACTTGATTGTGTTGCACAAGCATTGCAACTGTGGAAAGTCCATTCTTGGCATCCTTTTCAAAGAATTTTCAGAGCCTGGTTTAAAAAATGCACAATGAAATACAGCAAATATTTCTTCTAATGTCTTCTGTTGTTGTGCACGTCAAATGCAGCGGCCGCACTTGTAGAGAATACAAGCTTTATTAGAACCCACTGTGTGCCATTGTGTTCAATATAGTGGGGTTTATATAGGCTACTCCCCACTGCTGATTGGATAACGTACCTCAAAGCTCATAGCACACATTTAGTTTGGACTCTGAGCTCTATTAGCTGACCTTTCTGACCTGTCCATCAGTCCTAATGAGCCGTAGCTGTTTAATGGTCTTTACTGGATGTCCATTTAAGAGATCATTGCATTAGGCTGGATGAGCTTCTCAAGGTCTCGTTGGGACACCAAACCTATTTCCTGGCCTAGACCATAGAAAACAGGCTAAAAATACAGTGTAATTAAAAAAGTGCTGGTCTCAATTATGAGTATCATCAAAATGATCAATGTATACATATATACATGGAAGGAGAAATATGAATATTCTTGTTATGATACAGTATTATGACTGGAGAAATATGGCCAATAATAACAATACAATTTTTATATTTCACAATAACCCCAGAATTTTGTGTTTAGTCAAAAACAAGAAATAGCACATGCATGCCTCATTAATGATTGTGCAGTGCACAGGACTGCTGTTATCTGATTTATGGTCTGTTTCTTTTTCTTCTTCTTCTAACTAGTCTGCAGTTTTCTAGATATCATCAAGTCAAGTCAAGTCAAATTTATTCATGTAGAGCCTTTTACAACAGATGTTGTCACAAAGCAGCTTTACAGAGAGTCTGGGTTCAAGCCCCCGATAAGCAAGCCAAGGCTGAGGAAAACTCCCTCAGAGCAAGAGGACGAAACCTTGAGAGGAACCAAGACTTAAAAGGGGAACCCATCCTCCTCAGGTTGACACTGGATCGCAACACAACCACAAGAAAGGATCAGAATTTACAGCTATATGCAATACTGAATAGGATAACTGTTAGCTGGAATAGCTGGAATTCTTCAATGATAGTCTACTAGAAAGAAGAAGAGAAGGGTTCAGTGTTTTGCGAGGCAGAGAAAGAAATGTCTGATTACTCTGTGATTAAACAGCAGGATCATCGGAAGGGGGTGCAGGATCCAGGTGAAGCCCGCTCACAGCACATGACATGAAGAAGCTCCATGGTAAGCAAACTGGTCAGCAATGCAGGCAGGCAGTGGCACCCATCCAAAGCAGATGAAGCAGCAGCATCAGACCCACATGGTGGGCAGTAGCTCTGCATTAGACCACACAGTTTGGGCAGCAGCTCAGCTCAGGCAACTCACAATTCCAACTCTGGAATGTTTGGTCTGATTGGGAATGATGTGTTTGTATAAAAACGAGGTTAAATTCCGATTTTATTTCCAATTAAAAATGAATCTTCTGAACTTCAGCTGGACCCACAGACACCGTTTCACATACACTACGTGAGAGCTGACTCCGAGCACAAATTCAGTGTTGGTCTGACCCGCACTTGTCTGTTTGTGTTTTTTGCCCATCACTCTTTCTTCCCCTAGAGTCCCATTCATCTTCACCCCCTTTCAAACCCTTCCTTTACCCAACATCCACCAAACTGCATGTACTCACTCAGAGAATCATCACAAATACATATTCATATTCACATCCCTACTTTTTAGGAGGTAATGGGGGTTGCTTTCATAGTCACTCTACAGTAATTTCCATAATTACACTACAGATTAATCAGATTAATAGTTAAATGGAGTAAATGGGCTGAATCAATGTTAAGGCATATAAACATATTAGCTAATTCTAACATCAATGTTACTTGTTACGCTGCACCCATTTACAAGGTTATGCCCCCAATATGTCGGTTATGTTACACTCATTTACATAATCACATTACAGGTCAATCAGTTAATAGTGAAATGGCTATTTAAATAACTTTGTAAGGCTATAATGTTGTGGATTATCCATGGAGATCAGTGATGATGATATAGGTGAGATGTATAAAAAAACACCACCATTAAAAAAACACCACCTATCTTCTCCTTCGGCTGTCCTGGTCAATTTTTACCGCTGTGCAATTGAAAGTATCCTGACCAGCTGTATCACAGTCTGGTATGGGAACTGCACTGTTGCAGACCGCAAGGCATTGCAACGAGTGGTGACACCGGCCCAGCACATTACAGGGACTCCACTTCCACCCATCGTGGAGGTCCAGAGGAAACGCTGTCTCTGTCAAGCTTGCAGAATTCTTAAGAACTTCTCCCACCCTGCCCATAGACTATTTGCCATCTTGCCCTCTGGCAGGCGCTTCAGTTCTGTAATCTGTGTATATGTCTATAGTACACCCAGCTGTATATCATGTTTATAGTACATTCAGTAATATAATTACCTGTAAACTTTGTTCATACCTCTGACTGTATCCTGCTCATACTGCACACTGTACATCCTGCACTTGCTGCCTGTTGCACTTCTGGTAAGATGCTAAACTGCCTTTCGTTGCCTGGTGTGGCCATTTCCAGGGCTGTCCCCTGAGGTGACACCACTTCATAATCTGTTTACATACTGCTATACCATGACTCAGTGTGTCCTGGTCATTACTCGGACTCAGTGTGTCCTGGGCTTGACTTGGACTCAGTGTGTCCTGGTTATTTCTTGGACTCAATGTGTCCTGGTCTTGACTCAGACTCAGTGTGTCCTGGTCATTACTCAGACTCAGTGTGTCCTGGTCTTGACTCAATGTGTCCAGGTCTTGATTCAGACTCAATGTGTTCAATTCTTGACTCTGACTCAGTGTGTCCTGGTATTGACTCTGACTCAATGTGTCCTGGGCTTGACTCGGATTCAATGTGTCCTGGTCTTGACTTGGACTCAGTGTGTCCTGGTCATTTCTCAGACTCAGTGTGTCCTGGTCTTGACCCAATGTGTTCAATTCTTGACTCTGACTCAGTGTGTCCTGGTATTGACTCTGACTCAATGTGTCCTGGTCTTGACTCAGACTCAATGTGTCCTGGTCTTGACTCGGACTCAATGTGTCCTAGTCTTGACTCTGATTCAGTGTGTCCTGGTCATTACTCAGACTCAGTGTGTCCTGGTCATTACTCAGACTCAGTGTGTCCTGGGCTTGACTCGGACTCAGTGTGTCCTGATCTTGACTCGGACTCAGTGTGTCCTGGTTATTTCTTGGACACAGTGTGTCCTGGTCATGACTCGGACTCAATGTGTCCTGGTCTTGACTCGGAGTCAATGTGTCCAGGTCTTGACTTAGACTCAATGTATTCTGGTCTTGACTCGGACCGAGTGTGTCCTGGTTTTGACTCAGACGCAATGTGTTCTGGTCTTGACTTGGCCTCAATGTGTCCTGGTCTTGACTCGGACTGAGTGTGTCCTGGTCATGACTCGGGCTCAATGTGTCCTCGTCTTGACTCTGACTCAATGTGTTCTGGTCATGACTCGGGCTCAATGTGTCCTGGTCTTGACTCAGACTCAATATGTCCTGGTCTTGATTCGGACTCAATGTGTCCTGGTCTTGCCTTGGACTCAAAGTGTCCTGGTCATGACTTGGACTCAATGTGTCCTGGTTTTGCCTTGGACTCAATGTGTCCTGGTCATGACTCGGACTCAATGTGTCCTGGTCATGACTTGGACTCAATGTGTCCTGGTCTTGCCTTGGACTCAATGTGCCCTGGTCTTGACTCTGACTCTAGCAGTCTTGGCCACAACACTACACAACATTTCACACGCACAGAGCGACAACAGTGTCCTAATTCATCTGATATCAGGCAGTTACAGGGAAGCATGTATTTGATTATTTCATTGATGAATATCCAAATTGGTTTCCATTCTGCTGGCCGGATAGCCACTGGGGCGCCTGCAGAATGAGGCTACCCATTTCCGCCACACATACAGTATATAACAGGGGAGAAAGTGAGCAATATACCGAGCAAAAGATTTATGGCCTAATGGAGATTTTGTGTAGCAGATGCATACAGATAGACAGATAGCTGTTGACAGATCTCTGCTGTTCAGATGGCATGATGTGATGATTTCCTTAAGGGGAAAGAGATTGCCGTTGAGATGCTTTACAGTTTTTTAGCGTCTGGTTTTGTTACATTCTCTCATCTACTGACATTTCACTGTGACTAATGACTAATAACACTCCCTCAAAAACACTACAGTCAATTGCAAGCGTGCCGGTCATAGGATATGGCTGGAAAATGTCACGCTAGAAATTATACACAATTATGCATCACCAAAAGACTTTAGGGTCTGTGAAATCCGTCCGTTTCCTTGACAAAAAAGTTTTTTTCCAAAACCACCCACGTATTTTTATTCCACCGCAGAAGCTAATGCTGCCAATAATTCCCTGACCTCGAGCATCTGCTCCGTTGCCTGTCCACTGAGGAAAGATAAGGAATGACTATTGCGCCGAGGGAAGCCAGCGCGAAAGCTAAACACAGGATATGATAATCTAAAGCGCTTAATCTTTCAGTGGATTGTTTGAGGTTAGCATATTAGCTCATCGACGCGCGCTGTCATCGCCTTCATAAGCTGAATTACCTCACAGGGTTGACGTTCCTTGTTTATGTTTGGGCGTTTGCTTTCTTGAGAGAGATTAAAAGACGTGCTAATAATGTATTTGATCAGAGTTACAGAAAAGGGTGTATCTGCTGGCCTAGCGTGTTAGCATGGTGAAAGATGCTAGCATTCTCTCTGTGATATCATGGTGTGGAAGCATGATGCTAAAACTTAGCCAAAACAACCATGTAGTGAGAAATGCCTGTAGTCCACAAAAGTGTCCAGCTCCTCTGATATAACCCAGTGTCCAAAGCAAAAGGGTCAACATAAGACCCTTAGCTAATACTTGGCAGTGATTTTGTTGTGAGAGCTCTTGTAATGGATTGACCTCTGCAGCCTCTTTAACTACAACTTCAAACCCTGGAGAAGTGTTCCAAGTGTTCAGAGGGACTACCAGACAGCTGATAATGGATTGTGCTTTAATAATAACTCAATAATATATAAGTATTTTATATAAAAACATAGTACATAGAACTTTATATTAGTATTATAATAACATTGGTATTACCGTATAATAACATGGTAGTATGTACTATTTACCATTAATGATGTAATAACATAGTAATAATGTTATGTCCTGCTATGTTATTATAAGTTACTGATTTATATACTGACATATAGCTTGTAATTATATGTTAAAACTAATATTTTTATAATGCTAATATAATGTTTTGTATACTGTATTATTATATAAAATATGTTATTTTATATAACATATTAGTAATAACAATATTAAATAACAACAAATAATAACAGCATTATATTACTATGTTAATACATTGTTATTAATTTTTATATATTATGATATTATACTACAACACTAAAAAGTATATATTACAATGTTATTATGTGCTATTTAGTATTGTACGATAATAGCATAATATGTAATAATATAATAACATATTATATGTATATACAATATGTACAATATAATGTATATTTGCACAACAGTGTTAATGTTGATTTTTGCCTTATGTATTATGTTTGCATTAGTGCATTATCAATCTGTGATATTCTTATCTGTCTACTTACTTGCATGTGTAGATCCATAGATGCACCTTGACCCTAATCCTAACCCTAACCTTAACCTCAACCTAAAACCTAATCCTAACTGTAGCCCTAACTTCAACCCAAAACCTAATCATAACCCTATCCTTAATCCAAAACCAAATCTTAATCTTTACATTAATTTCAACCTTAACCCAAAACTTAATCCTAACCCTCACCCTGGCCCTAATCCTAAAATTAACCTCAACTCAAAACCTAATCCTAACCTTCACCCTAACCCTAATCTTCACCCTACCTTTAATATTAGCCTCAATCCAAAAACTAATCCTAACCCTAACCTCAACCCAAAACCTAATCCTAACCTTCACCCTGACCCTAATCTTAACCCTACCCTTAATCTTAGCCTCAACCCAAATTCTAATCCCAACCTTCACCCTGGCCCTAATCTTAACCCTACCCTTAACTTTAGCCTCAATCCTAACCCTAACCTCAATCCAAAACCTAATCCTAACCCTAGCCCTAACTCTCAACCCAAAACCTAATCCTAACCCTATCCTTAACCTCAACCCAAAACCAAATCCTATCCCTATCCTTATCCTTAACCCAAACCAAATCCTAATCCTTACATTAACCTCAACCAACCTCAACCCAAAGCCTAATCCTAACCCTCATCCTGACCCTAATTCTAACTCTAACCTTAACCTAAACCTCAACCCAAATCCTAACCATACCCTTCACTTAATCCAGTTAAACAGTTCCTTGAGGATGTTGAGATGGTCTGTATTATACCTGTTACATATTCAGTGACGTGTCACGTGCCCTTCAGGCCCTACACGGGCTATACCGCCTGAACTCCACTTCCCAGAACCCCCTGGATCACCACGTGACCTCTCGCTCACAGCCGGCAGCCAATCGCAGAGCAGCCTCGCCAGAGTACTGATTGTTTTCACCTGGTGCTAGCTCTTTATAAGCTGTTTTGTTTTTCAACTCCTCGCGAAGTAGCGGTTCTGTTTTGCAGTACTTACCAAGCCTTATTTTCTCTTTTTGCTGTTTTTGGTTTTCGGATCCCTTGCTCTGTTTTTTTACTTTGTCTCTGGTTTTGTCCTGCGTTTGTACTGTTTGCCAGTTCCTGACTTCCTGCCTGTTTTGTCTGTGCCCTCATCTAATAAAACTTTTAAGCCTATCTGCCAACGTCGTGATTTACCCGACCCTGACAGATGTCTCAGGTGAACATATACAGATGGTCCACTGATAGTCTACTTAATATACTCAGTTGCTTCATTCAGTCTGCAGAGCATCTATTTCATCTCCAAACAGAGTGTCATCATTATATGCTCTATGCCTTTTAACCTGACAGTGAAAATTGAATATCTTGTGCTCCATGTCTGTTTTGACTGGACATTAAATAAATGAATCGGACTTTTGCATGGTATTGTATATTGTTGAAGACCATGGGACGTCCTGTTTCTGACATACGCCTTTCCGTCTGAAGGGTCTGCTTCATGCAGCACACATTCAGAGAGGAGATCTTTCGCAGACACAGACATGCACACAGGGAGAGATGGCTGATTAATGGGCTATAGCTCATTAATGAATGGCTCTGTGATCTACACCGGCTTCCTTTCTCAACACACACACGTTGTTGGTCCACAGTTCCTGTGTCAGTATCGACCTAAAGCTCTTGGGCGCATGCCAGAGGGGTAAAATCCCCCCCACCCCCGTCCCAGGCTTCATACGGCTTTAACGAGTGAGACTGGAGTGACCCGGGGAAACAGCTTAATTGCCCTCTCTGGACCCTGTTTCAACACTGGAGGGGTGGGTGGTCTGCCTCGGCCGATCCAATACATCCACGGCAGTGTGTACGGTGTGTCCCATAAATGGGTAACAAGAACAACAAGCCTTGTAGCAGAGATGTAGCAGTAATGGCAAAAGCATATTGCTATAGCTATTTTTATAGGGCCGGAATAGAGGAGTCTGATAGAAGAGGTCGAGAATAACATGTCAGTAAACAGAAAGAATGTCGGCTATGTGCAGTCTAGAAACAGGAAAACTTTTTTTTTTAAAAATACATTTTAGATTGGTTAGCAGACATGTAAGCATGTTTAGCCTCCTAGCAAAAGCTAGTTTGCTAGTTTCATGGCAAAAGCATATTTCCGATACTGTAGTTATACGTTAGATATAGAAGAGATCTTAAGAGATGGAGAATAACATGCAGAACAAGCATAAGTACAAAAAAATGCAAGTTTTGTATGTACAGTCATACAAGCTTTTCTGGAATTTCACTCAGAATCCAGGACGAGTATCCACTCACCATATTTAATTAGCCTAAAATAATAAATACAGTAAAACGATTTTCCTTCGTTTGTTAAAAGTTAATTCCACAAAATCTCATTTTTTTATATATTCCGACTGTGATTAATCCAGGTGTAGATACTCCGACTGTGATTAATCCAGGTGTAGATACTCCGACTGTGATTAATCCAGGTGTAGACACTCCGACTGTGATTAATACAGGTTTAAATACTCAGACTGTGATCAATCCAGGTTTAAATACTCCGACTGTGATTAATCCAGATTTAGATACTCAGGTTGTGATTAATCCAGGTTTACATATGGAGACAGTGATTAATCTTCATTTAGATACAGAGGTTGTGTTTAATCTAAGTTTACATACTCAGGTTATGGTTAATCCAGGTTTAGATACTCAGACTGTGATTAATCCAGGTGTAGACACTCCGACTGTGATTAATACAGGTTTAGATGCTCAAACTGTGATTAATCCAGGTTTATATACTCAGGCTATGATAATCCAGGTGTAGATGCTCAGACGATTATTAATGTAGGTCTATATACTCCAACTCTAATTAATCCCAGTTTTTATATACTTCAGCTGTGCTTAATCCAGGTTTAAATACTCAGACTGTGATCAATCCAGGTTTAAATACTCCGACTGTGATTAAACCAGATTTAGATACTCAGGTTATGATTAATCCAGTTTTACATACAGAGGCTGTGATTAATCTTCAATTAGATACAGAGGTTGTGTTTAATCTGGGTTTACATACTCAGGTTATGGTTAATCCAGGTGTTGATACTCCGACTGTGATTAATCCAGGTGTAGATACGCAAACTGTGATTAATACAGGTTTAGAGGTTCAGACTGTGTTTAATCCTGGTGTAGATACTCCGACTGTGATTAATCCAGGTGTATTTACTCTGGCTGTGATCAATCCAGGTTTAGATGCTCAGACTGTGATTAATCCAGGTTTATATACTCAGGCTATGGTTAATCGATGTTTAAATACTCAGACTGTTATTATTTCAAGATATTGTTTATTAACGCAGGCTGTGATTAATCCTGGTTTAGAAACTCAGGCTATGATTAATCCAGGTGTACTTACTCTGGCTGTGATTTATCCAGGTGTATTTACTCTGGCTGTGATTAATCCTGGTTTAGATACCCCGGTTGTGATTGACCAGGTTTACATACTGAAGCTGTGATTATACAGCTAATACTGATTTAGATGTTTGGATTGTGATTAATCCAGGTTTAGGTCCTCAGATGTTGATTGATCCTTTACATACAGAGGCTGTGACTAATAACTCGGCCTTTAGACAATCAGGCTGTGATTAATCCTTGTTTAGTTTATTTTGTTATATAATAATTCAGCTAATACTGCTAACAGTGATGACAACAAAAGAATATGAATGGCCACCAATGATCAAAAAGTCCACAGAGAGAGGGCATGAAGAGGAGAAGACCACCATACATGCTTATTTTGAACGGCTGACTAACTTCACACTAATATACATGATAACAAACAACAGTACAGCTAGTTTTGCAGTTTGCACATCTCTAGTGCTAGTATATATATACAGTAGATGTGGCCAGTGTCTTTGGAGTGCCCCACTGTTTTATGTGTTGGGTGGCGCCACCGCTCTGGCCTTCAGTGCCTTGTTTCAAAGCCAGTGCTATTCAGCACTGCACTGTACGTACAGCAAGTGCCATTCATTTCAGCTGCAGTTGATCAGCCACTGCGTTTACCGCCTTACCGCAGCTTTTACTGCCTGAGCCTTCGCATGGGTCGGCTGCAGTTCATCTGAGCAGCAGTGGAGCTTTACACCTCCGGTTAAATGCAAGAGAGCACATTCGCTTTGACTGTTCATCTGTTCCTATGCCTCACATTTTCAGAAACTGATGTTGCCCAGGCACTTCAGGATTCAGCATTTTATATAGACCCTCTTGTGCTGCTTTTGATGTTGAATTATGACTGAGATGTGGGATCAGCATCATAACAAATAAAAAAGAAGAAAGAATTCTTAATGTATTTGCCAGTTTTTAAAGGGTAAGTCCACTGATCTTATCTAAAGTCTAATCCACAGTCATATTGATGCCCAGTCCCCTATGTGTCTAATCCACAGCCATACTGACCCACACTCCTCTTTGTGTCCAATCCACAGTGAAACTGACCCTCACTCCTCTATGTGTCTAATCCACAGTCGTATTGACCCTCACTCCTCTATGTGTCTAACCCACAGCCATACTGACCCCTACTCCTCTATGCTTCTAATCCACAGCCGTACTGACCCATACTCCTCTATGCTTCTAATCCACAGCTGTACTGACCCATACTCCTCTATGCTTCTAATCCACAGCTGTACTGACCCTCCCTCCTCTATGTTTTTAATCCACAGCCATACTGACCCTCCCTCCTCTATGTTTTTAATCCACAGCCATACTGACCCTCACTCCTCTATGTGTCTAATCCACAGCCGTACTGACTCTCCCTATATATAAACAAAAACTTCAGGCTCCTGCAGGTGGTGCTGCATGAGGATGATGGGTCTATAAATACCTGCGGGGTGTGAGTGACGGGATCCATAGATTGAGAAGAGGTGCTACAGTGCAGTGAATGTCTCGTTCCATGTGTGGAAAATGGCTCCAAAGCAGATGTTAATGATTGGCTAAAAGGAGTGACTGCATTTGGGCGTGAAAACCATAGTGTGAAGGAAGTAGCTGAATCTGCAGGTGTATGGAAGCGTACCATCTTACGGGTCGACCAGCAGTGGCAAAAATCCCAGTCTACAGGGAATTCTCCTCGGAATTGTGCCAGGGAAGGCATCCACCAAATCTGGCCCAACTGCACAATTCTTTGACGCAAGAGTGTCTGATTTGGCCTACATCAATTCACTTTATTTACTTTTGATCAACCGACTTGAACAGGAATTTCTTGTGGGACAATTCTGAAATTTCAGTATGTGCCCAAACCAATTAGCAAAGCTGTAACAGGTAGACCATGAAGGCTGCTTAAGTGGGCACCATTCTCCTGAGACACTAGCACTGATTAAAGCCTCTTATCAGTGGTGTGAAACTGATGGCAAGCTGCAGAACAGTAAACTGATGACCAGCCGGGTCACTTTTATTAGCATTTCACCTAATGAGTGTAACTGTAGTTGTTTTACTGTAACTGAAGAATTTTTATCACCTCTTTATGTCTTTTGATCAGGTCGTATCTGCGTTCATGGCGGTGTCCGATTGCCGATCTGTTGATTTTAACCCCTGTTTAAGTCTTAATTGCAGCAATGAAGCAAAGGTGTGACAGTTCTAACAAGCCACAAGGAGCTGTGAAGCTGAAAGTCTTGAATGAACTTTCTGGTTCTCAGCTGCTGAACATCATACCGTGATCTGGAATCAATAAGAGACACCGAGCATTAAAAACGCTAACTAACTAAATTACACAACACAGCAAGCTAATGAAGTTTATACAGGTAAGCGTACCCTGGATGTGTACGTGTGGATCAAAGGGCTCTAGCATGGTCGCAGTCAGCTCTTCGGCAGGGGTCCCTCTCTGCCGGCTGAGGAGCTGTCCATGCCGTGGCCTATGACAGCCTTAACCGTCTGCAGATGTACGCTATAAAAGCCCCTGACCCACAGCGCCTACGCTAGTGCCAGCAGGCAAGCAGAAACAAACCCATCTCAACCACACCGGCCCAAGCGCCAGGCCGTGAGTGATATACAGCAGGAGTGGGCACTTCACAACTGTTTTATATGAAGGGAACGTTGAAATAAATCATCAAGTCCGGCTCTCTTTTGGTTCAGGGTTCAGTATCGGGAACAGCATCGATGTTATTATTTCCATCCAGCTCCCTTCTTCCCTGATCTGCGGATAACTGAAACGCTAGCACATCCATCAACTTCATTTACGTACAGCACAGAAAAAATCCTTAAAAAATAAGCTCAGTCTTCTTTTGATTGATGGCCAGGCAGCTGGAGGTGTTCGCTACATGGTCAAATGCCATATTGTCCATACAGTCATTTCTGAAGACCCCTAGATTTGGAATTTAGTGTGGTCTTCCTGTCCTGGAACTTGATGTTGAGACTTTTTAAATACACTCCTCGTCAAAAGAACACACAATAGCTGCACCCAGAAGTACGGTGGCCGAGAAAGCCCAACGCACTGCAAGTTAAAAACGCGCTGCAAAGTCTCAAAACACAAGCATCAAAATGACACGACTTGCACAACATTAGCCAAACGCGCTGCAAGATCTGAAAACACAAGCATCAAAATGAGACCGCTTGCAAACCATTAACCGAACGCGCTGCAAAGTCTCAAACGCGCAGCAAACACTAAAAACACATGCAACTTCCAAAACACATGCAGAAAGCCTCAAAACACAACGGAAGTGTTTCCGAGGGACACTGAAAGTGGACGGACCCGGGAATATTCAGTCGGGTTATTGGCCAGGTTTTTGTGTTTATATTTCGTTCCACCTTAAACAATGCACACCAAGTGACTGAAAGAAAAGTTTATTAATGAATATTCATTCGGTTTATTGGCCAGTTTCTCGTGTTTACATTTCGTTCCACCTTAAACAATGCACACCGAGTGGCTAAAATTAAGGTTTAACTGTTTATTAAGTTAACACAAGAACCTGGCCAATAACCCGACTGAACATTCATTCATAAACAGATAAAACTTACTTTTGCTGGAACTGGGGCTGTCTCGGCTCTACGTCCAGGTCCGGGTCCGTCCACTTTCAGTGTCCCTCGGAAACACTTCCGTTGTGTTTTGAGGCTTTCTGCATGTGTTTTGGAAGTTGCATGTGTTTTTAGTGTTTGCTGCGCGTTTGAGACTTTGCAGCGCGTTCGGTTAATGGTTTGCAAGCGGTCTCATTTTGATGCTTGTGTTTTCAGATCTTGCAGCGCGTTTGGCTAATGTTGTGCAAGTCGTGTCATTTTGATGCTTGTGTTTTGAGACTTTGCAGCGCGTTTTTAACTTGCAGTGCGTTGGGCTTTCTCGGCCACCGTACAGAAGGAATCAACAAGGAATGAAACTTGGTGGGTAGGTTTGACATTGCGAGACATGCAAATGATTCAAGTTTCATGTTCAGCCGAGCATATGCCGTAAGCAAGGACGGGCCATGATTACAGACATTCAGCGAGCAGTGCTGCCTTCCTTGAGTCATCCTGTTAGTGCCAGCACCATTGATACAGGACCACATGCATGCAGACCGTTACAATGACTGTCCTTAACACAACGTCAATGTCACCAAAGACTGCAATGGTGTCGTGCCAGACTGTCATGGAGTGATTCAGAACGGCAGCTTCAGTGACGAGTCCCGCTTTTGTCTTGGTGAAGACAACCAACGAATCCGTGTGTGGAATCACAGTGGTCAGTGCCAAGACGGTTTGTTGTCACACATCCAGAAGGCCTGGTGTCAAGTTTTGTCTTCCTTCCCAACAGCACTGCAATCCCACACTTCCTTCTGGGTGCAGCTACTCTTTGGATGATTAGGGTACTTTCCACTCTAAACTAGGGGTCCCGAACACAAATTACCTGGAGGCTGCCAGCCTGGTGGTCTTCTCCAATGGAGGCCAGTGCGATTTTGTTTTTTCAAATATGATTTTATGATATATGATATGAATATGATCTAAGTATCACATTTACTCATTTAGGTGCATCTTAGACAATGCTATTATTATTATTGCTAAATGTCTGGGGTCCAGACATTTGTGCACCCAGGATATCAACAATAGCACACGCCCACACATATACACTAATCAGCCATAACATTAAAACCACCTCCTTGTATCTACACTCATTGTCCATTTTATCAGTTCCACTGATGATATAGCATCACCCTGTAGTTCTACAGTTACAGACTGTAGTCCACATGTTTCTCTGTACACTTTATTACCCTGTTGTTCAATGGTCAGGACCCCCACAGGACCACCACAGAGCAGGTATTATATGGGGGGTATAAGTATTTTAGTAATAAAGTAATAAAGTTATTGTGTTCAATAATTCCAAAAGCAGATTTAAAGGCCCTGTATCTTGAATTTTATTCAAGTTTATGTTTTGCTTTGAGATCCATTTATTACATCTGTTTTGTTCTATGTACCAAAACACCATTATAATAAATTTATGAATGACCATTCTGACCATACAAATGATTGTGGTAGTTTGAGACTCCAGCTTTAACCAGTAGCTTCATCAGATGAGCAGTAATAGCCACTGAATCTTTGACCTTACGAAATCGTTCTGGGACAGGAAGCTGCTGCCAGAAGCCATGTGCACAAACTGGCTTGGCCTTGGAAGAATCACCAACTTGATCTTAAGGACTGTTTTACTGTATCAGCGAATGATCGCCTCATTATGCATATAAGGAACATCAAAGCTGGCGGGCGGAGGGATGGGAAGGGTACATTTGTTAGGTGGTTTGTTTCTCGAACGTCATTTAGGAAAAAATAAACGCTGGTCATTTTGGTGCTAAACATTATGTGATTTTCGGTAAGGCTCAAAAGGGAAACACTAAAATTAGCTTGTTTTCCCCTGAGCGTCGTTGTACTGACAGCACACCAGAACAGGATACTTAGTGATTCATACAAAACAACGCCAATGCTTGAGAAGCCATCACTCTCCTGTGTTGTATTTAGCCACATGGGCTTGGAAGTGCTTCGGTAAACGACTGTCACTTAACACAGCCTGCCACCACATCAAGAAATGCAACACTGAAACACTACTGTGCAAGACATACATCAATACTATACAGAGGCGCCGCCGAGTTCTCTGAGCCTGAGCTCATTTCAGAGGGTCCAAAATTAGGTAGAAACATGTGCTGTGGTCAGACGAGTCATGCAAAATACTAACATCATCATGCAGACTTTTACCAGTAAAAGGTGAAAAAGCCAACATCTGCCGTTGGTAGGGGGGGGGGGGGCTCGGTGCCCACAGGATGGGTACCTTGCATGTGTGAAGGTACTATTGACACAGAGGTGTATATTGGAATATTAAAGACATATGCTGCCATAAAGATGATTTTCCGAAATGTCCGTGTTTATGTCAGCAACACAATGCCAGGCCTTATTCTGCATGTGTGTATGGCATCATAGACACAAAGTGTCTGTGGACTATTGAGCAGCTGCAGTCTTGCGTTGAGTGAGAATGGGCAAAAATTCCACTTCAAACTCCAAACGATCGGTATCGTCAGGTCCCAGACAATTGATTTAATACATGGCAAACATGCCAACTTTTTGGAGTGTGTTGCAGCATCGAGTTCTAAATTTGTTTATGCATGTTATTTACAAAATGCAGTCAAGTTGGCCAGTGAAAAGCTTGGATATTTTGGACCTTTATCTGTTAAAAAAGGCTTTAAGAGAATGAACAAATCACAGGTTCTGGTGTTTACAGCATTTTCCAAATGTCCCAGCTTTTCTGGAAATGGGCTTTGTAAATGGAACTGCCCACCTATGCTGTCTGCTGTGACAGCCTCCTCAGTGTCACCTCATGAATAGCAGCCCATATTTCTACTCAAACCTCCCTTGCCCACTTCCTTTCGGCTTTTTGTAACACGCCGCCTTTTCACACTTTCAATGCTATCATATCAGTGGGTACCCACTGCGCCACCCAGAAGGGCCGACGCTGTGCTCAAAACATCCTCCTCCACTGCACATCCTGAATGCACCCACATTTAGATATATCTCCCACACTCCCACACTGCACACAAAGACCATTCAGCTCTGAACAAGCTCACTTTGCCCTCTCCTGGCCGTAAACAGTCAGCAGGTGGATGAAACATGCTGTTCTCGCCAACAGAGGCTAATCCACCCTGCATGTACGTCTATGACACTCTGCTAGGAAGCTTAACTGTCAGGGTTCTTTGCAGCAAACTGGACCTGTAAGCTGTGATGTACCCATGTAGATCACCATCATCTCCAAAATTCTGGGACATCTATACTGACAAAGCTCTCTGATTGTTCTCTCGGGCTCCTCGCGATAGTAGGGTTAGATGGACAGATGGTTGCACCACTCAAGAGCCCACCTCAACCTTGCATTCCTAAGGCTAAGAGTCATTTCTGTTTCTAACACATGAACAAATGGACTGGACATATAAGGAATTTTTCTTGATGTTGAAGTGGGAGGGCCCCCAAACATTTTGTCATTATTTGGAATATAAAAAATTCCAGAATTTACTAAATAAATCAACAGAATGTGAAGAAATAACAGTCTTCACAGGGTGCCAAAGACATCTATGTACCATATTGCAGAGATATCTACTGAAGTTAGCATGTTAACAAGCTAGCCCTGGGCCCATCCAATACCACTTTGTGCCAGAAGAGGTGATAGTGAGTCACTGTAGCGCTGTAGGACTGGAACATGAGAGGATGATGAAGTAGTGCTGCCGCCCCGGCGGCGTATTCTAACCTCTTATCAATTATGTTGAAGGTGCTGCTCCCGGCTAGATCATTTAAGGGCAGGTTAACACAACAATGGCTGAAGATCTTGGTGAGCTGCCACCACCGCCACCACCACTGCCACTGTCGCCACCGCCACCACCACCGCACACGTTCTCAGCAAGAAACCACATTCAGCAGCAAACAAAAAAGTGATATGACCAGAAGCAGAAGAAGAGTTAACATTGGTGCTGCTTTCCACCATTTGAGATGCTCTTGTAGAGAAAAGGGATGAAGTTTGATGCTGAATGCTGAATGTTTCTACACTGGTAAGTACACAGGTGTTGATGCTACCACTGAGGAGGACGGACTGGGCATTTCCTTGTTTCTTACGATAGGAGTGTGGACCACAGCTTTCTGGTGATATATTGCCCATTATTGTTTGTGGTGGTGTTGGACAATAGAGGATGACCAACCCAAATTGTGCAGCAGCAGATGAGCTACTGTACCTGACTTTACATCTACAAGGTGAACCAGCAAGTTAAGAGTATCTAATAGGACGGACAGTTTTTTGGACGCCCGCTCTCAAAATAGCTGACGTTGTGCAATACAGATTTCCTCTAGACTCTGCAACTGAAAACACAAGAAACACTATTCAGCCAGTTACGCTCTGTCTTACTGTAGTGGTTGGGATTTCGTTCTTGACCTTTCTGACCTCACGCAACTGAGCTCTGTTGATGTCCTAATCTCCTGCACTGTTCAGAGAGTCTCAGTGTCCCTGTACCAATAGACCAAATAATCTGAAACTATTTGCTTTAGGGATTAGGAAGAGAGGCTTTTAAGGCTCCTCTGAGAGCAAGGAGTGGCTCGCTCACGCTCACTCGTCCATCCACACAGCCGGCTCAAGTTACACTCCTCTCAGTGGTGACGTCAGCTGTAACCTCGTCCACATGGCCC
The DNA here is from genome assembly GCA_034552555.1 of Semaprochilodus insignis. NCBI lineage: Eukaryota > Metazoa > Chordata > Actinopteri > Characiformes > Prochilodontidae > Semaprochilodus > Semaprochilodus insignis. Next base: position 34,542,822 of record CM067481.1, on the reverse strand, counting down.
TCATGCTGGTAGCACTGACCTCCTGTGCTCTGCGTCCTTCAGAGCAGCACAACTTTGTTTTGGGCTAATTTGTAATTGGGCTAACAGCAAAAAAAAAAAAAAACTCAAATTGAGTAGATCAACTATAAACACAAACAAACTTAGAGAGTCCTTGTTTCTACACTCATTGTATATTGTATCAGCTCCACTGACCATATAGTAGCACTTTGTAGTTCTACAGTTACAGACTGTAGTGCATCTGTTTCTCTTTATCCTTTATTACCCTGTCCTTCAGTGCTCAGGACCCCCACAGGACCACCACAGAGCAGGTATTATGTGGGTGGTGGATCACTGCAGTGACACTGATTTGGTGGTGGTGTGTTAGTGTGTGTTGTGCTGGTGTGAGTGGATCAGACACAGCAGTGCTGCTGAACACCTCAGTGTCACTGCTGGACTGAGAATCGTCCACCAACCAAAACTATCCAGTCAACAGCGTCCTGTGGGCAGCGTCCTGTGGGCAGCGTCCTGTGACCACTGATGAAGGACTAGAGGATGACCAACACCGCACTGTGCAGCAGCAGATGAGCTATCGTCTCTGACTGTACATCTACAAGGTGGACCAGCAAGGTAGGAGTGTCTAATAGAGTGGACAGTGAGTGGACACAGTGTTTAAACACTCCAGCAGCACTGCTGTGTCTGATCCACTCACACCAGCACCACACACACTAACACCACCATCACCACGTCAGTGTCACTGCAGTGCTGAGAATGATCCATCACCCACATAATACCTGCTCTGTGGTGGTCCTGTGGGGGTCCTGACCATTGAAGAACAGGGGAATAAAGTATACAGAGAAACAGATGGACTACAGTCTGTAACTGTAGAGCTACAGAGTGCTCCTATATGGTCAGTGGAGCTGATAAGATGAATATAGAGTGTAGATACAAGGTAGATGTATCTGTGAAATGCTTAGTGAGTGTATTTAGTCCATGTTTATGTATATTAATTGTGTATTATCCAACATATGCAAGACGAGTTGATGAGTGGTGGTGAATGGAACCAGACGTCTGAAGAGTTTAATGACTCTAAAAGCTGACAGGGTTATGAATATGCCTGATACTGCTTTACGAGAAGTTTGGGGCCTTAAAGGTGTTTTTAAGATTAATCATAGTATGTTTTTTCACTTTAATGCAAGCAAATGTGTAGAAACCTGCCCAAAGACACGTACTATATGATGGTCTTTCCTTGGCAGCATCTCACCCTACACTTCCAGTAGGTCTTCTCAAAGCCACCCAGCTTCGTTAGCCACATGCCCCTCTAAAACCACTTTTCTCCTTTATCCCAGACTAGCACAAACACATTTAAGACTAATTCACCCTTCATTTCGACACAGATCAAAGGGGAAAGATGCTTATCGCTGTTTTCTGTGAAACTGAAGAGAAGTTAATGTGCTATTGCAGGGATGCATGGAGCTCGGTAACGCAAGGCACAGCTAAACAAAGAACCTCTGCTGATTAAAACTGATCTTGTATTGATTATTTTTTTGGAAACCTTTTGCTTAATGCAGGCTGTGGTCATGTCGACGCCTACATGACTAACTGAGGTAGTTTCTGTATCAGTACAGTGTTTTGGCTGATTGTCCACAGTCTCTTGCCTTGACTACTGATAGAATCCTCTCGGGAGGAGTTGAGGGGTGTGTATGTTTGTGTGCCATGTCAGCAGAACACTAGTGTGTGTGTGTGTGTGTGCGTTTTCGTCCTGGGGGGTAAACTCTCACACAGCTCTAACGGCTATCAGCTTGTGCCATCGGTGAAGTGATTCTGAAGAGTAGATAGAGCAGAGCAACGCAAAAAACAAACACACAAATACATACATGCTTGTTTTTATACTTCGTTAGGCCACGGGGTCATACGTATGTCCCATATGCACATATATATATTCTGTATATAGTAGTACCTCACATACATAAGTAAGTTATATAATGTCCATATATAATATATATATGTAATATAGTGAAATATCAATGTCATATACAGCTATGGAAATAAATAAGAGACCACTCCAGTTTCTATCTCCACATGTACAGCAGGTTCTTAGTGAGGAACAGAAGGTTGGGTTCTAGCTTTACTGGCAGATACAGTGAGCGTCTGGTTCATAAGAACAAGGTCAAGCAGCAAACACACAGGACAACACAGCTACAGACTGGCAGAGGGCCAAAACCACTCTCTACTGACCGTGATGAGCGCCACCTCATTCCAATGTCGCTTAACCACCGTAAGATGACCTCAAGTGACCTACAGAAAGACTGGCGAGCGGTGGCTGGAGTGAGATGCACAGCGAGCATGGTTCAAAAAACAGGCTTCTGGAGGGTCATTAGTGATTTTCTAAATAAACAGATCTAAAATACAATATTTGGTCTGGAATTTGGGAGACGTGTTTCCAGTAGGGTATAGAATAAAACAGAACTGCTCATTTTGGTCAAACACAAACCCAGAAACTGTACAACTAGAGAAACTGATCATTTTGAGTGTATTAGCAATAACCTCCCATATGCACTGCAGGCATTGTATAATTTAATATAATATTTTATAGCTGTATGTAATAATACCATATATACACATAGAATAATAGTATGTGACATATGTAAGCATGACTGTAAGTACTTATAAGAAAGACATGTATCTCCATTTTTATTGATTTATACTTTTATGCATCATTTGAACACAGCAGCTGCTGTTTATACTGTGTGAAAATTTCCTGATGAACGGACCAACAGAAATGGCCCAAAACTGCTTGGAAAGACGTCTGGTTCCATTGACTTACATTAGAATTAAATGAGGTTTTTGGCTTCTCCTGTAAAGTTGACATTTTGGAGATACCTGTTTTTCTTTGGACAGCGACGAAATGTGTCTATATGAATACACAGTACAAATATTACTACACATAGATACTTAAATACTTATAATGCCTATGTGATAAATATATAACATGGAGCTTTTGTAAAGCCAGAAGCATTTTGTGGTCATTCCTGTTTTAGCATGAATTTCTGTCCTGAAAATGCACAAAAAACAAGCCTGCACACATACTGTGGAGGCTAAACCTGGGTGGTGCTGTGTCACCATGCGAGTCTATTCTATACTGGCCGCCCGAGTTGAGCTTTTTTGCTAGACAGCCCTGCGAGTGCAGATGGAATTTGAGATTGCAGTCAAGATTGGATCTCTGCGCCTTCTCTGTATGATGCGAATCAGTCAGCAGCACAGAGTACATGCAGCAATTCATTAAAAATGTTATCGGCTGGCAGCGGCATTCACGCGGCTTTTTGAGAGGCAGTCACCACGACGAGATCAATGAGCGGCGTCTCGGCCCTTTTAGCTTCCTCACTTTTCTTCTCTTTCTCTTTTCACACGAGAGGGGTGAGTTCAGTGGGGCTGCTCACACAAAAGAGGCATGAGACGTCCTGATGTCATCGTGGAGGAAAAACCCGTCAGACTCGGCCCAGCTAATGCAACACTGACGAGGTCACGGAGGAGTCGCTGAAGAAGAAACTTGGCTCGGTTTGTGTGCCTGACTGGTCGAGTTTGATATTTATCTCCTGTATTTGTGTGTGAAAAGAGTGCACACCAGATCTCCTCAATAACCGGCTTTCATTTCAGCTTGTTTTGATCGGCCCATATGAGCAGTGATGCCTGTGTCACATGTTCACATGGGTTCCATCCATGAACTTTGGGCTGCATGAAAATGCAACTCTGACCTTATTGGGATGCAGTAGGTGAGGGTTTCAGTTCATGAATGATCTCCTACGTTTGTAGTTATTTTAAAACAGTCTTCATCAAAAGAATAGTTGCAGTAGTTCCCAGAAGGAGGTGTGGGATTGCAGTGCTGTTGGGAAGGAAGATAAAGGTTACCAGGATCAATAAATGATGATAAATTTAGACTGATATGATCAATATTTATTGAGCTACACATACAGAAGTAGTGTCTCTCAGTATGGTGTCGGGCCGCCATGTTTGCTAACCCAACATGCCAGACGTCTCAGCACAGAGTTGTAGAGGTTCCTAATGGTGTCCTGTGATAATCCATCCCATGCAGCTTGAATATTCTCACACAGTTCCTGCAGATGGTGCGGTAGGGGTGGAGGTGGACTGACACCAGGCCTTCTGGACGTGTGATGCGTGACAACAAACCGTTCATCTTGGCGCTGATGAGGGTGCAGTCACATTGTGGGGTCCCGGGAAGTGGGATGGTCTTAATGATCTAACCAGAAGAAGAATAGAAGATAGAAGAAGGCACGCACCAATGACATGAAGGATCTGGGACACCTACACGATCCATGGAGAGAGAGAGCCGACAGATTGATTGTCTTTAAGCGTGTAGTGTAGTTAAAGTAGAGATCCCCAATGTAAAATACTCCTCCAGTGTCAGTAGAAGTTCCTTCTTTTAGACCTCCACTGGAGTAACAGTACTAAAGTATTTCCCTTCAAATGTACTTAAGTATGGAGAGTAACAGGAGCATGATTTATTATGGCTCTAATGTCCTGTTATCATTTCTGGAACAAGACTCTTAATCAGCTCAGTGTAGGTGAAGAGACTCTAGTGTCTCTCAGTCCACCAGTCTTTAATAGAAGCTCAGTCATTAGTCTGACACTGATGTCTATTCAAATCATCATCACCACAGAACACTGAAGGAGAACAGGTTCCATTAGCTAGAACCAAGCTCTGTCCAACAGGTCAAAACAAGCTCAAAGCAAAATGCCTGCTGTACCCTGATTGGTGGACTCGCTTCACACTACTTACAGTACACTAACGCATTACACTTACTGAGTTAC
>CM067481.1:34516790-34531888 GCA_034552555.1 Semaprochilodus insignis | reverse complement strand
GTACAGTGATAAGGCCTGTCCTTGTTTACGTCACATGCTCGGCCAAGCATGAAACTGGAATCATTTGCATGTCTCACGATGTCAAACCTACCCACCAAGTCTCATGAATGTCAGTTGATTACTTCTGGGTGCAGCTATTCTTTTGACAATGAGTGAATATTGCAGTTTAAGTGTCTGAAGTCTATGAAAGGTGCTATATAAATAAATCAGCCTTGTCTTCTGGAGTTACATCTTGTAATCCAATTTTTAACCTAACCACAGCGGTTTAACACTCAGCATTAGTGTGCATTAAACACGCAGGCCATGCAGGTTCAGTGACCGCTACGAGGTCATCATTTCATGACTTCGTCCCCTCAGCAGCAAAACACACTTCTTGAAATACGCAGCAACTCGTGCACTAAAAACTCTCCACAGCTGAATACAGTAGACAAAGACAGTACGGACAGGACAAAGCCATCGATTTCACTGCAGCTGCCAGAACGTATCTGTTACTAAATCCAGGTCAAGCTTTGGACGCCCTGATGCAGCGTAAGCCCTTGGCTTTGGATTATAAAAGGCAGAAAGAAATGAACTAATGTAATTTAGAGACCTGTAAACAAATGAAATGCCACACAGGGAAGGTTTAGCACAAATGCTAACAGCACTGCCACAAAGCGTTTGGCAAAACATTGAATCTATATCATTCTCCTCTTAGTTTACACATAGAGAACATGGCTGGCTTGTTAACGTTGGCACCCCACCGCTGGTCCACCCTCGGGCATCTGATGGACATCTAGCTAGCGCTGGAATTGAGGGAATTAGGTGGGAAATTAACAAATGTAGAGGCAAAAGTAAGTATCTGAATATCTCATTATGATTAGCTAATGAAGCTAATATCCAGATAGTGAACCTATATCAGTCCACTGTCTTGTTAACATTGGCACACTGATTGTTTGTCACCCCTGGTCCACCCTCAGACATCTGATGGACATCTAGCTAGTGCTGTAACTGACTGCTAGGGGGAAAAGGAACAAATGTAGAGGCGAAAGTAGGTATCTGAATATCTCTTTTACGATAGGCTAATGAAGCTAATACCTAGATAGGCTTGACCTGTCGGACCACCCAGATTACTGTCCTGCAAACAAAATCAAACTACTTTTTAATCTCATCAAACAGGTTTGTTTTAAATGTGTACAGTCTTTAATTTGAGAAAATAGAGACAAAGACTATTACAAGCAACTGCAAAGGAAAACATAGGCACCGGGCCTCCCAGACAGAAAGCGTATATCGGTCCGCTGGCTTTATCGGGTCACCACCCCACTGACTGTTTGACACTGTTGGTCCAACCTCGGACAAACCAGATAAGTGTCCTATGCACAAGATCTAGATATCTAAGTGTCATGGTTAAAGACACACTAACGCTGTCTGACACTAAAATGATTTACTAACTAATTTACAGGATAACGAAGGTAAGACATGAAGGAAGAATAAGTAAATTGGACTCCCAAGTGATGAAAAGCGGTGGTTTGTCTAATGGGTAAAAAGGACGACACATGCTGATTGTCTTCCCTGGGGCGGATGGGATCTTCCAGAAAGACCATGCAACATGTCACTCAGCTAGAAATGTCCCACACTGGTTGGAAGAGCATGACCGAGACTTCCAAGTACTACCCTGGCCCCCTAATTCCCCAGACTCTAACCCAACTGAGCATCTGTTAGACCACCTCGAACGTTGTGTTCGCACTAGTGATCCTCCTCCAGCAGCAGCTGTGGGAGGATGCACTGCAGTCAGCATGGCTCCAGATACCTGTGACACCCTACTAGGATCTTACTGAGTCACTCCCAGTCACACCCTCAAAGCAAGAAGTAAAGTTTGCACCTGAAGAACATGTTCCGTCATGTTGTTTTTACGACTTCTGCTTACGGACTAAGGACCACCCATCTCCAGATAAGTAATCGCTTGGCTCTCATCGCTGAGTGGAAAAGGGGGCCTGTTCTTAACGGGTTCAGTAGAGTCTGGGAACCAGCACCAGCACGGGCACAAGCGCTGGTACTTTGTTGGTGGAAAAGAGGTATGGGTGGTCCAATGGTAGACTGACAGTGGCAAACAGTCAGTGGGGTGCCGACCTGATCAAGCCAGCGGGGACGATATATGCCTGCTATCTGGGGTTTCAGGGTCGAACACTGGCAGCTGGAACTGTTAAGCGAGAAGTTGAGTACCCGAGAGAATGAAAGCTAGAACGGTTTTTAGCTATGTATCCTTTTTCATACATAACAGTTCATACAGTGTGAAAAACCACATGAGCTTCAGAAGCAAAACATGCCCCGGTTGACTGGTCATGCTTGGGGGGAGGAAAAAAGCCACATGTTATCTGCACTGCACCTCTTTATCTGAGAACAACTGCAGGCCGTTCCCAGTCAGAGTCCCTGCCATTAACCTAGAGATGTGATCTTTCACAAGGTCCAGACTAACCAGTGGTCTTTAACGCTTAGCCGCTGGGGTTGGGACAGGACTTACGTCTGACCGGCCACCAGCTCTAATCTCCAGAGGCTGTCATGCTTTTAGCCCAGGCAGATACATAACTCTTCCCAGTGGGGAAGTAATCCAGCGTGCCACTCAGAGCGCACAGGAAGGAGCTTTTGCGAAATACCTTGTGTTTTTTTTTGCTTTTTGTTTGGCTGAGATTCGGGTGCACTGCAGCATTTGCATGTGCATGCATGGTCGCTGGAAACGCTGCAGATGCTAAGCTAACCGAATTTTCCAGTGGCAAAGAAATGAAAGTACTTCAAATCTCAATCGTCGTGCTCATCTCCGCTCCACAACACCAACATTATTTAACAGTCAGAAGGTGCCGTTATGACTACAACACTGTTAATTCAAACTGTCAATTCTATCATGCATTTTCATCACGTACCTAACCAGTGTTGGACAGTGACTCAGTCAATGTAACTGGTTACTGTACTGTAAGTAGTGTGTCGGTGTACAGTAACTCAGTAAGTGTAATGCGTTAGTGTGCTGTAAGTAGTGTGGTGGTGTACAGTAACTCAGTAAGTGTAATGCGTTAGTGTGCTGTAAGTAGTGTGGTGGTGTACAGTAACTCAGTAAGTGTAATGCGTTAGTGTGCTGTAAGTAGTGTGGTGGTGTACAGTAACTCAGTAAGTGTAATGCGTTAGTGTACTGTAAGTAGTGTGTCTGTGTACAGTAACTCAGTAAGTGTGATGTGTTAGTGTGCTGTAAGTAGTGTGTTGGTGTACAGTAACTCAGTAAGTGTAATGTGTTAGTGTGCTGTAAGTAGTGTGTTGGTGTACAGTAACTCAGTAAGTGTAATGCGTTAGTGTGCTGTAAGTAGTGTGTTGGTGTACAGTAACTCAGTAAGTATAGTGTGTTAGTGTGCTGTAAGTAGTGTGTTGGTGTACGGTAGCTCAGTAAGTATAGTGTGTTAGTGTGCTGTAAGTAGTGTGTTGGTGTACGGTAACTCAGTAAGTATAGTGTGTTAGTGTGCTGTAAGTAGTGTGTTGGTGTACGGTAACTCGGTAAGTATAGTGTGTTAGTGTGCTGTAAGTAGTGTGTTGGTGTACGGTAACTCAGTCAGTGTAACGCGTTAGTGTACTGTATGTAGTGTGTTGGTGTACGGTAACTCAGTCAGTGTAGTGTGTTAGTGTGCTGTAAGTAGCGTGTTGGTGTACAGTAACTCAGTAAGTGTAATGTGTTAGTGTACTGTATGTAGTGTGTTGGTGTACAGTAACTCAGTAAGTGTAATGTGTTAGTGTGCTGTAAGTAGCGTGTTGGTGTACGGTAACTCAGTCAGTGTAGTGTGTTAGTGTGCTGTAAGTAGTGTGTTGGTGTACGGTAACTCAGTAAGTGTAATGCGTTAGTGTACTGTAAGTAGTGTGTTGGTGTACGGTAACTCAGTCAGTGTAATGTGTTAGGAGGTGCTACAGCGTACGCGACCTAATCATGGAGCGCCGTGCTAAGCGCTGTTGTAAATACAGACAAATAGGAAATGAAGGGGTAGAAAGTGATTGGGCTCGTTCTGTGGCTCCTCACAAATCTGTCACCTCGCTCAAGTACTCAGGAAAACACAACAGGAAGCACGGCTGACCGGATCTCCGGTCGCCATGACGCCAGACTCAGGGAAGGGGGAGGTCCAGATACAAGATACACAGTCACAGAAACCCCTTAGCTATGAGGCTTTCCCCTCTGCAGAAGCACAAGCTGATCCACAAGAGACCTGGACTGAGGTGGGCTGGACTTTCCCAGTTTTCTTACTTATAAGTGACCTCTCCCTAACAGGGAACGCTGATAAACTGTGGAGTCTGGTTGTGTTCTAGCATTTCTCCGCTGGTCTGCAGAGCTTCAGGAATCAGATATTGAACGTCATTAGTTCCAGTTTTACAAAGACTGCAATCCAATGTGTCTGGATAATAGCATAGCTCGGCTACTCCCATTTTAGCCCAGTCATCGTGCTCCAAATTTCTCTGGGTCTCCGGACCTCTTCTGCAGAAGATGCGCCTAAATAGGATACACATTTGCCAAATTCCGGGGCCCGGATCTCTGGTTCCCTGAAGATTAGCAATGCAATCAAGGGCTCACTAGAATGAAGTACGTTGACCTCTGGAGTCGGACTTTGCTTGAAAGATCAGATATTGAACGCTGGTATCTCTGGTTCCCCAAAGACTGCAATAAAAAGTGTGTGGTTTGAAATGTGGGGCAATAACACCCTGTAATCCCATTGCGTTTAAAGTCGGTTACTCCCATTTTAGCCAAATTATGGCGCTCCAAATTTCTCTGGCTCTCCGGACCTCTACTGCAGGCGAGCGTCTTGGGTGTGCCTAAGTAGGATACAAATTTGATCAGTTCCGGGGTCCAGATCTCCGGTTCCCTGAGAGCTAGCAATGCTCTCCTGGGCTCAATGGAAAGGGATAGTTTGACCTCTGGAGTCTGGCTGGACGGATGGAAGACAGATTTTCTAAGTTGCTTGTTGCAGAGCGTTCCCTGCTCCTGTGGGTATCATGATTTATTATGGCTCTAATGTCCTATTATCATTTCTGGAACAAGACTCTTAATCAGCTCAGTGTAGGTGAAGAGACTCGAGTGTCTCTCAGTCCACCAGTCTTTAATAGAAGCTCATTAATTAGTCTGACACTGACGTCTATTCAAATCATCATCAGCACAGAACACTGAAGGAGAACAGTTTCCATTAGCTAGAACCAAGCTCTGTCCAACAGGTCAGAACAAGCTCAGAACAAAGTGACCGCTGTACACTGATTGGTGGGTTTGCTTCACACTTCTTTCGTTTGGACATGTTATGTTTTTAGGCACACATAAAACCAAAGGGAAGGACACATACACCAACACACTACTTACAGCACACTAACACATTACACTGAGTTACTGTACACCGACACACTACTTACAGCACACTAACACATTACACTGAGTTACTGTACACCAACACACTACTTACAGCACACTAACACATTACACTTACTGAGTTACTGTACACCAACACACTACTTACAGCACACTAACACATTACACTGAGTTACTGTACACCAACACACTACTTATAGCACACTAACACATTACACTGAGTTACTGTACACCAACACACTACTTACAGTACACTAACACATTACACTTACTGAGTTACCGTACACCAACACACTACCTACAGTACACTAACACATTACACTGAGTTACTGTACACCAACACACTACTTACAGTACACTAACACATTACACTTACTGAGTTACTGTACACCAACACACTACTTACAGTACACTAACACATTACACTGAGTTACTGTACACCAACATACTACTTACAGTACACTAACACACTACACTTACTGTCCAACACTAATTGTAAGAAATCTGACGTGGTGCAAGCCCTATTAGACAACCCGGTTTAGCTAAAGGCTAATCTACATGAAGAAGTCAAAAATGAGCAAACTGATTTTTTCCTAACCAACAATTTATTGAGGGCTGCTAACACAGGATCAAACCCGCATTCAACCAAACAGCTAAGCAAAACACAGAGCAAAACACCTGCAGTTGATCAGTCAGAAGTAGGATTACAGGGTGTTCACAGAAACTCTGAGTTCAGCAAAGATCTGCTGATTCAACAGCAGCGCGCTAGGAGTGAAGTTTCACTTTGTCTTTGCTGCTTTCCTCAGTAAAGCGCGTCCAGCATGTGGGTTTAGAGGGGCAGGATGACAGACCTGTGGGCCTCCTAATACGATCACATTCAGCCATTTAGCAGCATTTGTGTTTAATTGTGCACATACTCTTAAAGATACTAAATAATAACACGCTAGGATCATGTCTCATCACTTCAGTATCACACAGACTCATGCTTTTAGTACTGTTGTAAAGTAATCAGTCAACACTGAAAGTAAATTCTGAGAAGCCACTGAAACAACACTCTCTCACACCCCTCATCAAACGCTCTGACAAACCGGTGAATGTGGCGGATGATTGGAGAGTGGTGTGTTTGTGGTTGTGTTTCTGCTGGTGTCGGCGAGGTACACGAGTCACAGTATCTCCACTACTTCGGATTAGACTACATCACTGCTGTAAAGCCTCGGGTCAAGATCTGCTGACCTCTGATTCACATCAGGTACACAGTGTAAACTCCTCTCATATCAGCCACGTTCATAGATAGATAGATAGATAGATAGATAGATAGATAGATAGATAGATAGATAGATAGAAAGATGGATGGATGGATAGATAGATAGATAGATAGATAGATAGACAGAAAGATGGATGGATGGATGGATGAATGGATGGATAGACAGACAAATGGAAGGATGGATGGATGGATGCATATATAGACAGAAAGACAGACAGATAGACAGATGGATGGATGGATGGACGGATGCATAGATAGACAGAAAGACAGAGATAGATAGACAGAAAGATGGATGGACGGATGGACGGATGCATAGATAGATAGATAGATAGATAGATAGATGGATGATGGATGGATGAATGGATGGACAGACAGATGGAAGGATGGATGGATGGATGCATATATAGACAGAAAGACAGATAGATAGACAGAAAGATGGATGGATGAACGGATACATAGATAGATAGACAGAAATATGGATGGATGGATGAATGGATGGATGGATAGACAGACAGATGGAAGGATGGATGGATGCATGCATATATAGACAGAAAGACAGATAGACAGACAGAAAGATGGATGGATGGATGGACGGATGCATAGATAGACAGAAAGAGAGATAGATAGATAGATAGATAGATAGATAGATAGATAGATAGATAGATAGATGGAAGGACGGNGATAGATAGATAGATAGATAGATAGATAGATAGATAGATAGATAGATGGAAGGACGGACAGACAGACAGACAGACAGACAGTTAGATGATAGACAGATAGATAGATAGAAGGACAGACAGACAGAAAGATAAATGGACGGATGGATAAATAAATAGATATTTATTCCATAATTCTGTATATCCATTTGTAACATTCCTCTTTTAGATATAACAAAAAGAATAGCAGTTAATGTATAAATGTGTTAATTAAAATTAAAATTAAAATTCTTGAAAACATTTGCAAGTCATCTGGGAATGATCTGGAAAACTATGGGAAAAAACCTACATAAAAACAGCCGAGAGAAATAAAACTGAAAGATATCAGATTCAGTCTTTAGACTCTTTGGAGCCCGGATGGTTTAGCAGGTTGGACAACATTCACACCTGCAGTAATGACCGCGCACGCTGCAAGAGAAAGACTTCCTCGGCTAGTTTCCCTACAGACCATTAAGCCTACCCTCAGAGCATCATTATCCCTCTCAGTTAATGGATGAACAGCAGGTGTGGCAGGAAGCGTGGCCCGCTTTTTCATTCTGCACAATGAACCGAAATCTCTATTTCGGCTTTCCACATGGAGGGGGCCACGAGCCGGGCGCTTTGAAGACAACGACTCCATTTCAAAAATTACAATTACTGAAAAACACTTCAGCCTCTCCGCAGAGCTGTTAATCACTTAAAAGCCCACCGGATCAAACTCAGCCTCCGGATGGGAAGTGTATAATGGTGTCCTCCCGTCTGACCCGGGATAATCCCTGGTCCAGGAACGACCCTCGGTAATCTAACCACAATCTACATCTGCTGCAGCATCGTTATCAGAACTGATCTCAGATCAGCCAGAAAGTGCAAAGCCGCATAATCCCACCAGGACAGCCTGTTTCCGAAGCATTCCGACACACTTTTAATAAAAAGCTTGTCTCTGGCTGAACCAGTTCTCTAGGCTACAAGGTTTCTAGGTCCAGATAAAGGTCGGATCCAGCGTTGGATCCAGTGTCTGATCCAAAAATGGTACTGCTAGCTCCTTGCTGACTTGACAAGCATAGGTACCATTCAGAAAGGACTCGTGTTACATGAAGGATGATTAGGGCTTTTTTCAGACTGCCAGCCCAAATCCGATTTTTGGCAGATCCGGATCGCATCCAGATTGACTGAATGTGGAAACCCAGAAGCAAACCACATGTGAAGGTGGCGTCTGAATGCTCTGGCCACTCGAACTAGATTTCAAAGTGTCTTTGCCTTACTGTAGGGTACTGTTCATAAGGCTACATAACAATTACATAAGCTTGCTATGACAACTGACATAACCCTACTTAAAGGCTTACAGGTTCTTTTTTTAATAGGTGTCATGTGTCATAAGGGCGGCTTTAGCTTTTGGTCCAAAACTGGCAAATATAACCTTTATAGCGACTGATGACCACTAGAATAAGCATTTATAAGCATTTATGTAGGGTTATGTCAGTTGTAAGATAAGACAAGAACACTTTATTGATCCCAAGGGGAAATTAGAGTGTTACAGCAGCTTACATACCGGTGAGACACATAGTACACATACTGTAGAAGCTACAAAAATAATAAAGCAAAAATAGATAAATAATAAAACGGAATAAAAATACATAAAACAAAACAAAACAAAATAAAATAAAATAAAAAATTAAATAAAATAATAAAGATGGAATCAAATACAATAAAAAGAGATGTGGCTGTTCTTAAAGTTCAAAAGTACAAGGTATATTGCAAGATGTAACACAGATGTGCAATATGTGGATACATATATGGGATGTGGTAGTTACATTAAGACCCAATCCCATTTCACCCCTTCCCCCTAACACGTAGCCCTACCCCTCCGTTTTGCGTGTTCACGTCTAGGGGTGGGGTTGTTCCGACTGTTGTTGAGATGGAGGGGTAGGGCGAAGTGTTAGGGCTACATGGCCCTTCAAACGGAGGTTTTTCAGAGGCACACCTCAAACGGAGAAAATTCCTAGAATGCCCTGCGGATCATCGGCAAGACGGCTGCACAAGCGACCAAAGAGACCCATAAATATGAAATACTGTCTCTGTTAAAAGCCGCTGTGCTGTAAGATCACCACTGTAAAACCGTTTTATGGTCATTTTCTTCATAACACGGGTAAATATCACTAGTAATACGCTGATGTCTCGGCGCTACCGAGCATGTCCCATTCCACCTTTAAAGGTGGAACAGGGAAATTCGATCATGAAGCATTAAATTAAAAAGCTGCTCTCCTCTGCTGTCACTGCAGACCGGCAGGGTCGCCTACAGAGCACCGATCGTAGCCTGTTAATGAAGTCATTTCGTTTTCAAGTCCACGCTTTTTGTCTGTTTACATAAAAGCCGCTGAAGACACCTGATGACGCATCCGGTTCTTGAAGGGTTGTCCCATAATCATAGGGGGACCCCTTGTGACTCAGTTTCAAGGGCGAGGGTTACACCCGAAAACAAGAGGTAGGGGTAAAAATAAGAAATGGGATTGGACCTAATACTTAGCACTAAAGTGCTGGCGCACTATTACAGAGAACATCATAGACGAGTGGAAGACTTTCCAGTGCAGACGGAAGAACAGGTGATGCAGCACAGGTGAATGGATTAGAGCCCAGAATTGTAGAGGCTAATGGCTGCAGGGATAAGCTTATGTAGGTGACCTGTAGCCTTAAAAAAACCACCCTACAATAAAAGCGTGCTTACATAGTCACGCTCACGTCATGACCACAGCACTGTGTGACCACTTGCAAATGACAGCACGGACATCGCAAAAGATCTGAACTGAGAAGCAAAACCGATTTGCCTGCAGTCTGAACACTGGTGATGAGGGGTCGACTACAAAAGAGACGATTCCTTGATGGGGGTCACCTGTTGGCCAGCCAAGAAGGCTGGAGTGTCGTAAGTCACATTTGGAGTAATCGGTATTCCCGTAGCTCATTACTGACTGATAAAGCCAGGTCTGTGGGCTGCTGCACACAGCTCGGATTTGTGAAGCATCTGTCTGTCTAATTTTCAGGCATGGCAAGCGTGTTGGAGCACCTGCTAGGCTAATTGTGCTCCTCTATCTATTCCAGGCCAGCGCTGCTCACCATCCATTCACAAAACATCCTCACGATGTCTGCACTCCACCTTAAGCGGCTCTTACTATGAGAATCTAAGCTCCTCGTGAATGTTCCTCATATCAGGGCTGCAATAAACAGGGATCGGGAATGGAGCCAAAATAATGTTTTTCATAGAGCAGTCTCACATGGTGCATGTCAATTTCAACCGGTTCTGGAGAGAAGCCATTACTTAAACGTGGTAAATAACACTATTATTTTGCTCTAGGTTGATTTTCATAAAATTCTGACAGCATTAGTGATGTTCTCAGTCAGGGTCGGACTTGGATTTAAAGTAGGGCTGAACTATATGGGCAATTATGATCTAATTGCTTTTGAGTTTTTTTGAGTTTTCTGACCAATGTTACAACTGCAGTGTAAATTTACAAAGTCTATAAAGACTAATCTGTCTGCCGTTTTTGGCTGGAGGCTGCAGGAACTAGAAAACTAGAGACCACCAAGTAGAAGGAAACCGGAGAACAAACAGCGCGACAGCAAAACTGACATGAAGACAAACCACCAAACAAACACAAAGGAACCAACAACTAGGAGTATAAATACACAACGACCAACAAGAAACACCTGGGAAGGGGAGGAGCTATAAACTAGGGGCCGATGAGGGGCGAGACATGAGGGCGGAGACAAGGAGGAGCTAGAAACCCAAATAATGGAAAATGACAGGAACATGAAGCGAGGTAAACACAGCGTGACAGAGGCTTCACCATAGCCAGTTAACCCGCCAGACAGACTGCCTGTTAATTAGGGTTGCGTTGACGTACAAATCACACGGTTTATTTTGACGGGTCTACATCATCTATAGCTGGTTTATGTCAGGGAAACAGGACGCGAGCAGATGAGGCTTAGAACAATTTAATAAGAAAAGAGAGACAATCCAAAGAGCAGAAACCGAAAAACAGGCGGAAGGTCAAAAACACGACAAACAGAGCAATAAGGGCAAAGGCAAAAAATCGAAGTCAAGAAACAGGCTGAAGAAACGGCAACAAGAGGTCATAAACGTGGAAAAAGGCTTGGCACGTACTGAATACAGAAACGATACCTCGCAACGAGAGAAACAAACAACACAGCTTAAATAGGAAGTATAACACGTGCTACAGTCAATACTCGGGCGAGGCTGATCTGGGACTGGCTGCCGGTTGAGAGCGGATTGTCACGTGATCACTAGGTGGATCTTGGGAAATGGAGTTTGCGGGGTTGTTAACCCGTGATGGGCTGGAAGAAAGTGTGACAGTTTACAAGCTCCGTGCTATTACATGCTACCTTTGAGAAAAGGAGGTAATTGATAACATAGGCTGTAATAATAATTGCAACTCCCGGGATTCGAGAAAATTGCGATTGCCCTCTTTTAAATAGCCATAGCGATATAAATACGATTCATCTTCCAGCCCTAATCTGGAGTAGATTAATTTTTTTCAAGTAACACTTCAACTTTACTATACATTGAGGTTCAGGCCTGTTTTTATGGCCTAGAACACCAGAATATCTACCTTTTCTGGCTTGGATCGTGAATGCACTGTACCAGACTGCCGATAAGTTGTGGTTGTGATGTCACAACACATGGAGGTTTGGTCTAAATGATCCACAGGTGGCTCACAAGCTCAAAGCTACATAACACACTAAAGAAAAGCATAGCAGGTCGCCTTTAAGTCATTGTGGTAAAGACTGCCTCTATGCTGTAGCACTATGTTAGAGTCATATTACACAGTCGAGTAGCATTATTATGACTACCAGCTAATATCCAGGGTAACCATCGTGTGCAGCACGAAGAGCAGCTAGACGGGCTGGGAGTGACTCAGTAAGGTTCTGTTAGGTTGTTGACTACAGTGCATCCCACAGCTGCTGGAGGGTGCGTGGTGGAGGATCCACAGAGTGAACCTGACGATCAAGGTGATCCCACAGATGCTCAGTTGGGTTCATGTCTGGGGAATTAGGGGGCCAGGGTCATACTTGTGAAGTGAAGTCTTGGTTATGCCCTTCCAACCAATGTCAGACATGTCTCATTGTCTTGCTGAAAGATCCCATAAGCCCAGGGAGGAAAATCAGCAGGTATGGGTGTAGATAGATAGATAGATAGATAGATAGATTGATACTTTATTGATCCCGAAGGAAATTTAGCAAGTACGTGATCTGCAAAGTACGTGATATGCAAAGGATTGATTCCTACCCAAATCAGTTGAGAGTGCCTTCTACATGGATTAGTGGGCCCAGAGATTGGCATGAAAACTAGACTTCCCTCATGAGCTACATGCTGCTGCCGTCAAAGGAGGAAGTGGTCATAATAATGTGACTCGACTGTTTATTTATAAATAAGCAAATGAGTGAAGTTGCCTCAAGTGAAGTTATCTGCATGCTTATGTGGCTTCTGACGATGTGCGTTTACAGGTATCTATACAAGTGGAAGAAAGTACAGAAGGCGTTCAGACATCGAGATTGTAGCCACTGCTGTTTTTACTTATTTGAGGTAATTTTTAAGGTATGACTTAAGACATGTACAATGCTAGCAGGCTGCTGTTAGCTTCCATGTTAGCTACATATTAGCCTCACGGCTCCCGAACCAAAGAACACTGCACGGCCAAGTTCGTATAGCCGCCTTGCTATCACCCAGGAAACCCAGGACAGCTTCACCTGATCTTTGGCCTGAGTTACCATGACAGTGCTGTAGCATACTAACAAGCACTACAGCCTATATGCACATACAGAGGGCCTATAGGAGGTCAACGCCGCTGGGCAGAAACAGCCCTGTTTCTGGTCCTCGATAATGATCAACAAGCTGTTCAGCTGGGGTTTAAAAATGAAAGGGTCATTAAACCCATTAACAGCTGACTAAGGCTCTAGTGATGGTCACGAGAGCGCTCGAGGCATTCAAACCGAGCTAATGGATAGAGGGTCGCATGGACTTGAGAGCTGCTTTGCACAAAATGCTGAAAATGAATACGCTTTCTATGTTTCTGCGAGAAGAGCAGAGCAGAGCGAGAGCGCACTGAGAAATCAGATTTCTCTTCCGTTTGTCCTGCAGGTTTGACTTTTATTTCATGATAATGTGAAAAATATCCAAAGCTGCTGTGATTACCCAAGCTAAAAAGCACATACCAGCTGTAGGATCTACTGATATGAAGTCATAAGTCATAATTAAAGTCTTCCAGTGGATGTCATTTTGGTAGAATTTCCACCTAAAGGGCCCATATCACCAAATTTGCCTTCATATATTTTTTTAATAAAATATTTTCACCTATTTTTAAACCCTACTACTTGCTCCCCAGCCCATACAGTCCATACGAGGGCCATGTATTGGCAAGAACCTGGTGATACGATACTTATCATGACACAGGGGTTACGATCCGATATATTGTGATACATTGTGATATACCGATATACTGATGTATTGATATTGATATATTGATATATTGATATATTGTAGGTACGACGATACATCACAATTTTTACAATATAATTTTACGAAAACTGTCACAGTACAAAAACACACCACCATCATCGCTGTATCTCCATTTACTTCCCATCTTCCTGTTTACATTGTGTGAAAATGTCCTGATGAATGGACCAACAGAATCCATAATCATTTGGAAATAAGTCTGCTTTCACTGACTTACATTAAAGGTAATTTAGGTTTCTGCCCTCTCCTGTAAAGTCGCCAGTTTGGAGATCCTTGTTTGTCTTTGGAGAGCAACGATATGCATAGGTTTGCTAATGCTAACATTAGCCGTGTGCCCTTACGCTACTTGTTTACATTTATGGCATGTAGCTGACACTCTTATCCAGGGCGACTTACAAGGTTATTTGTATTACAGGTGGGCCAATTTAGCGTTATGAGTCTTGCCCAAGGACTGTTTTTGGTGTAGCACAGCATAGTCACCCAGACCGGGAATCAAACCCCAGTCTCCCACATGGGGTGGCAGCTCACTGGCAGGCAATGGTGTTATCTGTTGCGCCACATCAACTATCCCAGTTATGTTGGAGTGGAAGGGTCTAATGCTAAACATTCTTCTAGCCATAGCTAAATCACAGATCCAGTGAGATACGGTGACTCGTTTTTAAAATGTAATTTTAGGGAAACTGTCATAGAATAAAAACACCACCATACGCATAGGGTGGCTAATGCTAGCATTAGCCGTGCACCAGTACTTATATAAGTACTGGTGCACTTACAGTACTTATTTACTTTGGAGTGGAAGTGTATAATGATAAAGAACTATCTTCTAGCCACTGGGGGTTTAAACACCAAACAAAATGAACCACTGTCTGCTGCAAATCTTTGATTATAAATTATTGATAAAAAACACCAGGCCTTCTGGACCTGTGACGGGTCACAACAAACCGTTCATCTTGGTGTTGACCACGGCGCCTCCACACACGGAGTCGTTGGTCGTCTCCACTAAGACAAAAGTGGGACTTGCCACTGAAGATGACCCGCTGTCATTCTGGGACGCTCCATTGCAGACACTCATTCTGAGACACTCCATTGGCACGACACCATTGCAGTCTTTGGTGACGTTGACGTGGTGTTAAGGACAGTCGTCGTAATGGTGCTGCACTAACTGGAAGACTCATGGAGGACATCACTGCTCGCTGAAACTTGAAACTTGAATCATTCATCATTCGCATGTCTCACCTACCCACCAAGTTTACACACACT
>CM067481.1:34485472-34497563 GCA_034552555.1 Semaprochilodus insignis | reverse complement strand
ATATATATTCATGAAGATAATATAACACAACATCCATTCTAACTCAAAATAATTACTGTTCAATGTTTCCCACAAGCCTGAAACAAACCTGGGGGAGCACCATGGGGGTCTGGAGAGGGTTATTTGAATAGACACCTCCCCCGCTCACCATAGCACATGCTTGTTCGAGTATGACCACAGGGGAAAAAGAGTGATGCTTTGCATCAGTGACACTGCGGCCATTGTTCATTCATAAGGTAACACACTTTTCTTTGTTAATTGTTAAAATGGAAAAAAATGGAAACTGGACATTGTTAAAATGGGACAAAAGATGCAGGGATAGATGTCAGTATTAGGGATGCACTGATCGGATATTTGGATTGGATATTGGAAGCGATATTAACAAACTTGGCTGGATTGGGTATTGGAGAATTAGGCTGATCCTTGGAAGAGATCAAATTGTTTGTGGATATCGATCTGATGTTAGGATCAGACATTGGGTATCAGATAATTAGATTGACCCATGGGGGAAATCGAATTGTTTGTGAATACTGATCGGATATTACGGATCGTGTATCATATAATTAGGCTGATCCATGGGGGTGATCAGACTGCTTGTGGATATCGATCCGATATTAGGATTGGATATCAGGTATCGTATAACTAGGCTGATCGATGGGTGTGATCGGATTGCTTGTGGATATCGATCTGATGTTAGGATCGGACATCGGCTATCAGATAATTAGTTTGACCCATGGGGGAAATCGAATTGTTTGTGAATACTGATCGGATATTACGGATCGTGTAGCATATAATTAGGCTGTATCTAAGGATAATTAGGCCGATCCCCCATGATCCATGGGGGTGATTGGATTGCTTGTGGATATTGATCTGATATTAGGAATGGATAATGGGCATAGGATAATTAGGCTGATCTATGGGTGTGATCGGATTGCTTGTGGATATCGATCCAATATTAGGATCAGATATTAGGACCGTTATTAACAATATTAGCTGGATTGGATATCGGATAATTTGGCCGATCCATGGGGGCCAATATATTCATTTTGATTCATGTGCGATGCGTGCTACGCCATATGTCAGCAGCACATGTGCAGCGTGCAGGTAGACTTGTCTTACAAACAGGAGCAACACGGAGCGAGCCAAAGAGTCAGCTGTATGGAGGAATTTAGTTTTACAAACTTAGTAAAGTTTATGTTTAGGTCAATCCTGATGCCTTAAGGCTCTCCCACATGGTGAAGGATACAGTTTAATAGTTCAACAAGATAAGTATTGGGTATCGACTGATTCCGGTATCGGAAGTATAAAAGTTGGATCGGTGCATCCCGAGTCAGTATAATGTGGAGGGGGGGCCAAGTATAGAGCGGAAAACACATCTTCTGATTCTTTGCTTGTGGATATCCAGATGGGACATACTTACAGAAGAGGTAAAGGTACATATAGAAGGAATGAATCCTGCATTGGGTCGAACCCGCCCCCACCCCCGGTTCCATGGGGAGAAATCACACAGGGAATCTGCAGCAACACCGGGAACAGCACTCGTTTCAGGCTTCAGGAGAACCTCTACAACTACACGCCGAGACATCTGGCATACTGAGAGACACTACTTCTGTATGTGTAGCTCAATAAATATTGATCATATCAGTCTAAATTTATCATAATTCATTGTTCCTGGTTACCTTTATCTTCCTTCCCAACAGCACTGCAATCCCACACCTCCTTCTGGGTGCAGCTATGCTTCAGATGATGAGTACAGTTTCAGAGGTTTGGATGAACAGAATTATGTCACTTCATACAACAAAAAGACCAAAAAACATGCGTTACCAAACGGTCTAATAGTTTCTTTATGCTAAAGGTGTCTATGCTAAGCTACTGTTATTAAAATTGCTTACTTGATTTGTTACTATTGCCCCAAATAAATAAAAATGCAAAAAAAAAAAAAAATCCATCCAGAGCTTGAAGGGTTAAAGCTCATTTGACTATAAATGAAATAAATGAATCGCGGTGCTGTATGTGAAGGGGAATTCCTTATCTTTCTACTCTGAGGCTTTCAGTTAGACTTATCTGGGGGTCTAAAATAGACCTGTGTGATATATCTTTTGTTAAGCGTTGTCAGTTATGGCCTTTTGATATGCAAATAAGCCACAGAGTCATTTCCCTCTATGCGCTGTCAGCATCCTGACTGACCTCAGCAGCTCTAGATGAGCTTCCGCTGGTGTTTGGATGAATGGAGGCGTTCACAGCATCCACAAAACCTCAGATAATATCGGTCAAAATGGGCATATCATAGCACACCATAATTAATAGCTCAATATACTACGAGCACAATGTAATTATTATAATACAGTTAATGAAACACCTCAGTGTCACTGCTGGACTGAGAATAGTCCAAGAACCAGAACTATCCAGCCAACAGCGTCCTGTGGGCAGCGTCCTGTGACCACTGATGAAGGACTAGAGGATGACCAACACTGCACTGTGCAGCAGCAGTGAGCTATCATCTCTGACTGTACATCTACAAGGTGGACCAGCAAGGTAGGAGTGTCTAATAGAGTGGACAGTGAGTGGACACAGTGTTTAAACACTCCAGCAGCACTGCTGTGTCTGATCCACTCACACCAGCACAACACACACTAACACACCACCACCACGTCAGTGTCACTGCAGTGCTGAGAATGATCCACTACCCACATAATACCTGCTCTGTGGTGGTCCTGTGGGGGTCCTGACCATTGAAGAACAGGGTAATACAGTATACAGAGAAACAGATGGACTACAGTCTGTAACTGTAGAACTACAGAGTGCTCCTATATGGTCAGTGGAGCTGATAAAGTGGACAATGAGTGTCCTTTTTGTCCAGGTCAAAGCCTTTGCAGCATTGGCTGTTAAATCCAGAACACAACTACTCAATTGTCATTCTATCGCTTGCAATAAGAAAGAGAGGAGGAAATGGCTGGAGCTTACAATTATAAAACGAATGAACAGTAACAGAGTTCGGCCTTTGCCGGTGGGCTCTAACGTTAATTTCCTAGCTAACCTAGCTAAAGTGAGCACCCACTGACAAAAGCCAAACTGGCCTATTAAAACAGGCTACGGGTTTTATAGGGTGTTTATTCTTATGAACCCACAGGAGTTTCAGTGGTCAGGTCTGTTGGTCAGACAAGGCCTGACAAAGACACATGAGCCTCCCATTTGTGTTGTTATTAAGATGATGGTCTCACAGACACACACACACGCACACACACACACACACGCACACACACACAAAAATATTGAGTTTAGTCTGATTGTTGTAAGTAAGTCAGCAGGTATATTCAGTTTGGTCTGATTACAGTGAGTAGGTCAGCAGGTACATTCAGTTTAGTCTGATTACAGTGAGTAAATCAGCAGGTATATTCAGTTTCATCTGATTACAGTGAGTAGGTCAGCAGGTATATTCAGTTTAGTCTGATTACAGTGAGTAAATCAGCAGGTATATTCAGTTTAGTCTGATTACAGTGAGTAGGTCAGCAGGTATATTCAGTTTAGTCTGATTACAGTGAGTAGGTCAGCAGGTACATTCAGGTTAGTCTGATTACAGCGAGACTTTAAATTGCTTTAAATTAAAATCTATCTACAAATCATGTATCCTTCTTTCAAAAACCCTATATAATTAAATGGTTAAGATAAGTAAGTCAAGTCATTCACAGTCTTTCAGTGTGAAATGCTCCTTGTAGTGAAACTCGGCAAGTCAGGATTATTCGCAGTGGTGGTGAATGGAGTCTGTGGCCGCATGCTAGGTACTAATCTTAATAGTATGAGTTCTGCAGGCTAGAACACACAATATTAGAACACTACATCAAATAGTACTTTTCTCACTAACAGGAAGTGATGAGGCGCACGTCATACCAAGCTGGACTCAACGGAGTATACTCAACTTTGACATTCGTGACTGTACTACACTCTACATACTCAAACACTAGTTAGTGTTAGTATTAAGTGCGTAACTGGGACAAACCATGTCACACCCTGTTTACATCACATCCAATTCATTTTTCAGAAATTCTAAAAACTTGGTGGAAGTCCCCTTTAAGCTACAATAAAACCTTTCTCTTGTTTCACTCCGGTGCAAGAAAATGCGAGAGCTTACTGATGCTTATCATCTCACCATCGGTGACAGAAGCGCATGTTATTATTGGCAGAGTAAATTCTGAACCCAGCTCTACTGAGACACAGTCAGTCTTCAGCATTTGAATATAGGAAGCGGCGTGTCTCACTCGTTCGCTGAGTGTGGAAAGAAGAAGGCTTGTTTATGAGCTATTCTTGATCTCCACTGGATGTATGAAAGTATGGCTGGAAGGAACTTCTCGACACGCAGGTCACAGCAGCCGTAAGACCGCCAAGCGGAGACGTACATATTGGCCTGCTCGAGGCCAGCACCCGGCCCGAATGTTTGTTGTAGACGGCTCCATGGACGACCGAGCCAAACACAGTTTGGGTAGAGTTTGAGCTCTAATCCGCTACCATTTATCTCTTCATAGCATCTTAGATAGACGACAGCAATGGTTTGGCCAAACATCAAATTTCCATAGCTTTCCCTAACGCAGTCCATCTACCGAGACGTTCGCTTCCTCAGATCACCACTGAAGCTACGAGGCTGTGTAGCGGGCGAGGGAGGGGTTCGTTTACGACCACTAGGTTAGCATTTGTCTAACGTGCCTGCTCTTGTTAACATCTTCAATTCTACTGGGTCTGTATGTGAGCCCACACCTCAGTCCCTCACTCTCATGACTACCGAACACATTTCTGTCATATTAATTTAATTTCAACCAGCAGGAATGAAACTTAGTGGGTAGGTCTGGCATTGTGAGACATGCTAATGATCCAAGTTTCATGCTCAGCCGCACATTTGACGTAGGCCAGGCCGGGTCTTATCACTGACTGACTGACTATATAAGGTCGTCCTGTTGCGCAGGCTTCCATTCCGATTCCTGCTGTTGTGCTGTTAGCATCCTCTGCAAGTGAAATATGTCTTAGAGAAGAGTTCGAAAGCAATTTGAGCAGTTGGAAGAGTTGGAGACGGGTCGCATCGTAGGGCTCCAGGAAGGGCTCCACCATACTGGTCGATACTACCACAGCACGCTGATGGCGGAAATGGATAGAAGAAAGCACGCACCAGAGACATGAAGAACCTGGAGACCTACCATCAAACTGTCTGACACGCATGGAGTGACCCAACAGCCACGACTGCAGACATTCAGCGAGCAGTGATGTCCCTCATGAATCATCCTGTTAGTGCAGCACCATTGGCAGACGGCTGCACGACGCAGGACTACATGCACACAGACCGTTACAACGACTGTCCTTAACACCACATCAACGTCACCAAAGACTGCAATGGTGTCGAGCCAGACTGTCATGGAGTGACTCTGAAAGGCAGCGGGTCATCTTCAGTGACGAGTCCCACTTTTGTCTTGGTGGAGACGACCAACGAATCTGTGTGTGGAGGCACCGTGGTCAGCGCCAAGATGAACGGTTTGTTGTCACACGTCACACGTCCAAAAGGCCTGGTGTCACTCCACCTCCACCCCTACCGCACCATCTGCAGGAACTGTGTGAGAAGATTCAAGCTGCATGGGATGGATTATCACAGGACACCATTAGGAACCTCTACAGCTCCATGCTGAGACGTTATTCACTGTAATGTGACTGGAGTTAAAATCTGAGAAATGCCTTTTTAATACTGCTGTGAGTGTGAACCACCTCTTCTGGAACTATAATGGGGTCCAGTGCACCAAACACAATAGCCGGTGAGCGCTGTTTCTACTCCTCCCTGTGTATCCGAGAAGCCTTTAATCAAAAAAAGTCCAGGAACCGTGCAGGCTTTTCTTTTGCATCAAGCAGCAAAAAGGGTGTAGCATGACAGGTTTCATTTAATTTGACTTACTTAACATTGCACATCCGGCGATGTGAGAAATGTGCACGCACACATCGCAACGACAACGTTGGAACGATATATTGAGCCGCCCTACCAGGAATATCAGGAATAATAACTGAATAGTAAGTCTCGAGTACAAGGGGGTTGAATACCCATTACTTCATTGGGTCACATGGTGAGATCATTCAGAATTATTAATGAATTCATTCAACCAATAGCAACGAGCACACTGATCACGGCACACCTGCAAATGAAACAGTGAAATCCCAGTGA
Source organism: Semaprochilodus insignis (assembly GCA_034552555.1). NCBI lineage: Eukaryota > Metazoa > Chordata > Actinopteri > Characiformes > Prochilodontidae > Semaprochilodus > Semaprochilodus insignis. The sequence continues at coordinate 34,491,373 of CM067481.1, read as the reverse complement.
ACGTCTTATACAAGTGCATTACAGTACAGAGTCAAAGAGTTTCATAGGGTGAACCCAACCAGGTGCACCTCACTCATTTCAATGCTGCCGCTACACCTATGAAAGCCCAACGAAAGTGATATTAATCAATAGCCCTGATATTCCTTGTATGTGTAAAGTCCACTCCCAACAACGTACATGATGAGAAAGGAAAAGAAACCCTGATATGATGCATGACTCATTGTGCTACACAGCCATTTCAGTAGGCCGTGCCAGAGTGTTTGTTGTAGACGGCTCCATGGACGACCGAGCCAAACACAGTTTGGGTAGAGTTTGAGCTCTAATCCGCTACCATTTATCTCTTCATAGCATCTTAGACAGACGACAGCAATGGTTTGGCCAAACATCAAATTTCCATAGCTTTCCCTAACGCAGTCTATCGGCCGAGACGTTCGCTTCCTCAGATCACCACAGAAGCTACGGGAGGCTGTGTAGCGGGCGAGTGATGGGTCAGCTTACGGCCACTAGGTTAGCATTTGTCTAATGCATGCCTAATTCATTCTACACCTGCCTCAAATCGTGCTGAGGTGTGCGGTATTCTCAAGCAGACGTGCTAATGTGGTTTCTGACCCAGCAGAAGCTCAGAGGGATTTTCCGGCTGAAAGGTACGAGGGTTTCAAACACTACAGTGATCTCATGTCAGGGCTGAACGATTCGGCCAAAATATCGAATTGCGATTTTTCTTACCGATATTGCGATTGAGATTTACACTGCGATCATTTTCTATATGGCTCTATAACATGTTTCCGGCTTGATTTCCCAACGTCTGGAAATCAGTATGAGACATTAAGAATGGTCACTATGGAAACACATATCTTCTTCAGTTGAGTAAACTTTTTTTGTGCTTAAATGAAAAACCTGTTGATGTCAAGAACAAACGTACTTCGGCACGCGCCGAGCTAAAAGTCAGAGAGTGTTTATTTGACAGGTTGATTATCAGAGTCAGCAACAAATACAAGGCAACACAGAGCGAGGCTGAGGAGAAGTACGAGAGACAGGCAGGGGTCGAGAACCAGAGAGTCAGAAAAACGGCCAAACAAATCAGAGGGAAATCCAGAGATCAAAGGGAGGTCAAAACCAGGTGAACAATCAAACAAGCGAACAAAACCAAAAGGGAGAATCCGAGAGTCAGAGAACAAAGAAGAGTCAAAACCCGAGATCAGAGAAATATAGAGGGACCGCTTAGTATGCAAACGGGGTTTGGCAATACTTCACAGTGAGGGATTGTAACTGAGGGGTATGAGTACTGAAGGGGAATCGAGGTGCAGGTGAGTCTAACTTCAGGAGAGCTTGATCGGGGAAATGAAGTGTGGTTGGTGGGTTCGGGACACGTGGCTGTGACGTCATCATGGAGTGAACTCTGGGAGATGGAGTCCGGGAGGTCGGAGGAGGCGGGGAAACCCGGAAGCATGACAGTAGACTTTATCTAAAGTGGTCACTATAGTAACAGTCAGTGCTTAAACATTTGGTGAAGGTACTGCAAGGTTATGATTGTTTTGGTAGTGACAAAATGGAATGTTCAGTCACACCAGAGGCAATATACTGATCTCATTTCACTGAGCTCACTGCTGTTCAGACCCAGGCCAGGGTTGCCAGATTGGTAGAAATCACTATTTTAATTCAACCAACTGATGAGATGAAAAAATAAACATCCTGATATACCACATATACTCTTGATGTATCACAATATTACCTCTAAATGGTGAATATTAGTGAACATTCATGATGGACAGATCAATAGAATTGGTGTAAAACTGCTTAGAAATAAACCTTGTTCTATCAGCCTCCACTGCAGGTTAAGAAAGCTGGTTTGTCCTCCTGTAAAGTTCCATTTTGGAGGTTTTTACGGTGGACTGTATAATTCCACAAGTGCTATTTTAAGGTTTGATGTCTTCACTTTTATTCTAGAGTAAGGCATTATGATAAACATAAGGAGAACTCTCTAACTGGTACTGTAAATAAATAAATAAATAAATAAATAAATAAACACCTTTTGCAATGATTCCAAAAAAATGGGAATAATAAAAAATAATAAACTTCTTCTTGTTATGAAGTATTCAGTTATCTGTGTTAATATTCAGAAAGATATTCAGAAATAAGAATGTCTAACACCTGCAGTTCTGAGCACCTGATGCATTTTGGATATCTGAAATCAAACACTGTTCAGACTGTGAATCCAGCAGGAATCCGTCCAGCGGCAGCAGTCAAATATGAACGCTGCACTGAGCGAAAGAGTTTCACACGCTATTTCGTCCCGCTGCTGAGGTAATAAAGCCTCCAGCTGAGTAAGCGGGCCTCCCCCAGATGTCCCACACCAAACGCGCGCGAGCTGAAGGCGCTCCCCACCTCCTCTTCCCCTTCTCTGCTCCACACACACACACACAGATACAGGTCCGCTGGAACGTAACGGGACAGAATGGCGACCGGCAGGGGAGGGGAACTTCCCCCCCCTGACTTCCTGCCGACCTGAGGGACTGCCCCCTCCCTCTCACACCAACATACATTCTGCATGCGCTGCTCTGGAGCGGCTGCGGCTCCTCCGGCTATAGGGCTTCTAATCCTAAACGGGGCTGCGATATGGAGACACTGCCGCCACCACAAATTAAAGGGCCCATATCCGGCATCGGCATCGTTTGGATTCCTTTACCAAAAACATTCGCTCATTTCTACATGGCTTTACAATGAAACAGGCTGATGTATGTAAATGAGGTCTGTTCTGATTGGCTGCTCCTATATTATATAATAATATAATATAATATAATATATTATATATATATAATATATATATATATATAATATAATATATCCTATATATACTATATGACTGATTAATAAGACATTTATCTGGACTGAAACATAACTTTATTAATACATACATATATATATATATATATATATATATATATATAACTAGCGTATTTACATACTATAGCAGTTTAGCTCAGGCCATTCACATTCAGATTGGATGGAAGTCATTATTGGACTTCAATTATAATTATATTAGTATTCATAAATATTGACAAGACTAGAAATGTACGATGAAACATTATAAAAATTTAATATCATTTTAGCCACCAAAAATTGTTCAAATGTGCTGAGAATGTTCAAAAAATACTTATACAACTGAAATAATTTTAATAAGCTTAATATTGAAATTCAAAATAGAAAATAAAATAAAATTTAAATGTACATTAACTTTAAAAGTGACTCCATGTGGTCAGGAGTGGTTCACTGCTTTTTAACTTTTAATGTATTTTTAATGTTAATTCAGTTCAGACTCAGCTTGACAATCAATCCCCACAATCAGTATCCTCCCCCCCCCATATAGTCTATTAAAACATCCTAATTTATCTTTTATTGCTGGAAACATGTTCTGCTAAGAACATTCAGGCTAAATTCGGCTCCTTATTGGCCAAAAGAAAATTAAAATGTTCTTCTTATTCAAATTAAACATGCTGATCAGGGCCTGACCAATATATTAGCTGGCTGATATCAACAACCCCCAGTTTTATCAGTATCAGCAAAAATATTGATAAGACTGGAGATGAAACATTATGAACATTTAATATGAGACATTATGAGAACATAATAAAAAAAAATATTATGACGTTAAAATTGTTAAAATGTACTGAAAGTACATGCACTGATACACAAACTGAAATCATTTCAATAAGTTAAAACTGAACATTGAAAATCAAAAAAATTAAATTCAGTTGAAATGTACATTAACACTGAAGGTGGCACCATGTGGTCATGGGTGGTTCACTGTTTTCCGAATTTTAATGTATTTTTAATGTTAATTCAGTTCAGACTTAATAATCATAAGTTTTAACACCAGGCTGAATGTGGCTTCCTATTGGCCCCCGGATTCTTATTCAAATTAAACATGGTGATCAGGGTCTGACCGGTATAAGCAAAAATACTGATAAGATTAGAGACAAAACTTTATGAAAATTTGATTAAGGTGACCAATAACACCGGTTTTAACTTATTATTAGTTTTTTGGCATCATTGTTAAAAAGGGCTGAAACTGTTCAGAAAGTACTGATCCACAAATAAACTGAAATTAGTTCAGCACATTGTATACTGAAAATCCAAAATATTAAATCAAATTGACATATACACTAACATTAAAGGTGGCACCATGTGGCCACGACTGGTTCAAATGTTTTATTGGGCTTTTCCTGTTAATTCATTTCTGATTCAGCCTAATAAACAATGCCCCCCCCCCCACAGATAAGATGATTTAGACCAACAAAACATCCCAATTAATCTTTTAATGCTGGAAACTGATAAGCACACCTAGACTATCAAACTACCCTGCCTGTAGTTTTAGCACCAGGCCGACTTCGGCTCCATATCCACCAGCTTCTTCTTATTCTCCTGTTCCACCTTAAAAGGTGCTGCAGTTATGCTTTGGCACTGGAAGCACTGTGATCATCTCCAGCATTTAAGATGGACCGGAAAATTCAAACAAGAAGCTGGAGAACAACTTCACCGTCATCGTGTTAATGCTGGTTTATATCCTTCCTGAGGTGTCATGCACAGAGCCCTTGCTGTAAGCATGCGCTACGGTAGGTGTGCTAATTGGCCAGAACAGATTTGCTAGAAAGCTGCGCACTGTGGTCATGAACTGGACAGTGACTTTCTTTGTGCGTGTTCTGCAGACAGAGTGACCGTCTCGCAGTCTCGCCCTGCGCTCCTATAAAAACCAAAATGCGACCACACTTCACTTACTTCTCTTAGCCGGCTGCCTTCCGCCACGTTCCCCTGACACAAAACCAAACCTCAGTGCATGCTGCGCCTGTGCACCTGCAACTGGGAGGCTTGCTGCTGACTTGGTTGATGTTAGACAGTGTTTAAGGTGAGCTCGAGCACGGTTTTAATGATAACTGCAATCTGAAACGGTGATACTAACAGCCGGGTATTTTACCACGGTTTACCATGAAACTGGTCTCATCGCTAGTCAGGACTAGGGGTGCTATGATTAATCGACTAAATTAGTTGGCAACTATTCGAATAGTCAGTTAGTCGCCGACATCATCACACGTGTTTTGCCAAGAATGTTTTGCCGTTACCGCTTACCGGAGAGTTAACAAACACGCGATAGCAGCCTCGAGAGCAAAACCCTCAAAAGTCTGGAAGCGTTTCACGCTCACCTCAGTTGTACTGTTTGTCGGTTGCACTGTTGGTCAGTTGTACTGATTGTCGACTATAGCCGGCATGGGAGCATCACCTCACTGGATGAAGAAGAGCCGTCGTGGTAAGTTAGCTGTGCTAGCTGTGCTAGCTAGCTAGCTAATGTTAACGTTGAAAGCTGTCCTACTTCACGTTATGAGCTGAAACATTTTCTATTAGGAAATGTAGGTTCTCTTCAATCGTTAATGGAGTCGGAACGGAGAAGCACATAAATTAACCCAAGGGAGAGTGGACCGATTAGGATTCAGGCCAGAGAAGCACATAACTTCAATCAGGCAGGTTGGGTTCCTGTGTTGGCTAGAACCCAAGGGAGAGTGGATTGATTAGGGTTCAAGCCAGAGAAGCACATATCTTCAATCAGGCAGGTTGGGTTCCTGTGTTGGCTAGAACCCAAGGGAGAGTAGATCGATTTGGGTTCAGGCCGGAGAAGCACATATCTTCAATCAGGCAGGTTGGGTTCCAGTGTTGGCTAGAACCTAAGGGAGTGTGGACCGATTAGGGTTCGGGCCAGAGAAGCACATAATTTCAATCAGGCAGATTGGGTTCTAGTGTTGGCTAGAACCCAAGAGAGAGTGGATTGATTAGGGTTCAGGCCAGAGAAGCACATATCTTCAATCAGGCAGGTTGGGTTCCAGTGTTGGCTAGAACCCAAGGGAGAGTGGA
>CM067481.1:34449272-34470534 GCA_034552555.1 Semaprochilodus insignis | reverse complement strand
ACCTCTACAGCTCCATGCCGAGACGTCTGGCATGTTGGGTTAGCAAACATGGCGGCCCGACGCCATACTGAGAGACACTACTTCTGTATGTGTAGCTCAATAAATATTGATCATATCAGTCTAAATTTATCATCATTTATTGTTCCACACATGGAACGAGACATTTACTGCACTGTAGCACCTCTTCTGAATCTATAAATCCCATCACTCACACCCTGCAGGTTTTTACATCCCCATCATCCTCGTGCAGCGCCATCTACAGGAGCCTGAAGTTACTACCACCTTTTTGACAGTGAGCCTAATATAGGGTCCAGCGCTGTAACGTAGATAATAGCCACAAAATAGAAGTATGATCACTTGCCATTACCTTTTGGTCGACAATCGAACACACAAGATCCTTCACCGCTGAAAGGGAAACGTCGCTGGCGTCCAGGTTAACCGCCTCCCTGGTTAGTCCGATCTGCAGAAGAAAGGAAACGCCATGGAAGGACCCCCTGGAGTTGGTGGGGCTCGGGGCACTGCCATTGGAGAACCTGCTGGAGAGCACGGCAGGCGGACTAGGGGACGGCGGAAGACCTGGAGGCGCCGCAGGAGGCTGGGCAAGGCCGAATGCTTTCGGAAAGGACGGAGGGGACGAGCTGCCGCAGGCAGACATTTTTATTCTTGAACGTTTCTCCACTTGAAGGCACCAGACCAGCTAAGTCATGAAGGGAGGAGCACGTCCAGCCTCCAGAGAAGCTACACCATGACTTCAGACCAGCCTGGCTACAGTTATGGTGCTTTTAACATGCTTGTGTGAACGGTCCACCTTATTTCCACTTGTTCGCCCCTCTGACGTCCGTTTTTCCACTTTCTCCTTGGACGAAATTCAGGCTGGCACCAGCGCAGCTCCCTGCCTGACGAACGGAGACGTTTACAACATTTTAATGGATCTCGGATACCTCCCGCCGTGAACGGCAAAAAGCGTGGGCGTTATCCAACCACGTCCGCGTTGCCAAGTCTCAGATCAGCTCCTTGCCAAAGAACATCAGGAAGATCCTCTGCAAACGACCACAGTCAACACGTTAATGCCCGACTAGTGGACGCTAATGGATGTACCTAATAGAGACTGGACAATGCACTAACAGAGCAATAACTATAGCTACCCACTGTATGTGTACACTCCTACATAATGATGGTTCCTCCAGGGTTCTTTAGTAAAGGGAATGTTTTTATCTAGAACCCTGAGTTCTATATATAACCACTTTATGCTTAATTGGTTCTCTGCATTATTATCTGCATTATTTTTCAAACTCTATAGAACCATATAGAACCATTGCCTTTACTAAGGAACTCCTGAAAAAAATAGTTCTGGTTCTGGTCTCTCTGGTTCTGTAGACTGAAAGAGAATGTGCTGTATATGGTTCTAAATGGTACCTTTTGGGGGAAAAAACGGTTTTATACAGCACCGGAAAATTTTCTGTTGTTACAACAAGATGGTTCCTAAGAGGGTTCTTTAATAAAGGTAATAGTAGCACTTAGAACCATGAGTTCTACATAGAACCATTTCGTGCTTAGAAGGTTCTTTGCATGGTGAAATGGTTCTTCAGACTGAGGGAGAATGTGTTCTGCATGGTTCTATTGATGGAGAATGTGCTGCATATGGCTTTAAAGGGTACCTTTTTGAAAATGGTTCTATGCAGCACCAAACAGGCATTTTTTGTTGTTACAAGATGGCTCCTAAGGGGTTCTTTAGTAAAGGTAATAGTAGCACTTAGAACCTTGAGTTCTACATAGAACCAATGTCTTGCTTAAAAGGTTCTTTCCATGGTGAAATGGTTCTTCAGGAGAACGTGTTCTGCATGGTTCTATATGGTACCTTTTCGAAAATGGCTCTATATAGCACCAAAACAGGGTTGCCCTACCCTAACGATGTCAAGCTTGTATTCAAGCATCCAAACGGGTCTTTGAGAGTTCATGGTTCTATATGTTAACTTTAGAAAAGAACCATTCTTTTGAAGAGTGTATGACGGACACCTTTATGTATATGGTTCTGTATGGTTCTTCAAACTGATGTGTTGTATATGGTTCCACATGGCACCAGAAAGTGTTGTTCTGTAGCAGTAATAGAACCCTTTTAGGTGCTTTATAGACAGAGCCATATACAACACGTTCTCCTAAAAAGCCTTTTTACCATTCAAAAAACCATGTAACCATGCAGATGAGTCTATACCGAACTAATGGTTCTAAACCAACCTGTTCCCATTACTAAAGAGTGTAATTAATCTGTTATTACAGCTCATGTAAAGTTCACCAAAATGTCTATAAAATGTTTATAAACTCATTAATAAGAAGTCTAATTAATATAGCTAATGTACAGATTCACAGTCCACCCAAATGTCTATAAGATGCATTGTCAAAGAGTGTAATTAATGTGTTATTACAGCTCACGTAACGCTTCAGTCCACCCAAATGTCTATTAGATGTTTAAAAAACGAATTACTAAAAAGTGAAAGTAATATGTTAATACAGCTCATGTAATGCATCACATTCAATCCAAATACTTGTTTATAAAAGCATTACTAAAGAGCGTAGTTACTGTGTTATTACGACTCATGTAAAGCATTACAGTCCACCCAAATGTATTTAAGATATTTATCAAAGCATCACTACAGAGTGTAAATAATATGCTATTACAGCTCATGTAAAGCTTTAAAGTTCACTTTAGTGTCTATAAGATGTTTATAAAAGCCTTACAAAATACTGTAATCAGTGTGTTATCACAACTCATACAAAGCATTCCAGTACACCCAAATGCCTATAAGCTGTTTATAAAAGCATTACTAAAGAGCATAATTACTGTGTTATAACAGCTCATGTAAAGCTTTATGGTCCACCCATGTGTCTATAAGAGGTGTATAAAAGCATTACTAAAAATATAATAAATGTGTTATTACAGTTTATGTAAAGCGTCACCGTTCACCCACATGTCTATAAGATGTTTATAAAAGCGTTACTATAGAGTGTAATTACCGTGTTATAATAGCTTATGTAAAGCTTCACTTCACTCACATGTCTATAAGATGTTTATGAAATGATTACAATAGAGTGTAATTACTGTGTTATAATAGCTTATGCAAAGCTTCAGTTCACCCATGTCTATATAATGTTTATAAAATACTCATTATAGAGTGTAATTACTGTGTTATAATAGCTTATGCAAAGCTTCACTCACATGTCTATAAGATGTTTATGAAATGATTACAATAGAGTGTAATTACTGTGTTATAATAGCTTACGCAAAGCTTCACTTCACCCAAGTCTATATAATGTTTATAAAATACTCATTATAGAGTGTAATTACTGTGTTATTACAGCTCATATAAGGCGTCGCAGTCCACCCAAATGTCTATAAGATGTTTACTAAAGAGACACTGAAAAAGAACATCTGTCTCCACATCTGGACTCATCTGTATCTGTTCATTTGGGGGAAAACGTTGAGCACCGAGCTGCATACGCCTGAAACGCTCAGCGGTTTCCTATTAAAGCGACTGAAAGTGACAATAGATGAAGAAATAAATGAATAAGCGAGCAGAAAGTTCTTCTTTACCTCCTCCACAGGGCGGGTTTCCTACAGATGTGAAATTCCACCACAGGCCACTTTGTTATCTCCCTAAAGTCTGTCCGGCGGCACTTTAAAGTCACTTTCAGGAGAAGTCACTCAGCATCCGTCTCTCTGAGCGCCGCCGGAGCTGAAGTTTTACTGTGGACGCGGCGCGCTCGGACACTCGGTCTCCTAACTTCTCACTGCTGCTTACAACTTTCCTTCATGCGTGTCCTATTATGTCTCTCTCTCTCTCTCTCACACACACACTCTCTCTCACTCTCTCTCTCAGCGGCTACCAATGTGGATATTATGCTAAGCGACCCAGGACCGAACGCTTCTGGGAGTGTGAGTTCAGATGTTTTTTCCCCGCCGATGGCGAACGACAGAAAACTACATTTTCCAGCAGGCACAGCCACGCGTGTCGGTTCTGCGCAGGCGCAACACGCTCTAATTTCCCCACCCGTTTTCCGACAAATCCTGTTTGCGTTTCTTAACCACAACTTAAACCACAACCGATAACACGTTTTATTGTTGTTTTAATATTTGAATGCCTTTATTGTGCCAAAATCTGTATGGAGTTAAACACATTAATGAATGATACACGTGACATCATATAAAGACGTGGCAGAAAAACACATGACCCACTACAATAAAAACGAAATAAATAAATGTATTAATTTCATTAAATTAGAAAGTATATTAATATGAACGTATGCAGTTTTTAACTGTTTATGTATATATATAAACTTGGTGGAACTTGGTGCGTAGGTTTGACATCATGAGATTAATTAATTATCTCTGTACCTGACTGACTCAGTAGCCATGATTGAGGACATTCAGCAAGCAGTGATGCCCTCCATGAGTCATCCTTATGGCTGCACAATGCAGGACTGCATGCACACAGACCGTTATGATGACCGCCCTTAACACCACGTCAACGTCCAGAAGGCCTGGTGTAACTCCACCTCCACCCATACAGCAAAATCTGCAGGAACTGTGTGAGAATATTCAAGCTGCATGGGATGGATTATCACAGGACACCATTAGGAACCTCTACAACTCCATGCTGAGACGTCTGGCATGTTGCGTTACCCCGACGCCATACTGAGAGACACTACTTCTGTATGTGTAGCTCAATAAATATTGCCAATATCAGTCTAAATGTATCATCATTTATTGTTCCTGGTAACCTTTATCTCCTTCCCAAAAGTATTGCAATCCCACACTTCCTTCTTAGGGCAACTATTCTTTTGATGATGAGAGTATATATATATATACATGGGTCACGCTGAAGAGCTCAGTGACTTTAAACACGACACTGTCATAGGATGCCATCTTTCAAGTCAGTTTGTGAACGTTCTGCCCTGCTAGTGCTGTCCCAGCCAACTGTAAGTACTATTATTGTGGAATGGAATCATCTAGGAACAACAACAGCTCAGCCATGAAGCAGTAGACCACTCAAATTCAGGTTCCAGACAGACTCTGGGAGCAACATCAGCATAAGAACTGTGAGTTAGGAGCTTCATGCAATAGGTTTCCATGGCTAAGCAGCTGCACCCAATCCCAAGATCACTATGTGCAACGCCAGGCGTCAGCTGGAGTGGTGTAAAGCACCATCACTGGACTTTAAGAAATGGAAGCTTTATAACCTGGCAGTGTGATCTGGGTTTGTTCTTTAACTTACATTAAAAGGGAAATTTGTAAGATGATGCAGCCTGTCAAAGTCATACTCCAAACAATAAGGGGCAGCATATCACCAGAAAGTTATGGTTGGACTGAATCCACTCCATGCTACAGTCACTCACTATCACCTCTTCAGGTATAAAGTGGTATCACAAGACAAGACATGCTGGGGCTAGCATGCTAACTTCAGCACCATATAAAGATGTCTTCAGCATACCATCAAAAAATATTCCTTTAAAGGCAGGCAGTATAATAAGCAGATGAAAGAAGTCGAACGTAGACAAAATGAAGATTAAAAAAATAAATTTAAAAGATTTTTAAAAATACTCTGCAAAGATTAAGCTCTATATACATTAAATGTGAAGGGCTAAAATAGAATAAAACGAAATTAATTAATAAATACATAAAAACTTGAGAATCCATCAAAAAAGGAACGAAGAAAAAAGCAACTCGCCAATCACAGCGCAGCACTATGAACTACCAGCCAATCAGGACTCAGGGGGCGGGACTTTCGTGAATACGGGTGGGGAAAAAACCTTCCGGTCTCAACAACAGTAGCTAATGGCTGTAGCATCTGCGACCTCTAACGGCTCGACTGGAAAGCGACTGGAGGAGGCAGAAGAGAGCAAAACTGGATGGCTGTCCAAGAAAACTCACTTTACACGTCGCTGGAGGCCCGCATGGTTTCAGATACAGGACTCGAAACTCTTCTACGGTGGAAACGAAAAGGTAGCCTAGCCTAGCTTAGCATAGCTTGGCTTTATTAGCGGCTCCCAGGGAACTGGCCCGGTTCTTAGGAAACTTAGCTAACAAGGCTTATCAGCTTAATTAGCACATCAGCTGGACATCACTACTGTTTACAGGTAACCTGGGGTCACCTAGAGGTCAGCTTCAGCCTGACATAACGGACTTTGTTGGTTATTCAGAAGTGAAACCTGCTCTCCTGTCTCAGCTCTCTTAGCTGCAGTGTTGATATGTTGCTATGCACTCAGGGTCTAAAGGGGAACTCCACCGAGTTCTCGAAAGTTCTACAGAATTAGAAGGTTGGGATGTAAATAGAGTCATTCAGTGGTGTGATGTGAAATGCTCTGCTCTAGAGGAACCTAGGAGTCAGTACTGTTTACAGTGGTGGTGACAGGAACCAGATGTCCACCTCTAAAACATCTCTCACAGAAAGTTATCAATCAATTAATCAATCAACCAACCAACAACCAAAAAACTTACTTTCAGACGGAAATACACTGAGGGTGACCCTCATCTTCAACTGAGCATTTACAACCTAAATGGGTTGAAAAAGTAATTAAAATGGATTTTAATCTGGGTCAACTACAATAACAAAGACTAATTAAACAAATTGACAATAAAATCAAAACACAATTCTAAGTTGGAACAGACAAGATAGAACCTGTAGTGCCTCATACACATACTGCAATATAAACTTTATTATATGAAATGCTTTTCCTCAGGGATATAGCAGTGCTTACACATCAAAGAAAATACATAATGTAAAAAAATAAAGATTAGATAGAATAATACATGTGGAAAAAAGAAATGTTAAAGATTAGAGAGATATTTAAGATAGATAGATAGATAGATAGATAGACATAGACAGACAGATAGAAAAATGCATAATGTAAAAAAAAGAAATGTTAAAGATTAGAAAGCTATTTAATAGATAGATAGAAAGATAGATAGATAAAAAAATACAAAACGTGAAAAAGGAAATGTTAAGGATTAGAAAGATATTAGCAGTTACTGTGAAAACTGCTACTGGCTGCTAAATTTCATTTGGGATCAATAAAGTATCTATCTATCTATCTATTAAATTATAATTAGATAGATAGATAATGTGAAAAAATGTTAATATTAGAAAGATATTTAAGATAGAAAAATACAAAATGAAATGTTAAAGATTAGAGAGATATTTAATATAGATAGATAGAATAATACATAATGTGAAATTAAAGAAATGTTAAATTAGAAAGATAAGGAATATAGAACAGTGAAAGAATTGAGAAAAGAAAAAATGATCAGGAAAAAATCTAAAAATACATTAATAATGAAATACTACAAATAATAAATAGAGCGGTAAAAATAAACTCAACTAAAGCAGTTGCTGGCTGTCTGAAGGTGGCTGGAAACTGAAAGATTAAAATCACTGGGTTTTCCCAGCGAGCCGAGTTCTAGAGACTAGTGAATTCTAGCTCGCTGGTGCCCTGCAGCTTAAAGCAGACTTCCCCGGTTCAGGAAAACCAGTCACTAGAGCGAGTCTGATAATTACTGTTATTTACGGAGATCATAACGGATATATAAGCTGGTATATGATTTAATTTAAGTCCAAATAAGCCAGTGTGTTTCTGTTGTGCTGCCAGCCACCCTTTTTACAAACATAGAATTTGGATTTGAAGGAGAAGCAACAGTGTTTGAGGGTCACGGTATGTCAGTTCTGTGTACTGAACTCTCCTTATTCAGCTACATACAGTTTCCCATTCTGTCAGGCCTTTGAATTAACATTAAATCAAGGGAATGGATCTTTTACTTTTCATTTTGGCATGTTTTAAACAGCGTAACTGAGGGTTTGTTTTGGGGTGTATTCTGTATGTCACTATGGTAAAGTAATGTCATCCAGCTGAAGTTTAGAAATTAGTAACACTGTAACCATATAAACGTGTTGAGATTAGAAAGTTTTCCTGCTGGTGCTGTACCGACTGACTACCGACCAATAAATGACTTCTGTTCTAGACTGCTGCCAAGGCAATCAGCCTGATCGGAGCGCAGGTGGAGGCGCTGAAGGACGACGGACGTTTCGGCTGGACTATAACTCCAAAGAACAGTAACAGGACCTTCTTTCTGCGGGCTGACTCGGCCAAAGAACAGCAGGAATGGATGGTGGCCATTTGTGAAGCGCAGATGAAGTCTGGAGAGCATGCATCAAGCGCATGTGTTGTTCAGTAGCAGAGCTGTAAATCTCAAATTTTGCCTCCAGTCAGATCGACTGCAGTATGATTCAGAACTGTCTGTGGACCCGGAGGAGAAATTTACACAGTACTGGGAAACAGACAGTCAAAAGAATCAACAAAGCTTCATTTTTACGTAAACTATTTATTTATAGATTTGAAAATATCCTAAAAAATTCACTTTATTAAATATTTTTAGAATCAAATACATTCTGTCCTAAAATTGATGCAGCTGAGTCACATTTCCCTTCAGACTTGTTTTAAACCCACATTTTATATGACACTCATAACTGAATAGGTGTATTATATTTTGGCTTACATGCATGTTGTGATTTGACCTCCTTAGCATTGATATTCCGAAACGTATTTACATGTGAACAGTTCTAAATGTATAAATATTGGTTGTAGTTATTTTATACCGATGTCGTCTGAGGCACAGGACAGTCACGCTGTGAATTGGGCTTCTTGAAAAATCCAGAGTGATTACTTATTTGTTTGATGAGTAAGGAAGGTGCATTTTCACGATCAACGTTACACATTTTCTAATTAAGTTGAAACAGACGAGATAGAACCTGTAGTGCCACATAAGCATATTATAATATAAACTATATTATATGACATGTACCAGCACCTACAAATCAAAGAAAATACATATTGTATATACATATACATGTGAAAAGAAAAGTTAAAGATTAGAAATATATTTAATGTAGATAGATAGATAGATAGATAGATAGATAGATAGATAGATAGATAGAAATAAAGAAAAGAAATGGTAAAAAAATTAGAAAAATATAGATAGAAATAAAGAGAAATAGATGGAAAAATATGTAATGTGAAATAAAAAAAAGTAAAAAAAAAATGAGATAGATAGATAGAAATGATGTGAAATAAAAAATGAAAAAAAATTAGAAAAAACTAGATAGAAAAAAGAAGAATAGATAGAAAAATACGTAATGTCAAATAAAAAAAAATAAAATTAGACAGATATTTAATATTACATAGATAGATAGATAGATAAAAAAGAAAGAAAGACAAAAATACACAATGTAAAATAAGAAAATGTTAAAGATCAGAATGATTTTTAATACATATGGACTGAAATAAAGAAAAACGGACCGGAGCACCTGGAGGACACCCACACATCTTTGAAGAACTCTCGTTCAGTAAAAGATGGAGTATGTAGGTCACTACAATAACGGCACTGCCGTGGGTGTTATTGCTGCATTGGGTCTGATGTACTCTGATACTGTGTGACCTTTATCTTCAGCAGGGGGAACTGCTGGAAAAGGCCTCCATACATAAAACATGAATGGTTTCCATGCTACAGTCTTCCACCAGGACAGCCCTGCTGAGGACAGACCCGCCTGCTGGAATACAGGTGGCGTTTGTTTAAAGTGGAAACACAGTGTTAGGAAATGCAAAGCATGAAGAGATAGTAGAGGCCTGCTCCACTAAATAAATACTGTACATGACAGTGCGCCTCCTGATTTTAATTATTTTTGCATATCCATCTCTCTACACGTTTCAGACCGAATGTTTTATAAGACAAGAAGTGCATTAGGAACGCGATCTTTCTCGTTTTCAGAAGTGTTATTTATATACACCCATCAGCTGTAACATTAAAACCTCCTCCTGTTATCTACACCCACTGTCCAGTTTATCAGCTCCACTGACCATATAGGAGCACTCTGTATACTCTGTATGTTTCTCTGTATACGCTATTACCCTGTTCTTCAATGGTCAGGACCCCCACAGGACCACCACAGAGCAGGTACTATGTGGGTGGTGGACCATTCTCAGCACTGCAGTGACACTGACGTGGTGGTGGGGTGATTGGATCAGACACAGCAGTGCTGCTGGAGTGTTTAAACACTGTGTCCACTCACTGTCCACTCTATTAGACACTCCTACCTTCCTGGTCCACCTTGTAGATGTACAGTCAGAGACGATAGCTCATCAGCTGCTGCACAGTGCAGTGTTGGTCCTCTAGTCCTTCATCAGTGGTCACAGGACGCTGCCCACAGGATGCTGGTGAACGATTTTCAGTCCAGCAGTGACACTGAGGTGTCCAGCAGCACTGCTGTGTCTGATCCACTCACACACCAGCACCATGTCAGCGTCACTGAAGTGCTGCGATTGATCTACCACCTCCAATGGTCCTGACCATTGAAGAACAGGGTAATAAAGTATACAGAGATACAGATGGACTACAGTCTGTACCTATAGAGTGCTGCTATATGGTCAGTGGAGCTGATAAAATCCACTGAGGTGGTTTTAATGTTAAGGCTGATCGGTGTATTGCTTAATTAATGTAATATATAATATAATTGATCAGGTAATCTAACAAAGTGTCTCACTTGTGAAAAAGGAATGTAACTTTGGTGGTGATGGGAACCAGGGGTCGCCATGCTGTCGTGTACATGCTGTTTTATCTGCCATTGTAGGCTGAAACGTTATCACAATCAGTGTCTCAGGTATCAGGCAGCGGATTCATAACCATAATAACTTTCTTTGAGGGAGCTTGCAGAGGTGGATGTCTGCTACCAGTCACCATCACTGATTACTTTTACTACAGTACGGGTTTAGTGCTGACACTTCAGTGACTCAGTTCTTCCTCTGGAGATGCTCTTTTCTACTTCGGTGTCTCTTCCACACATGAACTAAGATTGTACACATTGTTTCCTCTTCTGTCTTCAGTTCGAGAAATGAGTAATAATCCACCCCTGAGGCAGACCAGTGCTGCAGCTGTAGTTAGTTAAGAAAGCTAAAGCCAGAAGCTCCTTGATTGGTGGGTGAAACAGCTAAATGATGACCTTTTCCTGAATTTGGATTTGAGTGTCTGTTTTACCCTACCAGATAGAATAACGTCAAAATATGTTTGTTTTCAGGGATCCCCCCATCCCACCCCCAGAATTATGATTTTAAGACATTCAGGGGATCCGAGAGGATATCCATGGGGGTCCAAGAGGACATCCTAGATCCCCTCCCTGTATTTTTGCACTGTTTAGAAAAGGTAATGTGAGGTGAGCTAGAGGGAAAACCTAAGTGCATTACCCACTCTGTCCTATAGATGGCACCAATACGCCACCCGAGCAGCATTCCACTCACTGTTACCTCTCATGAAGCCCATTGTTCATTGTTCATGGGTGCTGAAAGATGCGTATCCATGATTTGAACTGTTCTAATAGAAACTCTGGTATATAGCACTTTATTTTGAACTCGGTGTCAAATACAAACACGTTGTTTCAGTGCTCACCAAACAGACATTGTTAATATATATTAATATATATTAATTAATGGCATTCATTCAAAAGCAGCTGCAGCTTTCAGAACAACCTTCATGCCAAGAAAGAAGACGTCCAGAAACTTGTCTCAAGATAATTCATTTGAGAAAAAAATATCTCATACCGACATTTGCATTCAGAGCTGTGCGTATAAGTCTGAAAAGGCAACCACACACTCAAATCTTCAAAAATCATTCAGTACATGGGGCCGTATACATTGCAGTAAGCAGAAACCTATATAACTCAACACATAACCATTACGGGGTCTTCATGTCTATGAGCAGATGAAACAAAATAACTAGTAATGAAATACATGGTTTAAGAGTAGATGATATTTTCAGATAATGCTTCAAATTATGTGTGGAATAGCTTATGATAAAGGGGGCTTCCACCCATAATTTAAAAACTTCCATTAATTAAAACAGTTATTCAGAGTCATTCAGAGTGGTTGGTGTGCATTGCTCCGTTCTAGAGAAACTTCCTGAGTCTGAACTGTTTATAGTGGTGGTGATGGGAACCAAACATCTCCAGAGCTTAATGAAAAATCCATCACATTGAGTTATTACATTAAATTATGGTATTGAAAAAAACATATACGATACATTTAAGGTGGAGAGATACATACACTACCAGTCTAAAATTTAGACACGGCTCCTCACAGAAGGTTCTCCTTATGTTGATCTTAATGCTGTACTGTAGAATAAAAGTGAAGGCATCAAACTATAAAATAGCACTCATGGAATTATACAGTCCACCTTAAAACCCTCCATAATGGACCTTTACAGGAGGATAAACCAGCTTTCTTAACCTGTAGTGGAGGCTGATAGAACAAGGTTTATTTCTAAACAGGTTTGGAGCAATTCTATTGGTCTGTCCATCATGAATATTCACTCAACTGAAAGGAGAACTAGAGCTTTTACACCGTGCAGAAAATTAAAGTTTTATGGGCAGCTAAATATATATTAGAGGTGGAGAAATATAACACTGAGGTACATCAAGAGTATATGTGGTATATCAGGATATGGACTGGCTCAGACTCTCATCAGTTGACTCTCAGCAACATCCATTTAGGTGGGTGTGTCTAAACTTTTGACTGGTATTGTACCTGGCAATACTGTGGTGTCAGTATACATAGTTTTTGAGTAAAACTCAGAAGACATATGTAGGTTAAATGGCTGTATGTGTTTTGTAGACGTGGTGACGCCCGGTTACCATCCAAGTGATCAGAGTCTGTAAGTTTCTCTACAGTGAACCATTTTACACCAAACCACTCTGAATGACTCTCAGACTAAATTATAACATTTATAACATAACCCTGTTTTCCTCTTATCATGTCTCCTCTCCCTTCATGCGACCACAGTTCTCATAGGAATCCCAGAGGTAACGCCCAGCGGCCAGCGCACAAATATAGCCTCAGGCTGTCTTCGTGTGTACCTCCAAATTTGCCTGTCAGAAAACGTAAATCGTGCATACGTCGTGCATCACTCGCACTTCAACAAGCTAAAAGATAACTGTGCTCTCCATTCAGCTGCTGCCAAATGACTTCAAGCTGCAATTAGAGGTTAGGAAAAGCATTCGTATTTGCATCCTACACATGTGTAGGAAGTGGGGGAAGAGCTTGGGCCACATTTTTGTGGGACGTCTTTAAGCCGTGTTTACCCGTTCCACAGCTGCATTAAAGGATCTCCTGTTTTATTAGGAAATCAGAACTCAGCACAGCTGGATGAGCTTGATTGACAAATATAAATGTTTATGGCATTTAGTAGAAGAAATGCAATCATAAATATACAGCTAAGCCCCCCGGACAAGAACATGAGTCCCCTCTGGGATGTTCCGGGGGTGTTTTAATGATGTGGGAATGGGTTCTTTGCTGAGGTGACAGTGAAGTTGAACCACAGTACCTACTTGGCGCCGCTGGACTAACCAGGTTTTGCCGTTTGCTCATCATCTTGCCGAGGAACAGAACATTCCTATCCCTGTATTCCAAGATGACCATTCTCGTGTTCACGGGGCTGCAAATGTGATTGTTTGGCACATGATGAACATGCAGGAGCATTCACACATCTGGACTGGCACCGCAGAATCCCCAGATTTGAATCCTCTTGAGAATCTGTGGGTCTACCTGGAACAACCAGTAAACACCAGGCAAGCCATCCACCAAATCTGGCCCAACTGACCAATTCTTTGATGAGAGAGTGTCTGGACATTGATGCGGCCCACGTCCAGAAACTTGTCCAGTCCATGCCAAATCCAATAACAGGTGTTATTGGTGCTGGTGAAGGAATTACACGCTAATAGGTACATTTCAGTCACTGGTGACTCATTTTTGTCCGGTGACCTTATATCATGATATGAAGTCTGAATTAAAGGGATGCTCCAGTTTTACTCAACCTCGTCTCTATCTACTGTTCTCCCTGCTGGCTAGCACTTCTGTGGAATGTGTAATTGTGTAAGACTGATGTTAATGCTAAGCTAACACCGGTGCAGTAAACTTTACTACACATGAACATTTGAAGCTTGTAAAAGACATTCATTGTGTTTTATATGAAGCTTGTGACAGACCCTCTCGAGTCTCCAGTCATGCTGGTGTGATCAGTCTTGCGTCTGGTTCAGGAACTCATGTCGAGCTTTTCTGCCGAGTTCAGTTGAAAGTGCTGGATTGAAATGCTATGCTAGTTAAGGTATATTGTTGTCCAATTTATTTCGGCCGAGTGATTTTTTGCCGACTAACTAGTCCTGCAGTTTTTTAGATATTGACTTTGTAAAAACTCCAGAATGTTCAGTCTGATCTGAAATGAGGTGCTTGTATACAGCTTTTTGATTGGACGCACGGTTTCTGCATAGGAACAGAATTTTTTCCCATTAAGAATGGAAAAGCGCATGCCCTACTTGACCAAGAGACCCCATTTCTGGCACGTATGGTATACACATCTTAGGGCAGACCCCCATGCAGGAATTCAGTGTTGGTTCGAACCGCACTCAGCTGTTTGTCTTTCTTTTCGCATCCCTCTTTCCGCCCAATAGGGTCCCATTCATTTTCGGCCCTATTCAAACCCTATTGTCTCCTTTAACCTACAGCCACCCAAACTGCATGTACTCAATCAGAGCAGATCCCCAAACTCTAATCCACAGCCATACTGTCCTGCAGTGTCATTTATTCATCCCTCAATAATACTGCTTAAATACTGTATGTTGGTTTTGGTGACATCACAAAAACATTGGATTCAAAAGGAGCTGTTTTTGTGTATCTACTACATGTTATAGTACGTCCTGAAACCTTACAAGTGTTTTTATACTACATGAACCATTTGTTTACTTCACACCGGTCTGGGTAAGTCAGCCGTTCTTGGTATGGGCTCTTTAATGGCCTTTACCCGCTAAATTCTAAATATAAGTGTTCATATTACTTTCATGTTAAGTAAATACAGGCCAGTTCAGTTTAAATACAGTCTGCTAGCTGACTGATATGGGTATGTTAGGCTTTGGCTTACTGAATAATGCTAATAAATAAATATAATAATTAATTATTTTCTTAATAATGTTACTTATTTGGGTGTTTATCATCTAAAAGAGGCCTAACATATGTAAATGAGCTCAGTTTTGATCAGCCGTATTGTACCTTATTTTAAAAAAGTGGGATATGCTGAAAAACTTCCTTCAGTGTGAATAGTGTTATAGGCTGAATAGGTGGATATGCTGTATGTCAGTGTCTTCCTTTGATGACATCACAAAAAAACTCACAACAGGCTGTTTCTTAGCTTCCATATATGTTCCATATATATATCGGGTTGAGTTTATAATAAAGCAAACACATCTGGTCTGGTAAATGACCAATATGAGTTTCTCACGGTTTAGGAGTAGAAGGAACTGAATCATGATAATAAATGATGTTGATTTATGTTTTTTCATCAACATCAGCAACAATTTGACTGACGTATGTAAACAAGCTGGGTTCTGATTGGCTGCCCTGTGTTGCACCTCAAAAAGCAGTCTGTGACTTTAATTATAAGTTCAGCACGAGTGGGCGGAGCTAAACTGCTTCTAGGCTGAAGAGGCGTAAAGTGTTTGTTTTGGTGACATCACAAAAACAAATGGTTCAAAACAGGCTCCATCTATGGATTGTATGTACTGGGGAGTAAATGGTACGGTCCATCTATGGATTGTATGTACTGGGGAGTAAATGGTACGGTCCATCTATGGATTGTATGTACTGGGGAGTAAACGGTACGGTTTGAAAAGGGTAGCACTGTTTACAGACTACATCAAACATATTTCAGGTTAGTTTTCCATGATACAGGCCCTTTAATGCCTTTAACTGCATTCCAAATATAAATAAGTTCATAATAAAGTCAGCACAGTCTGGTATATGACCGATATGAGTCTCTTGGGGTTAGTATAGATTTTAGCAGTAGAAGGAATTGAATTGTGGTAATAATGTTGATTTATTGGTTTTCATCATCATCATCAACAACAAAGAAGACTGATGTGTGTGCAAGCTGGGTTCTGATTGGCTGCCCCATTCAAAAAGCAGTCTGAGCTGAAACAGTCCTTCTTCAGTTGGCAGTGGGGAGTGATTGGCATGGTTTGAAGCTGTAACCGTGTTTACATACTAAGTCAAACTACTTCATTTAAAAGTAAATAAGCAGAAACTTAATTTGTACATATGGGCCCTTTAATGACCTTCATTCTAGATGTAAATTAGGTTCACATTACTTAATTAAGTCTACAATAAAGCAAATGCAGCCTGATAACTGACTAACTTGAGTATTTTAGAAAATTAATGATGAATAATAAATAAGTTAATTTATTTAATGGGTGGCTAAAACACCCTCTATAACTTTAACAGGAAGGGGCGGAGCTAAACTGCTGTAGGTGGGTATACTTCATGTAATGTCTTGTTTTGATGACATCACAAAAACCCACAACAGGCTGGTTCTTAGCTGAAATGGGTGGAGCTAAACTGCTGTAGGTGGGTATACTGCATGTAAATTTCTTGTTTTGATGACATCACTAAACCCCACAACAGGCTGGTTCTTAGCTGAAATGGGCGGAGCTAAACTGCGGTAGGTGGGTATACGGCATGTAAATTTCTTGTTTTGATGACATCACAAAAACCCACAACATGCTGGTTCTTAGCTGAAATGGGCGGAGTTAAACTGCAGTAGGTGCATGTAAATATCTTGTTTTGATGACATCACAAAAACTCACAAGCAAACCAGCTGTTTCTTAGCTTCCATATATGGACTGTATGGACTACAAACGTTAACACTGTCTTACAGACGACATCAGAATCACTTATTTCAGTTGAGTTTCCTGTGATATGGGCTCTTTAATGACCTTCACTCTAAACACTGTAAGAATCAGGTTCACTTACTTTTAATTAAGCTCACAGTCCAGTGAACACCGGCCGGCGGGTTCATAATACAGTACATACAGTCTGCTGACTGACTGCTGTGACTGTTTCAGGGTTTGGCACTAATGGAACTGAATGTTAATTTATTTATTGAGTGGTTTTCATCAAATACAGCGCAGGAAAACATGTTCAGGCTGAGAGAACCAGGCTATTGGAGCGGTCACTGTGTTAAGTCGCCCATAAACAGTCTGAGTGAGAGTGGCCACCCGCCCCCAAAGCCACTTAGTCTGACCTGAAGCTGTAACACGATCCGCCCCGCCAGCCAAACTCCTGCAGCCTTTCACTCCCTCTCTCTCTCTCTCTCTCTCTCTCCCTCTCTCTCTCCACAGCCTCAGTCCAGTTCAGCCAGCATAGAGAGTGGGCCACGGGACTGCTGCTGGAGCCCACCAGCGGGGAAAAAAGCTGCTGTTTATCATCCTCTATTTCTGCCTACAATGAGAGTAGACTGTGCGGAGTAGACCCTCCTGTGATCGTCTGTGTTCACTAGAAACTAGAAGAATGGAACCAGTAACTAAGTGGACTCCAAAGCAGGTTGTGGAGTGGATGAGAGGTAGGAGCTACACTCAGATCCCTTCTTCTTTAAACTGGTGTAATTTTCTGCTGGTAAGTTTGAAGGGTGTCTTCCCTCTGCTCCAGCAGTGACCATGTGAACTGCACAGGCTGCTTTCTCACATGTTCATTTACAGCACACTTTCACTCACGCTTGAAAGTAAGGCTAAACATGTCAACAGCTTGTCTCAGATTACTTCAAACAGATTTACGGTCGTACCATCGCTGTCCAAAGAAAAGCATGTATCTTCGTTTTTTGTCGATTTTGACTTTTATGCATCGTTTTAACACAGCAGCTGCTGCTTACACTGTGTGATGAATTTCATGATGAATGGACCAACAGAAATGGCCCGAAACTGCTTGGACAAAAGTCTGGTTCCAATGACTTACATTAAAACTAAATCAGGTTTTTGCCCTCTCCTGTTGCCATTTTGGAGATACTTGTTTTCCTAGGGACAGCGACGATACGCGAAAGTTTCAGCACTTTAAATATGACATTTTCCTGCAAATAGTACAAAATTTCTGTGTATTTGCTGAGTTCAACATACACTACCAGTCAAAAGTTTAGACACGGCTACTCGTAGAAAGTTCTCCTTATGTTGATCTTAATGTTTTACTGTAGAATAAAAGTGAAGACATCAAGCTATAAAATAGCGCTCATGAAATTACGTAGTCCACCTTAAAAACCTCCAAAATGGAACTTTACAGGAGGATGAACCAGCTTTCTTAACCTGCAGTGGAGACTGATAGAACAAGGTTTATTACTAAGCAGGTTTGGAGCAATTCTATTGGTCTGTCCCTCATGAATATTCACTAAACTGAAAGGAGAACTAGAGCTTTTACACTGTGCAGAAAAAGAGATCAAAGTTTTTACACCACTAAATATATATTAGAGGTGGAGATATGGAGAAATATCATACTGTGGTACATCAAGAGTATATGTGGTATATCAGGATATGTACTGGTTCAGACTCTCATCAGTTGGAGCTGTTAAGTGTAAGACTGTAGATATAGATCACCAACTACATCCATTTAGATGGGTGTCTCTAAACTTTTTACGTTTTACTATGTTTTAAAACATAACTATGTTTTTTTTACCCATAATATGTTGAGTTCAGTAAATAAACAGTAATTGTCCATTAAAATTAGTCATTTGGCCGGGGTGCCCAAATTTTGGCACACAGCGGTGATGGTTCAGGATTATGGATGTGAAAACCAGTGGTGTTCAGTAACTCAGTAAGTGTAATGTGTTAGTGTACTGTAAGGAGTGTGTTGGTGTTCAGTAACTCAGTAAGTGTAATGCGTTAGTGTACTGTAAGTAGTGTGAAGCAAGTCCACCAATCAGGGTACAGTGGTCACTTTGTTTTGAGCTTGTATTGACCTGTTGGACAGAGCTTGGTTCTAGCTAATGGAACCTGTTCTCCTTCAGTGTTCTGTGCTGATGATCATTTGAATAGACGTCAGTGTCAGACTAATTAATGATCTTCTATTAAAGACTGGTGGACTGAGAGACACTAGAGTCTCTTCACCTACACGGAGCTGATTAAGAGTCTTGTTGCAGAAATGATAATAGGACATTAGAGCCATAATAAATCATGCTCCTGTTACTCTCCATACTTAAGTACAAGGTAAATACTTTAAAGTACTTTTAGGCCCTAGCCTAATACCCACGTGCACTTCAACTCACGTCTAATCATAATTAAAATGTGATCAGAGTTATTAATTGTTATTAAAGTGAAAACGGACCTAAGAGGGCAATCCAAAAGTGGTCAGATCACATTTCGGCATGAGCTTTGTGGTAAACGGGTCAGAGCTGAAAAGAGAAGTGTATGAAAGTTGTTTCATTTCTAACATTCAGTTTACTGTTGTTTGTTTGGCCTCTGGAGTTTCTCCTTGATTACACAGATGCAGACCGGATACTGAGACTGCTCCTTCTCCTTTGTCTGTGTGTTTCGCTCACTCACTCGTTAACAATAAGAGAATATACGCATGACCTGTTTGGAGCTACTTGCCTGCTAAGTATACATTCAACTGCTGCTAAAACAATAGAGAGCAGACTGGCGAATGCTGTTGTCAGCTTAGGGCCCAAAGACCCCCGGCCCTCGAGCTGTCACATGGTACAAATGGCAAAAGCCCTTTGTTTTAGTCACTGTGTTTTAGTGTGGATGTCATATAAGCGCAGTAGTCGGCCTGTATGTGAGAAAGCACACATTCCAGTATTCCCACATTTATACAGTACTTCCAGTAGAACCGTGGAACCATGTTTTATTCCTTTACTGGGTATCAGTCTGCACTTTCAGCCACTTACACAAGAATACTCATCCTCATTCTGCTGTTCTAACGCTTCTTTGCAGCTCTCTGTCTCCTCAGTCATATTAAATGAATCATAATCGGGAGTGTAAATATGTGCTGATGCGTTGATCTGAAGGTTCCAGGTTAAGGTTTACAGGTGATAAAGTATTTAGTGTTATGTAATCGAGCTCACATGGTGTCACATTCAACACGGGCATTTCCAACCTGCCGTGATAGAGAGACAGACAGATATGTAGAAATATAGACAGAGAGACAGACAGATGGGAAGACAGACAGATAGGCAGATACACAAGGAAAGATAGAAAGACAAACAGATAGATAGACAGACAGACCGAAAGAAAGACAGAGAAACAGATAAATGGACAGATAGACTGAAAAAAGAAAGACATACACACAGATGGAAAGATGGATACATAAATGGACAGATACATAGACAGACAGACAGACAGACAGACAGATAGATAGATAGATAGATAGATATAGAAAAAGAAAGACAGATAGAGCGATAAACAGACAGTCAGACAGACAGATAAAAAGACAGACACATACATACAGACAGATAGACAGACAGTCAGACAGAGAGAGATAGACAGACAGACAGTCAGACAGGCAGACAGTCAGACAGACAGGCAGACAGTCAGATAGACAGACAGACAGTCAGATATAACTTGGCGATTTCATGGCGCGCTGCTGTTCTACACGTCCGCCTGCCTCACAGTAAACACAGTGCATTGTTAGGCGGTGAAGAATGAGCCACTGCTAAGCTCCGGACCCGGCCGATGAACAGACAGCAGCCGTTATAGCTGTGTGAGAGGCGTAATGTCAGTGTGCTCAGTGTGGAAATGAGGCTGAACCTGCAGACAGATACATAAAGCAGAACACAATCAGCACATAGTTCTAAATAATACACCTGCTGTATATACAAACTCTCACATAATACACCACAACACGTCCAGACAGAGGTACAGACAGACAGGTCAGATCAGCTGGTCAGGGTTTATCCTGCTGAAGCCTGCTGAACCACTCTTTATACAGCTCTGTGTTGACAGAGCAAATCCTAAAGCCATCAATACTATATCCTTACATCAGGAACAGTCCCAACACCTGCTGCTCATCCAGAGCGGCCCGCACACACGGGGATTCAGTATTACACATGTATTCAGTATATATATATAGACAGATCGATAGATAGACATATAGATAGATAGACACAGAGACAGACAGACAGACAGATAGACAGACAGACAGATGGATAGACAGATGGATTGATGGATAGACAGTCATACAGTTAGACAGGCAGACAGCCATACAGTTAGACAGGCAGACAGTCAGATAGACAGACAGACAGTCATACAGTTAGACAGACAGACAGTCAGATAGACAGACAGACCGTCATACAGTTAGACAGACAGACAGTCAGATAGACAGACAGACCGTCATACAGTTAGACAGACAGACAGTCAGATAGACAGAT
>CM067481.1:34418904-34434278 GCA_034552555.1 Semaprochilodus insignis | reverse complement strand
CTCTTTATCTTATTCTCTATCCTCTCTCGCCTTCTCTCTTTTTATCTCTTCTCTCTCTCTTTCTCTTTCTATCTGTTTTTCTCTTTCTGTTTCTCATTCTCTCTGTCATATGTTTTTGTCTTTTCTATCTCGTATATTTCTCTCTTTATCTCTTTAATCCATCTCTCTTTTTCTTTCTATCTGTTTTTCCCACTCAATTTATTTTGTCTATCAGTCTCTTTCTGTGTTTGTCTCTTTCTCTATCTCTTTTCTCTCTCTCTCTCTCTCTCTCTCTCTCTCTCTCTCTCTCTCTCAGTGTTATAATAGAGCAGTAGCAGTGAGTGGTGTGCTGGGTGTAATGGTTCTACACCCCAAGTCTCTCTCTTTCTGAGTATGGAGAATGCAGCTGTTGTCCCTTTGGGTGAAAGAGGGGTTGCCGTGCTTGGCAGCGTTTGACCTTTGCCCTCTCTTACCCTCTGTCTCTCTCTGTCCCTTTGATTTGGTGAAGTAGAGTCTACCCCCCACAAAGAGGGTCTATTCACGCCACTGTCGCTGCGGCAGCACACACAAAGATGCATGAAGCCCCTCGACTACCACCCCACCCCCACCCCCCACCACAAACACGGCACTGGAGAAATAGCCCCAACACTTTCTCTCAGCTCCTCAGCTTGGGGTCTGTGAGCTCTCTCAGCTCCTCAGCTTGGGGTCTGTGAACTCTCCCAGCTCCTCAGCTCGGGGTCTGTGTGTTTACAGTGGGCTTTACTGGGAAGTGCTGTTACTGTTAATGCTCAGGAGAAATTCTGCTGGTTTTTAAAAACTGGCTAAGATGTAAACAGAGTCATTTAGAGTGGTTTGGTGTAAGATGCTCAGTTCTAGAAAAACTGAGTCTGAACTGTTCACAGTGGTGGTGATAGACACCAGACATCCACCTCTAAAAGCTCCCTCACAGAAAGCTCCCTGACCCTTACATATAACTGTTATGATTGACAGCATTTGGAAAATGATGCAAGTCCAGAGAGGCCATGAATAACTATAATTTTCTAGACTGTTATCTGTAGATCACAACTTACTTGTCTTGTGATCTCGAGATAACCAACGTTGTTTTCTTAAGATCTTAACTTATTTTTCTTGAATAATATCTCAGAATAATTAAAGTTGTTTTCTCAAAGCTGATCTCAGGATAACAAAGTTTGTTTTCTCAAGATCACAGTTACATTGCTACTTATTTGTGATGTGATCTCAAGATAAGTTGTGATATTGACAAAACAACCTTTTGAGATTAAAAGGCAAATAAGTAATGATCTCGAGAAAACAACTTTTGTGTACCTTGAGATCAGAAGACAACTAAGTTGTGCTCTCAAGATAGTAGAAGTTGTTTATTTTTCTTGAAATATTTATTTTTCTTGTGATCACAAGATAACAGAGGTTGTTTTCTCCAAATGATAACTTACATTGCAACTTATTTGTGTTGAGGTCTCAAGATAAGTTGTGATCTTGAGAGAACACCCTTTGTTATCTTGAGATCAGAATACAAAAAAGTTATGATCTCAAGAAAACAGCTTTCATGTGTGTGAGATCTCAAGAAAACTAAGTTGTGATCTACAGAAAACAACTTTTGTTATCTCAAGATGCAATAAAGGTTGTGCTCTCAAAAGTGGTTTTCTCAAGATCACAATGTGTTTTTCTTGTGATCACAAGATAACAAAGGTTGTTTTCTCAAGATGACAACATACATTGCAACTTATTTGTACTGTGATCTCAAGATAAGTCCTGAACTTGGGAAAACAACTTTTGTTCTCTTGAGATTACAAGACAATTAATGATCTTAAGATAAACAGTCCACAAACTGATAATATATATACTGATAATAACAGATAATTATATATATATATATATATCTCAAATTTTAAATGCAAAACATCAACAATACACATATTTAACATGCGTTTTAAATCATACATTCATTTTTAAAGTTTACTTTTCAATAATTACGGCCTAATTTCAAAATAGACTTATATAACTTTTCTCCTTTGTATATATATTATATATAAACACTACTATAATGACAACCCCATAGATACGTCACACTGTATAGAATGATTAGAACACAATGACGTTGTTTAAGATCACATTTGTCACGTCACATTCTAGCCACCAAATAAGTGCTATTAGCTAAGAGTCATTAGCATTTAAACGCCAGGGCAGATTAGACAGAATGGGCTTGTAAAAGACGCGTCTGCTTGGGAAACACAAACGCCATCTGTGGCCCTGCCAAGCAAACAGTGTGGTGTTAAGAAGCTGCATTCTGAATAGCTGCAGTTTGCTGTTTCTGCACCTTTAGAGCAACTTAGCAAGCAGTTGCTAAAACCTCTACGTAGCAACGGAGCCCAACAGGGCTGGAGAAAAGACTGAGCTGCGTGTGTTTCATGCAAGTATGTGTGAATGGCCTCATAAGTGTGAACCACACTCACATTTGTCCGACAGGCACCTGGATCAGGAGCCTGGGAAGACCTCAAAGCAAGGCCTTAGAGGTTGACCAGATAACTTACGGAGGAGCTCCACTGATTGTTCAGCACTGTAGGTCTGCATAATTGAATGGCTGAGATGGAAACAAAGACATGCTGACATGGGTTGGTTGAACATGCCCAGTTTTAGAGAAACTTGCCTAGTCAGAATAGTTCACAGTGGTGGTGATGGGAACCAGACATCTGAAGAGTTGCTGATCCCAATGTTAAATTACATCCAGTAGTATGTATTATGTGGGTGGTGGATCATTCTCAGTGACACTGACGTGGTGGTGGTGTGTTAGTGTGTGTTGTGCTGGTGTGAGTGGATCAGACACAGCCGTGCTGCTGGAGTGTTTAAACACTGTGTCCACTCACTGTCCACTCTATTAGACACTCCTACTTTGCTGGTCCACCTTGTAGATGTACAGTCAGAGACGATAGCTCACCTGCTGCTGCACAGTGCAGTGTTGGTCATCCTCTAGTCCTTCATCAGTGGTCACAGGACATAGTTAGCTGGATAGTTTTGGTTGGTGGACGATTCTCAGTCCAGCAGCGACACTGAGGTCTCCAGCAGCACTGCTGTGTCTGATCCACTTACACCAGCACAACACAACACACACAAATACACCACATCAGTGTCACTGCTGAGAATGATCCACCACCCACATAATACCTGCTCTGTGGTGGTCCTGTGGGGGTCCTGACCAATGAAGAACTGGGTAATAAAGTATACAGAGAAACATGGACTACAGTCTGTAACTGTAGAACTACAAAGTGCTGCTTCTTGTGTTCTTCAGGGTATATAACATAGGGAGCGTATATAACATAGGGCTGCTTTGCCATATACACTGAAGTGCTGGGTAAATATCCTTTCCTGACTCAGCGATCCAGTGTTTGTTCTCACACTCAGATGGTGTGAAAATAGGCAAGCCCCTCACACTCTCACTGAAAGAGTCTCTCTGTGTGACCTCTCTCTCTCTCTCTCTCTCTCTCTCTCTCTCTCTCAGGTCTGGATGATAGTCTTCAGCAATACATCCCGAACTTTGAGAAGGAGAAAATAGATGGTGAGCAACTGCTGAAGATTTCTCACCAAGATCTGGAGGAGCTGGCTATAAGCCGCATAGGACACCAGGAGCTCATCCTGGAGGCTGTGGACCTGCTCTGTGCCCTGGTCAGTACTGGAACCCTGGGGGTTTAACCTGAAATGTGGGACGTAGTGTCCTAAACTAGCTAAAGTTAGGCAGTGTAGCCACTGTAGCTAGCTATTCACCAAGCCTACAACATGTACATACCCATCTAACTCTACAGCTAGCTTGCTCCACTTATATGCACTTTGCTTAACAAAGGTGGACGTTATGAGGCCTGAGTTTAAGGGAAGGTAAGGTCACTCTATACATTTTAAATGTTCAGAGACAAAAAACAGGTATAGGTGGCACTATAGCTGGGAACCTGTTTTTCTCTTCTGCTTGGCTCCCTTTGACCAGCATTGATTCATTACTTTATGCAGGTATGGTGTTGGTTAAGCTGGTCACCTTCGTTGATTGTGCTTTCGGGGCAGACATGGGCTGGAGGTTAGGGGACCAACCTTGTGACCGGAGGGTCGCCAGTTTGATTCCCTGAACCAAGAGTAATGACTGAAGTGCCCTTGAGCAAGGCACCTAACCCCCAACCCCCAACTGCTCCACGTGACCAGCTTAACCAACAGGGCTGCCCACTGCTCTGGGCAAGTGTGCTCACTGCCCCCTAGTGTGTGTGTTCACTAGTGTGTGTGTGTGTGTGTGTGTGTGTGGGTGTTTCACTTCACTTCACGGATGGGTTAAACACGGAAGACAAATTCCTCTGTGTGCAGCACAAATGGTATGAAATGCCTCAAAAACTCTCTACTCAGAGAACGATTGGCCTCACCTAAACCTAAACCCAACTCATAGTCCTCCAATTAGCATACAGCTACCCCAAAATGTGTCAAGTTACAGACTTGCTCATGTGGTTTCTGACTAGGGTGACCACACGTCCGGTTTTACGTCGGACAGTCCGTTTTTTCAACTCCCAGTCCTCCGTCCGGCGCAATACCTGGACGGACGCCTATTAGTCCTGTTTCCGGGATGAACTATTTAAAATGTTCACTCGCCAAAAATATTATGTGTGCCATTGGCTCACATGTGTGTCAAAAGACATGCCTTGTTTTTTATTGGTTTACCAAGGTCATGTGACATCGTGAATCACCTACCGGCTAACCGCAGGTCAGCCCTCTAAATGCTAGTCAATTAGTAGGCTTCCATCTGGCTCCCAAATGTCATCCATTCCACCCTATTAGGTGAGTAAAGCATCACTTATGTGTTATATAGGTTAGGTTATGATTTTAATTCTGCACCCCCCCCATCCCTTTATGATGTCCTCCTTTTAGGGGTGGCATTCCCTTCCTTTTGGGATTATGAAAGTCGGCACTCTATTCCTGACACTGAGACAACTGATAAATGCTAACACTAGTAGCAGCCATCTTAAGGCCTGAATTGTGTTCATATTACCGTCATACAGTGTTGCTGACTGCATAAGCAGGTCTGTTTGAGATGACTTAACCACTCAAAAGCAGCTTTAGGCTGAGGTTTGTGACCAGTATAGGGTAGGCATATAGGAAGAATCACAATGATGTTTTGTTATTCTGTATTGATTCCCCAAAATCACAGTACTGATTGGTAAGCTATAGACAAATGTAAGGATTGGTGGCAGACAGGCGTTCATGACACATATCATATCGCCAGGTTCCTGCCGATACACCGCCCTAGTATAGGGTGGAGGCTGCCAATGAATAGGAAAGCAGGGGTTTTCCAGGAGGTCCAGTTAGCTGCCTCTCTTTCTACCTCTGTTTTCCTGCTTTTGCCTCTGACCTCCTCCTGTGTAGAGCCCAGTCTGAGGCCTGCTAGCAGGGGTTCGGCTTCTTCCCTCCTGTGAATGAATGTGTTTAAAAGGCCAGAAGAATTCTCCAGCTGTAAAGAAACCACATGCACTGAGCATAAAGTTATAGTCCACACAGGAACCTCTGTGTGCGTATGTGTGCAGCCAGCAAGGCTTGAGTGCAAGCGTTGCTGATGTGAATCACTCAGTCAGTGTTTGCTTCTGCTTTGATACTCTATGCAGTATGAATAGGGCCTGATTGAGCACTGTAAGGGACGTAGGGGAACATTAGCTGGGTAGCCGGAGTTATCAGTGCCATCTCTCTGTTCTACAGCTGTACTGAATGGAGCCGCTTCTGATGGAACACGATGTTTGGTACTGTGAATCTGCATGAGTGCCAGTGTTTACCAGGCGTGGGTCACGTCAGGACACACTGCCATTCAGAATTACTCTTTATTATGATTTTGCGCTTGATAGGAGGATCAGTATACAACACTGTTGGAGCTTGTTTGATTGGGAGTCGTTTCTCAGGTGCCCAAAACGGCTTTTTTCCTTTGTTACATGATGATGTAATCTCATAACATTGTGATGACGTTGTCTACCTTCTCACAGTGTTGCTACAGTGTTGTCAAAAGGTGGCGCTGCCACAGTGTTATCACAACCTCACTGTTAAGTAACATTGCCATATGGTATTATGACTACCCATTGTCAAATTCCATTAACTTCCACCCACAACATTTTATTTTAGTTTATTTATGCTGTATATTAACCGTATGGGTCATAAGGAACAACTTGTTATTAACAACGGCAACCTGCATAATGGAACATAATAGAACTTATGTAGGATTTTAGGAGGCCGTGAAAATGTCTTGTCCATGTTGCCGACAAAGCTGTGCCAGTGTTGTGGGCACTATAGCAACAGGTTGTATCACAATGTATTACAATATCACAATGTAACCGTGTTTGCTAGGAATCCTTATTGCCCTCACCTCACACAACGCTACCCCTTTCGACCGCTCTGGTGGTTGACCAATCAGAACAGAGTGGATGAGCTGACCAATCAGAGCACACTGGGCTCATCGGGAGGCGGGGCTTAAAGACACAGGAGCTCAAACAGAGTGTTTCAGACGGGGGTGATTACAGACAAACAGTAGGAGAACAGTATTGTGTTTTGGGGAAATCGAAGCAAGTAAATCTGTTCGAGTGTGAGTGTAATGAGTATAGCAGGTTCCATGTAAACCACTTCACATGTTTCCTAAACAACTTTCCAAAAACGCAGGTCCAGCCCCTTAAAGAGACAGTGGCAGGAAACATATGGTCACTGTCCATTGAAAAACAAGTATCTTTAAAATGGCAACTTTACAGGAGAGGACAAAAACATAATCCAATACTAATGTAAGTCAATGGAACCAGACGTTTTTCCAAGCAGTTTTGGGCCATTTCTGTTGGTCCATTCTTCATGAAATTTCCACACCGTGTAAACAGCAGCTGCTGTATTTAAATCATGCATAAAAGTAAAAATCAACAAAAATGGAGAAAGATGTTTTTTATTCATTGGACTGCGACGATGGGCTGCAACATGTATTCGCCTTGTAATCAGTCATGCTTTTTTTGCTGCTTCTTATCAGCATCTTGACCAATCACGGTCCAGATGTGTGTGTTTCTGTGGGTCGTATGAATCAAAGTATTCACCAAGTTACTTTATTCATTATTAATAATTTATTTATTTATTATTTAGGACACAGTCACACAGACAGATGCCAAAGCTATCTGTGTCTGGAAGCATAATTGTCCTCTCTGTGTCTCCAGGGGGTGGTGGGATGATATCCCCTCCCCCCCTTATCTCTCAGCATGGTTCTAGCCAGCAGGGCATCCGTTAACTCGTGTAAGAGAACTGACAGTTAGTTTTGTCCTCCAAGTGTGTTGAGCTTAGTGGCAGTTAGAAAAGATGCAGTGTTAGCGTTGTGTCTATCATACAGCCCTAATACAGTTGACTTCTGGATTTCTATTATGTGGATCAGACATTGTCGTTTTCCCCATAAGCCTTCTTTCATTTCCCCGAGGCCTCTTTAAGAGTCTGTAATGTCTGTGTGGCTAAAGGCTCGTGGTAGAGGCTCAGAGGAAATGAACAGGGTGCAGTAATATGGAGCTGGAATAGACATTACATGCTCAGTGTAGAGCTGGTGAGGGGAATGAGGCTGCGGCAGGAATGTTCTGGAAGATATCTCCTGGAGAGCAGGAAACAGATGTGACCCACCCACCTGTCAGAAACCCCCCCGCCCTGCTCACACATATATATACACAGTGTGCAAAGGCAGGAAAACATGTCATGCTATTGTTCCTACAGTTCCGTCCGTTGGAGTCGGGTGATTTGTTCTGCCGGTTATTCAGTGATGTTCATGTGAGAGTTAGTGGGCAGTCGGTTCCTGTACAGCTGCTGACTGTAGCTATCTTCCTAATTTAAAATATACTGTATTTGTTTTGCCACTTGCTTGCAGCGTCTATTCCTGGGTATTGTTCTCTTGTCTGATCCCAATTGCTGAAAAACAAAACACTGCCTGATCGCATCCATAGGCTGACTAAATTCTGTCTGATTTTCACCTAAGACTGAGTTGTGTTTGATACTGCACATAGACTAAGAAAATGTTGTCTGATCCTGACCACAAACTGACAAAGTTGTGCTTGATGTCGACCACAGACTGACAAAATCCCACCTAGTCCTGACTGTAGACAAAATTCTGCCTGATACCAACCGCTCAGTTCTGTCAGATGTCAACCATAGACTCATAAAATTCCACCTTATCCTCACTGTAGACTGATACAACTTCTCTTTATCCTGACTGTAGACTGCCAAAATTCCTCCTTATCCTTACTGTCGACTGATAAAATTTCTCCTTATCTTGACTTTAGACTGATCAAATTCCACCATTTCCTGACTGTAGACTGTTAAAAGTCCACCTTACCCTGACTGTAGACAGATACAACTTCTCTTTATCCTGACTGTAGACTGCCAAAATTCCTCCTTATCTTGACTTTAGACTGATCAAATTCCACCATTTCCTGACTGTAGACTGTTAAAAGTCCACCTTACCCTGACTGTAAATTGACAAAATTCTGCTTGCTGCTGGCCATAGGCAGTCTACGTTCTGACCTATCCTGACTGCTGATTATTAAAATTCCACCTTATCCTCACTGTAGACCGATAAAACATCTCCTTATTCTGACTGTACACTGCCAAAATTCCATCTTATCCGGACTGTAGACTGTTAAAATTCCACCTTATCCTCACTGTAGACCGATAAAACATCTCCTTATCCTGACTGTACACTGCCAGAATTCCACCTTATCCTGACTGTAGACGGTTAAAATTCCACCTTATCCTCACTGTAGACTGATAAAACTTCTCCTTATCCCGACTGTAGATTGTTAAAATTCCACCTTACCCTAACTGTAGACAGACAAAATTCTGCCTGATACCAACCAGTCAATTCTGTCTGATCTCAACCATAGGCTGCCAAAATTCCTCCTTATCCTGACTGTAGACTGATAAAATTCCACCTTATCCTCACTGTAAAACTTCTCCTTATTCTGACTGTAGACTGCCAAAATTCCACCTTATCCTGATTGTAGAATGATGAAATTTCTCCTTATCCTGACTGTAAACTGCCAGAATTCCTCCTTATCCCGCCTGTAGACTGACAAAATTCCACCTTACCCTGACTGTAGACTCGCAAAATTGTGTCTGATGCTGACCATAGATGGACAAAATTCCACCTTACCCTGACTGTATACTGAACAAACTGTGCCATGATACCACGACTTTCAGTGGTGAAACATCGTTAGCAATGCAGTTTAATCCGAGACCAGGTTTAATCGTTGTTCAAGAAACTGTCCTGAAAGGTCAATACAAAGACTTTAAAACATGATAACGATGAAAAGACATAAATCACATATCTCTGGACTCCTCCACGGCCAAAGTCTTGCCCCTGCCTGCTCAGTTCTGGCTTCTCTCCTGCTGTCTATCAGGAGGTATTTGATCAGTCTGGAGGAGGTGGCATTCTTCTCCGGTCAGGTGATAGCTGTGCGTCTGCCTGGTCTACTGTCTGGACCGCTGGAATGCAGCAACGTTTTTTAGCCGCAGGGTCGTGAGAATGACCTGCGGCTCAGTCTGCTGTCACACGCTGTTACTGCCCAGAGAGTGTGTTTGCTTTAGTCTGCTAATGCGCACTGAAGTGGAAGATATGGCGGAGTGAAAGAAGGGATTTAGACGTTGATAAGTCAGGTATGCGTGTGAAGGTCGCCGACAGCGGTACAAATAGGTCAGTATTAGTCTTTAATGTGTTTGATTTAAGTGTGATAATTGATACAGGTTTTTTTTTTTTGCAGAATTATGGGGTGGAGACCGATAACCTGAAGACTTTGGTTGGCCGGATGAGGGCAGCGTCTTATAACCTGCACAACTGCACTTCGGAGAGGAGGAAAAACCCCTCATATGATGGCAGCGGTTCCGGCAAACCACCCAATGAGTTCCTCACGGCGGTGGTGGAGCTCATAGGAGCAGCGAAGAGCATGCTGGCCTGGCTGGACAGGTACATTCAAACACACGTACACCAAAGGATATTGCCAAGTATAGCAAAAACAACACCTTGTCAATGAAAGTAAAAATAGCAAAACTATTTTTAGCCTGACATAGTGAGATTTAAAAATCAGTACTGTTTTAAATGTGCTCAAAAGCATTAGATTCATCCGCCTGGGCATGTTCTTGAGCATGCTCCACCAGAGAGGTCTCCAAATCCCCCAAACCTACATGGTGTTTAAATATGAAATGCACTCATCATCCAAAACTAGTTGCACCCAGAAAGAAGTGTTGGGTTGCAGTGCTAACTGGAAGAATGGTAGACTGGAGTTGTGGAGGATCCTAATGGTGTCTTGCGACCATTCATCACTACTTGCTGAACGTCTGCAGTTTTGACTGTTGGGTCACTCTGCGTGGTTCCCTCTCCATGGTTCGTGTAGGTCTCCCGGATCCTTCGTGTCATTGGTGTGTGCCTTCTTCTGTCCACTGCCGCCAACAGCATGCTATGGTAATATCCGTATGACTGGTATGGCTCACAATACGTCGATAAGTCCATCCCGCTTCCTGGAGCCCTACAGTGCGACCCTTCTCCAACTCTTCCAACTGGTTTAATTGCTTTTGAACTCTTCTCTGAGGCACATACTTCAAAGTGTGCACAACAGGACGACCTAATATAGTCAGTCAGGTACATCGACAAGGCCCGTCCTTGCCCACGTCACGAGTGGCTGAGCGTGAAAGCTGAATCATTCGCATGTCTCATGATGTCAAACCCACCAACCAAGTTTCATTCCTGTGGGGTGATTCCTTCTGGGTGCGCTGAGAATTACCGGCTAGAGAATATGCTGCTTCCTTTGCTGTCCTGCTGTGGTCTAGTGCAAGTAACTGGCTGCACTCAAAATACCCAGTAGCACGGTCCTCAGTACATTGTATGAACATCCTTTTTAAAAAACTGGTTTACATTATTAAAAGTGTTTTTTATTCATATGTAATTATTCAGTTTAATTTCTAGCATAAAGCATAAATACAAAATGATACAAAATAAGCTTAAAAAGATGTAGCAATGTTTTGGTGCTTGTTTACAGTCCAGTGGGTTTCAGATTTGGCCAGCAATGATCATTTGGTACATTGCTATTAGAGAATGTAGCCCATTTGTTAAAGTGTGTCGAGTTAGTGTTAGCCATCCGCTAGCTGCTCATCGGTGGTCAGTTTCTGACCACAGAATCGCTGTTCACAACAAATGGTATCCTGGCAAGTAAAATGACCTTAAATCTAGTCTATTGCTTGGGCATTTCCCATGTTGATTCATTTTTAAATCAAAAAGCAATCCAATCTGTCAATGTATTTACTTAAAATATGTGATAATAATTTGCTAAAATATGATCTATATGTAGATTCATTCTTGATTCAAGAAACCAAATTAATGTCACTGTAGTGAGAACTTAAAATCACTGTTAAATCACCTAAAAGAAGTACAAATAACTTATAATAAGCCAAAATAAATAGGAAATATTAAATACATTGTGGCTCGGCTGGGGGAGGGGCCAAGCACACTGAGTGGTAAAACCTCAACGAGACCCAAAGACACTCACACAAACACCCAGCGAGAGTGAACCAGAGTGCTTTATTTAGACATGAAGTATCAACCAAACCAAAATGCAACTTAACTATGAGTGCTATTAAGCCCTCTCTGTGGGTCCTCACCCCTCAGTCTCTCTCAGACTCGCACCCGTGTGGAGCATGTAAGCCACATGTCTCCTGTCTATATATATATATATATATACCCTTCTGGTCAACACTGAGGTCCATAAATGAGCAAATGTCCAGATCCCATCTGATCAACGCTGGTCAACTATCAGCCCGTCTGGTCAACGCTGAGGTCCATAAATGAGCAAATGTCCAGAGTGTGGACAGTCTGTACACCTGCATAGTGTGGACTAGTGCGATAGGGGTTTCCAATAAAGTGGCCACGGTAGGGGTTTGGAGATGTCTGGCGATGTTTCATCATTAGAACAGCACATCCCATATGTGGAAAAGGCCATAGACACTGATTTTAGTCTCTTTTCAAGGGCCGTTCTGTGGAAGCAGCAACTTCTCCATGATGTAAGCTTGTTTTAATGTCAGCTGCTTCTTTTTGTTTTCCCTATGCAGTCAAAACACACTCTCTCCTATTCAAAACAGTCTTTAAAAGTGAAGCAATGCAGATGTTCGGCTGACATACAGACCGCTCCATCATATACGCTACACGACTTGCTTGGGCTTGAGACGACACATTCCAACACCAGAAGCTCAGACTGGAATTCTTCTCTGCGGTGTAGAGAGGGCAGTCTGACTTAACCACACTGTCTGTCTCTCTATCTCTCTCTCTCTCTGCCTGTCTCTCTCTTTCGTCCTTCTGTCAGGACTCCTTTGACAGGCGTCAGTGACTTCACCTCCACCAAGAACAGGATCATCCAGCTGTGTTTGGAGCTCACCACCACTGTACAGAAGGTCTGGAGCCTGCTCTCTTTTTATATCCCACCTTCACCCCAAACCAGAACAACAGGCTGCTCTGTTTACTGAGCTACACCTCTGACTTACACAGAACCTGCTACCTGAACACCATTCAGTATGAGTCTGTATACTGGTAAATACGGATTGGGGTCTGTCTTATAAAGCAGTTTAGCCAGCTGCTTTTAAACTCGGTTTCTTTCTTATGATGATGGATTACCGGGCTAAATCAATCTGGTAATTTATGCTGCCTACCTAACCCGGGACACATTCAATCTCAAAAACGTTGCACTGCACTGTTTTGCTATGCTTTCCAGATTGAACAAAGTGTTTCATTAAAACAGTGCAAATCAGTCAGGGGTGGACGAAGTACACAAACCATGTAGTTGAGTTAAAGTAGAGATCCCCAAGGTAAAAGATCTCTCCAGTAACAGTAGACGTTCCTCCTTTAGACCTCCACTGGAGTAAAAGTACTAAAGTATTTACCTTCAAATGTACTTAAGTATGGAGAGTAACAGGAGCATGATTTATTATGGCTCTAATGTCCTATTATCATTTCTGGAACAAGACTCTCAATCAGCTCAGTGTAGGTGAAGAGACTCCAGTGTCTCTCAGTCCACCAGTCTTTAATAGAAGATCATTAATTAGTCTGGTGCCAAAGACCATGGTGTAAAGGAAGCAGCTGAATCTGCAGGTGTATACAAGCGTCCGGTCATACGGGCTTACCAGCAGTGGCACAAATCCCAGTCTACAGGGAATTTACCTCAGAATTGTGCCAGGGAAGGCATCCACCAAATCCGGCCCAACTGTGCAGTTCTTTGATACAAGAGTGTCTGAACATTGATGTGGCCTACATCCAGAAACTTGTCCAGTGCATGCCAAATCCAGTCACAGCTGTTATTCGTGGCTGTGGAGGTGTTACATGTTACATGGAACATTTCTGTCACAGGTGACTCTTTTTGTTGTCCAGTGAGCTTATGAATAGATATTCAGCGGCTGACTGTGACTGTTAGACCTAGGAGGTCAATTTGGGCCATGAACTCAGTCAAAACATAAGGTGAAAGAACCCATGCTGTGTCTTCAAAGTCTTTACACATACAAAAAAGTGGCAAGTGTTTCCCATAAATTGGCCAGTAACTGCTGGTACACTGTACGTGTACCTTATTAAGTGGCAACTTCAGTGTAAATTAGTCACTGGCCACTAAACCGCTCCATCTTTTCAGAGGGTTGGGTCCTGCGTGGCACCCTTAACAGTGCTTGTGAAAGAAGCATGAGAAGAATCTGTAACGGAGCACATATGGTTTCACTGAGTAAAGGCTTTCCCCTGGTATTCTGGCC
This sequence comes from Semaprochilodus insignis, assembly GCA_034552555.1. Taxonomy (NCBI): domain Eukaryota; kingdom Metazoa; phylum Chordata; class Actinopteri; order Characiformes; family Prochilodontidae; genus Semaprochilodus; species Semaprochilodus insignis. The sequence goes on along the minus strand of CM067481.1, from coordinate 34,420,499 downwards.
TTTTGGGGGTGGAGGCCTCATAAATGTGCTTTATAGCTTGTGCTCATCCTCCGTCAGCTGTTACCCCTCCCCAGGCCATGAGAACCGAGCTGCAGGCGTCACATTTGTTTTCATGTAGACGATTATTCCAGGGAATCCTATCCTTCCATCTTTACCCCATATGTGGTAAATCGGCCAAGACATGTTTGGTGTCTGAAGTCCTTCGGTTTTCCACTGGAGCTGGCCGAAAGTATGGACAATTCAGGCTGTTTAAGCTGTGCAACATACTTTTGTCCATTTTGTCCATCCAGGGCATCAGGATCATCAGCCCACACTAGCTGAATTGGATCTCTACCCCCTCATTGGTACTGTGATCTATTTGGTTTACTAAATCATGGAAAAGGCTCATGAACTAATAAATAGATTCAGGGTCTTTCTCATCAACACATGTCCAACACTCACCAGCTGCATAAACAGACCAACATTAGTTGCTTGAGCGAGGCTGAGGTTGGCCACTTATTCATAGCCGCAGACACGGTGCAATGTGCAGCATTACATGGTTGGACTGCACATTTACGTTTTGGTCCATGACTGTGCTAAGCAGTGCAGTGAGCAAAAGGTCTTAAATGCATTTGGGTCTTGTACAGAGCTGCTAGTAGTAGAGCATCTGTAGTGTTTTGCATCATGCCACCGTTTACCATCACATACACTACCAGTAAAAGGTTTAGATACGACTCCTCATAGAAGGTTCTCCTTATGTTGATCTTAATGCTTTACTGTAGAATAAAAGTGAAGACATCAAACTATAAAATAGCACTCATGGAATTATACAGTCCACCTTAAAACCACCCAAAATTGACCTTTACAGGAGGATGAACCAGCTTTCTTAACCTTCAGTGGAGGCTGATAAAACAAGGTTTATTTCTAAGCAGGTTTGGAGCAATTCTATTAGATTAGATTAGATTCAACTTTATTGTCATTGTGCAGAGTACAGGTACAGAGCCAATGAAATGCAGTTAGCATCTAACCAGAAGTGCAAATACAGTATTATTTACATAAAGTGCAGTAGTAATAAATATATACACATAATATAAGTATATCTATATGCATATATAAGTATGTGTGAGAGCAGCAACAAATGAATGTTGAACTGTAAGAGTAGTGCAAGTAGACAGTCTGTATACAATAAAAATAACATCTGAGGTCGAATAATATGGAAACAGTAAGTAAACATGAGTATACAGGATGCTTGGCAATGAATAAAGTGCATCAACAGTACAGAAGGTGCAAGTATGCAGTAGTGGGAGTGCAATGTAAGTTAAAGTGTCCGTGCAGCGTTCATCAGACACACAGCCTCATGAAAAAAACTGTTCCTGAGTCTGCTGGTGCGGGAGCGGAGGCTTCTGTAGCGCCTGCCAGATGGAAGGAGGGTGAAAAGACCATGATTCGGGTGAGAAACGTCCTTGATGATATTCCTCGCCCTACCCAGGCAGCGCTTGTGATTGGTCTGTCCATCATGAATATTCACTAAACTGAAAGGAGAACTAGAGCTTTTACACTGAGCAGAAAAAGAGATCAAAGTTTTTACACCACTAAATATATATTAGAGGTGGAGA
>CM067481.1:34392960-34408911 GCA_034552555.1 Semaprochilodus insignis | reverse complement strand
GAGCATGGTTCAAAAAACAGGCTTCTGGAGGGTCATTAGTGATTTTCTAAATAAACAGATCTAAAATACAATATCTGATCTGGAATTTGGGAGACGTGTTTCCAGTAGGGTATAGAATCAAACAGAACTGCTCATTTTGGTCCAACACAAACCCAGAAACTGTACAACTAGAGAAACTGATCATTTAGAGGTGGGCTCTAAATGTGACACTATTGTAAAAGTTTCATTTTAAAAGCAAAAATTATTAGAATTGCGGCAGTCCGATTTAGTTTTTAATGAACTACTTTTAATTTTCAGCTTTCTAAAATTATTACTGCAGTTATGAGAAACTGAATGAAGGCTTGAATTCTAACCATGAGAGCTGAAATCTTACATGCTAAAGGCTAACTCCTACAATTAAACGTTGAATTTAAAGATTTTGAAATACATGTGAATTTATATAAACCAATTTTTTCTATTATCAACATCATTTTCTGACAACAAAATGTAATTTCTTGATTACAAGTACCAAACAATGGACCGTTGTTTTTTTAGCAGTTCTTCCCTTAAACTTCCTCTTGTTTCTGAGAATTTTGGATTTCTTAGACCTAACAACTTTAATATGTATGACCTCATTTCTATGTGGATCTTGATTGGCTCTTGTCTAGGACACCCCACCCCCTTAAAAAGACACCAATCACCCAACAGTGTGTTTATGAATAGCTCTTATTTACTGTGCTGTACTTTAAGCATGGCGTAGCACTGTATTGTGAAATTAATGAGTTATATGAATCTGCATGATGATCTCAGATTATTCTAAGTCTGTTAGTGCCCAATATGAGCTACTCATTATTACACTATTGGCTTGTTAGAAAAATCATATTTTGGGAAACCTTACAAACATGTGTACAAGAAAATCTCACTGTGTCTCTGTGTCTCTGTGCTAAAATCCTCCCTTCTCCATTCCCGTCAGGCTCAGGTTCTGACTGGGATCTGTGATGCGACCATGAGGATGACCTCTGACCCCTTGAAGAGCCGTATGGCCTGTCTGGAGGAGGTGCACATCACCAACATCAAGCCAGGAGAGGGATTAGTGAGTAACATTCCCCACAACTCTGGTAGTCTGCTTTAACAGACTCAGAGCCATAACGCCAAACAGTCCTTACAGCACTGCTGCTGCTCAGCTGTTTGATATAGTGAGATGCTGGGTTACCTAGCAAAGCCCAGCTCATCAGAGTGGACCATTTCATCAATAGCATGAAGGCTTTTTAAACATTCCTGCATAATTAATTGATAACGTGTAAACCAAGTCATTCAGAATGGTTTGGTGTGAAATGCTCCTTCAGCCAGTCAGAATGGTTCACAGTGGAGGTGAATGGAACCAGACATTCACCTCTGAAAGAAAATATTTCCCTTGCAGAAAGGTTATGAACACACTGTCCGATCTCTGAGACGTTGCTTTATGATAGATTTGAGGTTTTGGGCTATTTCCTTAAAATCCATTCATTCATAAATGAGATACAAGCAGGCCATGTAAGCCAAAATAAGCTCTTTGGACAAAAAACGAGTCACCTTGCGCATTTATGGTGGTAGTAACTTCAGGCTCCTGCAGATGACGCTGCACGAGGGTGATGGAGCTATAAATACCTGTGGGGTGTGAGTGACGGGATCCATAGATTGAGAAGAGATGCTACAGTGCAGTGAATGTCTCGTTCCCTTTGTGGAAAAGGGCTCCAAAGCAGATGTTAATGATTGGCTAAAAGGAGTGACTGCATTTGGGCGTGCCAAAGACCATAGTGTGAAGGAAGTAGGTGTATGGAAGCTTACGGTTATAGGGGTCTACTAGCAGGGGCACAAATCCCAGTCTACAGGAAATTCTCCTCGGAATTGTGCCAGGGAAGGCATCCACCGAATCTGACCCAACTGCACAATCCTTTGATGTAAGAGTGTCTGAACATTGATGTGGCCTACATTCAGAAACTTGTCCAGTACATGCCAAATCCAGCCACAGCTGTTATTGGTGCTGGTGGAGGTATTACAGGCTATTAGGTACGTTTCAGTCACAGGGGGCTCATTATTTGTCCGGCATTTAGCAAACGCCCTCAGCCAGAGCGACTTACAGAAGTGCTTAGTGTTCAGTCAGAGTATGTATCCCAGCTAATACAAATAGGTTAGAGTCCAAACTACCCTTAAACTCAGTCGCTGCGTGAACAAGGGCCAGTCCTGTTACCTAGAAAGGAGAATACAGAGTTAAACACAGAAGACATGCAATACCTAGGAATACCTAGCCAGTGCTCAGGCCTCGAGAGAAGATAGGTTAAGCTCAGCATAAGTGCAGTACAATGCATTTCACTATCTACTTAGATTAGTGCTCACTTAGGTGCTTCACCAAGACATGGGTCTTCAGTCTGCGTTTGAAGGCCGTGAGACAGTCCGCTGTTTGGACATCCCATAGAAGTTCATTCCACCCTCTGGATGCCAGGACTGAGAAGAGTCTGGACGTTTGTCTTCCATGCATCTTGAGAAATGGCGGGTCAAGCCAAGCTGTACTTGAAGCTCGAAGGGCTTGAGGTGCAGATTGACTCTTGATCATCGTCATAAGGCAGGAAGGGTCTGGTCCAATCTTGGCTGTGTAGTCAAGCATGGGAGCTTTAGATCTGATGGAGGCAGCTACCGGAAGCCAGTGAATGGGGCGCAGCAAAGGAGTGACGGCAGTGGCTAAATAAAAGGCTCAATTAAAATGATCATATTTGTGCTGTAGACATGGTGACCTCTGGTTCCCATCACCCCCAGTGTAAAGAAACCTCCAATATACACCACTCTGAATGACTTTCATCGCAACCACTGAATTTCCCAAAGTGGGATTCCAGTTTAAGGGACTTTAAAGGGTTAATATCACACCTACAGCATTGTATGCTTATTGCATGGTGGTGCCACCAGAGGATGATGGTTTGTTTTCTGTGTGTGTGTGCGTGTGTGTGTGTATGTGTTTTTTTTCTATAGGGCATGTACATTAAATCCACATACGATGGTCTACATGTCATAACAGGAACCACAGAGCACGTGAGTGAAATTGTTCCCTCTCAAACCTTCTCCGTGTGAATCGATCCTTAGCTTCCCCGTAGCGTGTTTACATGCGCCCCCTAGTGGTGTAGATGCCAGGCTACTTTTTTACTTTTATGTTCTGCCATCAAAGGTATGATTAATCAAAGCAGTAATATTACAGCTATCTTTATTGTTTCAAAGCATGTGCTTGATAATGTAAAGATTAGGTTTGGATATATTACTATTCACCATGATGGTGTTCGTGTTTATCACACTGTTGGGGGCAACTGTGATTTATCATTGAATTTGAATACAGTCATTTGAATACAGTAATTAAACCTTTAGTTTATGCCGCGGGTCAATATTGGCCAACAGATATGCTGGTCGGACGGTGAGATTAAATAGCATCCCAATATTAACTAAGAGGAAGAGTGGCTGACAATTTGACACAGATACACTGCACTGAATCCAGGTAAACTGGCTGATTTGGCTCCTTTGGAATGAGACATGCCGTTGGTCGGTGCTTTGTAAGTACTGATGATTTCCACAACACGCTCAGAAGTGCATACTCTGCATCAGGATGATCATGGAGCACTGTTATATTGCTCAGCTCTAACTGTAAGACTTCAGTCGAAGTTAAACCCTGACCGGAGTCCTTGGCTCTGTCCCCTGTTGGAGCCTCTGCAGCAGCCCAGCAGAGCTCCAGTCATAAAGCTGATCTCTGTTTTAGGGCAAGAACTATTAAAGCTGCCGTGAGCTTCTGATCTTCATACCTCTCCCTCTCCCTCTCTCTCTCTCTCTCTTACTCTCTCTGTCTCTCTCTCTCTGTCTCTCACTCTCGCACACACTCTTGTTCTTTCTGTGCTGCTTTCTCTCTCTCTCTCTCTCTCTCTCTCTTTCTCTCTCTCTCTCCACTGTGCAGTCTCCAGCAGACAGGACTCAGAGGATCCACGCAGGAGACGAGGTGGTTCAGGTCAACAGACAGACAGTGGTGAGTGGCGGCGTCCATTCAGAGGAGGAAGGAAAGTATGAGAGGAGGAGAGAGTGTGATGGGAGGAGGAGTGATGTTATAGTTAAACACTTCACAAATAGAGTGTTAATGAACATGAGCATGTTTGTGTTCCTCACTGTCCAGCACTGGTCAGTTTCGGAGCAGATCAGCATTCATGAACAGCTTCATGTCTAACGGTCAGTAGTAGTAACCCATTCACTGAGACTGAACAGGGGCATATCACTGTGTTAGGTGGGCTGGCAGCTGAAGAACCTCGTGGCCAAGCTGAGGGAGGACCCCCGGGGCGTTGTTCTGATTTTGAAGAAGAGGCCCTCAGGAACCTGCAGCTTCACCCCTGCTCCCCTGAAGAACCTGCGCTGGAAGCCTCTTGCTGGGCAGGTAAACATTGCTTAACGTCTGAGCCACCTCTAAGGTTGTGCAGTCCTACACACAGGGAGCTGTTTCTGCACATCCTCAGGAAATGATGTGATGCACCCAGAAGACTCAAAGCCAGTATTCACATTCAGGGCAGACCCCCTAGCACAGATTCAATGTTGGTCTGACCCGCACTCATCTGTTTGCCTTTTTTCCCCTATTACTCGTTCCTCCCATAGAGTCCCATTCATTTCCACCCCTATTCAAACCCTATTGTATCCTGTAACCTACAGCCACCAAACTGCATGTACCCACTCAGGGCAGATCCCCAAACTCTAATCCACAGCCATACTGACCTGCACTCCTCTGTGTGTCGTTTATTCATCCCTCATTCCTTCCAGAGACTCTCATTCATTTTTAGCGACACCTTAGCAAACAGCTAACAACAAGCTTAAGCTGATAAGCTGATTCAGGCTATCAGGCCATCCTAATTGGTATATTAAAGCTGGAAACATTATCTGATAAGAACGTTTGCCAGCTTCTTGTTTGAACTGAAGTGTTCCAGATGAAATGGTGCTGTTGCATTCGGCCACCTGTGTAAGAGTAATTGCTGCACCATTTAAGGTAGAACAAGACGCTTGCGAATAAGAAGCTGAATTCAGCCTTATAGTTTTAATGCACACAGTATTTCTAAAAAGCTTATTTCATCAGAATATACTGCCCGGAGTTTTATATATGGAGCTACTGATAAATATGAGCTACATTGGGGCATTTCAGCAAGGATTCTTCTACTTTCAGCATCTTCCAGCTGATGCTGTAAGCACCTTTCCCAAACAAAAGGGGGTTTTAATAAGAGGTGTTTTAGGCAGTGGTGTTCGAAATACACAAACCATGTAGTTGAGTTAAAGTAGAGACCCAAGGTAAAATACTCCTCCAGTGTCAGTAGAAGTTCCTCCCTTTAGACCTCCACTTGGGTAAAAGAACTAAATTATTTACCTTCAAATGTACTTCAGTATGGAGAGTAACAGGAGCATGATTTATTATGGCCACCAGTCCACCAGTCTTTAATAGAAGATCAGTAATTAGTCTGACACTGACGTCTATTCAAACGATCATGAGCACAAAACACTGAAGGAGAACAGTTTCCATTAGCTAGAACCAAGCTCTGTCCAACAGGTCAAAACAAGCTCAAAACAACGTGACCACTGTACCGCGATTGGTGGGCGTTTTTTGTGCTACCTGGAGTTTTATATACGGAGCTACTGATAAATATGAGCTACATTGGGCATTTCAGCAAGGAGTCTTCTTCTTTCTAAGCCTTCCAATGGGTGCTATATGCAAACCCAAGGGTGCATTACAGTAATGACAAAATACACAATCAGCAATAAACCAAACAACCCACAATAACAAGTGCACTGCAGCAAAATTGCAAAACTTCCCCTTCTGTTTAATGACTGGTAGATACCCGTATGGCATTGCATGTGTAGTCGTGTTTACTGCCAACAAACCAAATCAGAAGAGGTAATGAAGACCAGGAGCAATCCCCAGCAAGTCATGCCTGCATCTCTAAACCATGATGTTTGGCAGTATTTCTCCACCAGGATCTGCTGCAAATCCAGGAAAAGAAGAAAATGTTGGCCACAGTCATGTATTGTCCTTTAGCCTTCAGAAACCTGCCTCTAATCTAATATACAGTGTCTGTAATGAAATTATACAGTGACTTGCACTGTGACTTTATCGCCCTTTTCGAACCCCTCCACACCACTTCATTGTTTAGTTCTGGCAAGCCAAGACACATCCTCTGCCACCCAGGCTGTGTGTTAAGTCGGGATGGGGGGGGTGGGGGTGGGGGTTGGGGGTTCTGAAGGTGCAGCACAAAGAACAATGACATTCTTCACACACATGCCTCACCATCTCACTCATCATCACACACACTATCTCAAACGCACCCATGCGCTCTCAGCAGAAGCCTGACATTGACGTCACACGTCCACCTGAGGCTTATAATGTCCGAACACAATAGGTGTGTTGGTGCTTTCACTTCAGCAGTACCAGGACGTCTGGTTGAGTCTGATTATGTCTCTGCTGTAAATGTCAGGAGCCTTTTGAGTTTGCCAAGCCTTTGTCCACTGTTCTTCCAGCTCTGCCTATCTAAAGAGGCCAAACTTTGGCCTGCGCCTTAAGAAACACTAAGCCTTTGGTTTAAATGTGGACTAACCAGTATGTGGTTAGTAGTCTGGTTGTTTAGACTTGTATATGTGACTGGACTGGGACATCGAGAACATCTGGGTAGAACATGAATGAGAAACGCTGAGGTAAATGCGGGTGGGCATGTAGACGTCTTCGGATGGGAGGAAATTGAGTGTGAAATGTTGGAACCAATCCAATGGCTCACAAAGTCAGGCGATGATGTGCTCATTGAAGTTGTGCAATGGAGAACAAACTTGTCATTAGCCCATGTGTGTAACAGAAGTTAATGTGGCTGAAAAGTCCCTAAGAAAAAGAATTAAACAGTCAAAGCAAATTCTAATAAGCTAAACCTTTCGCAAGGGATACAACAGTTCTGAGAATGATAGCATGTTGCTAGCTAGCTTGCTTTCTTACAGATTACAGTCTGGATGTTAGGAGCACAGTCTAGAGGAATATGGGGTGGGTTTCAGAGGGGATGCACCCTTATTAGTGCTGCAACCCAGCACCAAAAGTTAAATTTAACTCGTATGGCCTTGCAGGATTAGCATATGCCAAGTATTTTTCCAGAGAGTGAGCATATATTGGCCCACTGGCTCAAAAAAAAAGTCAGCACCCCACTGACTGTCTATCCTTGGACCACCCAGATCATTGTCCTGTTTAGGTGAGTGGCGTAATCCGAAAAGTTGTTAATTCTTATATTTCTTATAGTCACCTTTACAAGAATTGAAGGACACACACTCCTGAAAACATGCTCGATGGAGGAGTCTGGGTTTGGTGGTTGCCAGGAGAGCGGTGCTTGTCTGGCTGCATTGTGCCGAGTGTAAAGTTTGGTGGAGGGGGGATTATGGTGTGGGGTTGTTCAGGCAAGTGAAAGGAACTCTTAATGCTTCAGCAGACCAAGAGACTCTGGACCATTTCATGCTCCCAACTTTGTGGGAACAGTTTGGGGACGGCCCCTCCAATATGTTCCAATATGACTGCACACCAGTGCACAAAGCAAGGTCCAAAAAGACATGGATGAGCGAGTTTGGTGTGGAGGAACTTGACTGGCCTGCATGAAGTCCTGACTTCAAACCAAATAGAACACCTTTGGGATGAATTAGAGAGGAGACTGCGAGTCAGGTCTTCTCGTCCAACATCAGTGTCTGACCTCACAAATGCGCTTCTGGAAGGATGGTCAAAAATTCCCATAAACACATTCCTACACCTTGTGGAAAGCCTTCCCAGAACAGTTGAAGCTGTTATAGCTGTAAAGGGTGGGCTGACATCGTATTATACCCTATGGATTAAGAATGGGATCTCACTCGATTCATATGCGTGTGAAGGCAGACGAGTGAATACTTTTGGCAATATAGTGTACATGAACCTGGAACCTATAGGAAAATGTGTGCAGTGTAGGTAAAACAGGTACCTGATCCATATATCAGTTGTGTAGTTCTGCTTTAAACAGATATTTGCATCAGTTTATCAGATGTAATTCTAGCTGGATTAAACAGCTGCACAGCAAGAGTAGATCTACACCACAAAAGGAACAAATACTAGGAAATAAATTAGGAACAAAAATTGTATTTGGAAAAAGGAGAGTCGTCCACGTCCCCCAGGCTTTGCCTGAGCCAGGACCTGATGAGATCTACCCCTGCCAAGTATCATCTCCTGCTGCGTCTTGTGCCAGGCCGTGTTTGATCTTGGTCTTGGACAGTTCAGGACCAGGAGTATTAAGAAGCCATTTAGTACAAAGTACCTGATTGTGGAGATACGCCAGCTGTGATCAAAGACCTGTGGATTCAAACACCACATTCAGGAGGAAAGCAAAGGACAATACGCTCGGTGATCTAGCTTTAAAGGCCATTTTACATGCTGTGGTGATAGCACGGAGTAAGACGTGGGAAAAACTGAGCTTTAAGCATGGGAGAGGAGAACCGCTGCAGGCGTCCTCCAACTTCAGTCTTCGTCACATCCGTCACAGTCCTCGGGTTCGGCCTTCTCCACCGTATTTCCCGTATTTGAGTTCATTGTTCATTTTCATTCCACTCTGGATGAAAGAAAAGTCAGCTGAATTCCTCTTTAAAGCTGAACTGGAAACAGAACAGTTCATGGATGTGGTGAATCAGTCTAATTTTGTTGTTGCTGTTTTCAGAATAGCCCTCACGTTCCTGCTGCCCAGTCATCCCAGTCGTCTGTGGAGACCTGTGCTGTTAAAGAGAAGCCGGCCATTTTGGACCTGTATATCCCACCTCCCCCAGTTGTGCCTTACGCCCCACGGTGAGTGGCCTCCTACTCTCTCACTTTCACCCCTCCTCAAGGATGATCCCTCCTTTCTTTGGGAACTCCTTCTGTGTGGTTTTGCCATATCACTGTATGAGTGCTCTCACTCTCCACTCTATTAGCTCCTCCTACTTTACAGGTCCGCTATATATGATTACAGCCACAGACAATAGCCTGTAGCCTATTGCTGCACATTTGATCAACCCCCCTCTACTCCATGTTATTTTGGAGGTGGGTCATTCGAGGAGTTCAGATTCAGTCTTATAATAATAAAAATATAGATTTTTTTATGTTGCTATATATACATAAAACATTAATCACCCTTCATATTTAAGGTGGTAGTAACTTAAGCTCCTGCAGATGGTGCTGCACGAGGATGCTGAGGCTACAAATACCTGCGGGGTGTGAGTGACGGGATCCATAGATTGAGAAGAGGTGCTACAGTGCAGTGAATGTCTCGTTCCATGTGTGGAAAATGGCTCCAAAGCAGATGTTAATGATTGGTTAAAAGGAGTGACTGCATTTGGGCGTGTCAAAGACCATAGTGTGAAAGACGTAGCTGAATCTGTAGGTGTATGGAAGCGTATGGTCATACGGGTCTACCAGCAGTGGCTAAAATCCCAGTCTACAGGGAATTCTCCTCTGAATTGTGCCAGGGAAGGCAAAATCCACCAAATCTGGCCCAACTGTGCAATTCTTTGATGCAAGAGTGTCTGAACATTGATGTGGCCTACATCCAGAAACTTGTCCAGTCAAATCGCACTGGAAATGAAATTAATGAAGGTAGTGTATGCTGCTACAGTAACAGTCCGTTTCATGTCGGTTTCTCTGTCTGCAGAGATTTGAAGTCCAGTGCATGTTCTAGTGTCAAGATGAGGCTGAAAGGTCCTGAGTCGCCCAACTCGTCTCTGGACCGGGCAAGCAGACGGCGCTCTAACCTCACTGACTACACCATCAACCAGCCGGCCGTCAGCGTCTTCCCAGCAGAAGTTGTAATCCCGCAAGCCAGGCTCCGCCAACGCACGCCCTCTAGAGGTCAGTTTAAATCTTGATGAAAGCATCACAGAGTGGCGCAGTGGGTAGCGCTGTCGCCTCCCAGTAAAAAGAGTCTGGTTTGCATGTTCTCCCAGTGACTGCGTACAAAGACATGCAGCCAGGTAAACTGGAGATGCTAGGTGTGAGTGTGTATGCTTGTGAGTGAATGTGTTTGTCTATGTGATTGCCCTGTGATGGGCTAGCGGCCTGTCCAGGGAGTTTCCTGCCTTCCGGCCTGTGAGTGCTGTGGTAGGCTCCAGCAACGCCCGCAACCCAGAAGGATAGAGCGGAATGAAATGAGAAATGAATGAAATGAATGAAAGCATCATCTGAAATGTTTACTCAGTGTCTATTCAGTCTTCTGTTGACTGTGTCTTAGCTACAGCTGCCTTGAATTGCTTAAGAGAACTTCCGGTTAGCTTGGCGCTGGCAATGCTAATGGGAATTAGCCTTGTGTTAGCAGCGTTAAAGGTGAATTTAAACTATTTAAGAAATCCATACATAATTTAGTGGTGGAAATGTGAACAAAGTCATTCAGAGTGGTTGATGTGAAATGGTCCATTGTAGAGAAACTTACAGACTCAGATTTCTTTCCGTGGTGGACACGTATACTATCCAAAAGCACCAGTGAACCTACACGTCTTCTGAGCTTTTATATGTAATGTTAAAGATAGTAAAATAATGGTGGATCAATTTAAATATATTAGACTATTTTGCCTAATAACACCCTCTATGTACCCCTCCACCACGAACGGGTTCAGCCCAAAAACCTTCTGAAGGCAGATTGTTTGAAACCGTCATGTGTAATAACTGCATCAAACTACATCAAACTTCTCCAGCGGTGGGAAGCAGCACGAGTGATAACTCTTCTTCTGCTTCTGGCAGCGGCAGCGGCGGTGGACGCTCGCCAAGAGCTTCAGCCATTGTGTTTACTGCTCCTTTCATTGGCTACCTGCCCTTAAATGATCTAACCGGGAGCAGCAGCACCTTCAACATGTCTGATAAGAGGTTAGAATACGCTGTCGGGGCAGCAGAGCTACTTCTTCATCCTCTCATGATGGACTGATTCCACTGCTACAGCACTGCAGCGACTCACTGTCTCACTATCTACTGGTAGAAAGTGGTGTTATGAGACAGGTCAGGCTGGGGTTAGCTGGTTAGCATGCTAACTTCAGTAGATAACCATGTGTTTCGCATTCTGTTGAAAGTTATACTTCATTTTGGAACATTTTAAGCTAAAAATCTTACAGATTGCTCCTTTAAACTCATCGGACGTCTTGTTCCTATCACCACTACTGTGAAAAGTTCAGACTCAGTTTCTCTAGAACGGAGCGTTTCACACCAAACCACTCGGAATGACTTTGTTTACACCCTAACCACTTAACCACAGACGTTTTGCAGGAGCTCCCCTTTACAATTGAATGAATAAAAGGCTTAATTGCATTAAACATGGCCATGTGCTGCTAAAGCATGCCTGTTATTGGCTGCTATCAACTCTTTCTGAGCTGAATCGGATGTGCTACTGAGAGGCAAGTGCAAATATGCGCAATGCATTCACCTTCCAGCATTTAGCCTAAAAAGCATTTCTATGATCAAACAGTGAGCTGACTCATTCGGTGTTCCGGCAATCTGCTGATGTTTACCAGCTTGATGTGTGTGGAAAGCTCAGGCACGGTATTGGCGTAGTTTGCGATAGGGTTATGAGATTACTGAGATGTTTGAGTGGCACTGAAGTGAGTAATTATGGCCTTGTGTGTGCGTGTGCTGCAGGAAAGCCGCGGCCCGTGTCGATGCCTGTGGACGTCTGCCTGGGCATGTCCCACTCACCCTGCCCGCCCTGGGCGCTCGGAAGGAAAGGTAGGCCCAACACCTGCCTGTGTTTTCACCTGAGCTGGAGCAAGCAGAGCTAATCTCCTGCTAACAGCCAGAGCTTTTCACAAAGCCCCCATTAACACATGCTCTGCATTCCTGCACTGTTTATATATGACTAATTAGAGCAAGGGTCACTGACGTTAAGGCCATAAGCGTTGCTTTATGGGGTATGGATTCGCATGCTGAAGCACACTGATGGCTTTCTACACACACTTGTGGGCCAATCAGCAGTACCAACTTATTTTAGTACAGCTGGACATTTTATTAGAAACGCCAACCTTGTAGCTGCGTCATGCTGGTGTGTAGTTACTGTGTTGAGTTTGTGTTAATGTTTCTCTAGTCCCGACGATTATAGAAAAATAAAAACAGAACTCTTATTAAGATGGGGGGGCTTTATATATGAATGAGCACATACACTATATCAAAAATCAGCATGTATGTTTTAACACTTCATATCACATTTCAGATTTGATGTCTTCTTCAGATAGACTGCTGTGGTGACATTTATTGATTCATCTTTACACCCCTGTTAGCTATCCAGCGTCTGGTCAGCAGCAGTTAGAAATACCTATACAGTAGACCTATAAGGCAGGTGGCTCTAATGAAGTGGCCATTGAGTAGATGTACATGGTAGGGGCTTCTAATAAACTGAATGTTAAGTGTGAGACAGTCAGTGTGGCCAGTAACTGAAGTGACTGTTTCTAATCAAGTGACCAGTGAGTAGAAGTCCCTGTTTGTAATAAAGTGGCCAGTGAGAGGATGCCGGTGTTTCCAACAATATGGCCAGTGAATGGATGTCAGTGTTTCTAATAAAGTGGCCAGTGAGAGGATGCCCGTGTTTCCAATAATGTGGGCAGTGAATGGAAGTCAGTTTTCTAATAAAGTGACCAGTGAATGGAAGTCAATGTATGTGCAGGTAAGTGTTTCTAATAATGTAGCCAGTGAGAGGATGTCAGTGTTTCCAATAATGTGGCCAGTGAGAGGATGTCAGTGTTTCCAATAATGTAGCCAGTGAATGGAAGTCAGTGTTTCTAATAAAGTGACCAGTGAATGGAAGTCAATGTATGTGCAGGTACGTGTTTCTAATAATGTGGCCAGTGAGAGGATGTCAGTGTTTCCAATAATGTGGCCAGTGAATGGAAGTCAGTGTTTGTAATAAAGTGACCAGTGAGTGTTTTAATGTCTGTCTTTTGTGTCATGTCTAGTATCTGTGTGTATATTTTAAGAAGAATCTCATGGTCTCTCTCTCTCTCTCTCTCTCTCTCTCTCTCTCTCTCTCCCCCCTGACCCTCTCAGATGAGGACCCTTTGCGCCGGTATCTGAGTAATGAGCGCATCCCCACTATCTCGGAGGAGTCTCCCTGTTTCCCCGTCCCATACAGACCCGCAGGTGAACGGCTGGTCCGGGGGGTCGACCACATCCGGGGCAGTCAGTGCTTCATCAACGCTGAATTGCACAGCAGTGCTACCATCCCCTACCAGGAGGCGGTGGCCAGGAAAAACCCAGCAGCAAAGACCTCCAAACGCCCACCCTCAGAACCCTCTCTATTCAGCAGCTGGCTTGCTAAACTTAAACTCTTCTCACACTGACCACAACTGTGGATGTCCATTGCAAAAAAACTGCATCCTGGCAAGTGAAAGCATCTTAACGGTGTAGTTTGACTCCTCGATTCTGGAGGGTCAGCGTCCAGCACAGATTAGCGATTTTAAAGGGTTTGAAGGGGAATCTCCACGATTTCAAAATATCAGCATAATTCAGTTACTGAGTAGGAGGTTTGGTGTGAAATGGTTAACTGTAGAGAAACTTACTAACTCGGATTTCAGTGGTGGTGATGGGAACCAGGGGTCACCATGTCTACAACACCGATATAGCCATTCAGTTTACCATCAAGACCACCAGAGAACCTACACGTGTCTTATGAGTTCTATATGTGTAATACTGATGATGGTAAATAGTCATGAATCTTCATAAACGGACTATGTTGCTTTACCTCTCTGCCAAGAATGTATTTCACAATACCGGCCAAAACCGTACTCTAAGCCAGCAGGCAGTGGATTTGTAGAACAGAGCGTTTCACACCAAACCACTCAGAACGACCTTATTTGCATCTCAACCCGAGAGTGAAATTATCTTCATAATTTAGTTTGTATTAAGAAATAAAGCTTCTCAACAATGTAACATACCGTGGTTATGAAGCATCAAGACCTAACTTAGTACTAATGGCGCCCTCTAATGGCGAGAATCTACAGCCTGATGAATACGAGTGAGTGAGTGACGGTCAGACAAGCCAGTTAAAAGAGCTTTAAAGTAAATATCACTTTATATACGTCAAAATGTGTAAAAATAGATTAAATAAGTTCGTATTATCCCTACAGGAATCTCATAATGAGGAATATTCTGTATATTGCCAGCATTCAGGAATGCTTTAACTTTCCAAGATATGATTGGATTATAGCAGTGTGAGTGTGTGTGCTGCCACCTCCTGTGCCTGCACTCAATCTTCACCCACCCAACGTCTGCCATTTGTGCTCAGTATTACTATATAGTATTATTATCATTGTTATTTAATAATTGAATGCTTTTGAAGCACATGATGGAGTTTTGGCTCTGGGAGACTTCCACTGTAATGCTTCCTGCCATTTGCTCTGTGAAACAGTGACACCTTGGCAAGTGAAAGCACCTTAAATGTAGGAAAAAGCTAGTTAAAGGAATGTGATTATTATTTTCCATCCTAAAATAAGCAGGATCTGTTCAGGAATGAAGTGCACCACGTATAACAAGAAAAGCTAAGCTTGTCTTTCATGCACAACACAGTCGGGTGTCAATAAGTGTCAATATAACACCACAGTACCTGGTAAGTGTGATACACACCCTCCCACAGCTGCTGCCTGAAGCTAAATCAATAGGACGTAGGCTTCTACCCCCAGAGTGACAAATACAAAAAATAAAAACATGCACGATATAGCCAAAAGTATGTGGACACCACTGCTAATTACTGAGTTCAAGTGTTTCAGTCACACTAACAGGTGTATACAATCAAGCACACAGCCATGCAGTCTCCATAGACAAACACTGGCAGTAGAATGGGTCATACTGGGGAGCTCAGTGGCACTGTCACAGGGATGCCACCTTTTCTACCAGTCAGTTTGTGAGATCTCCGCCCTGCTAGAACTGTCCCAGACAACTGTAAGTGAATAGGAGCAACAGCAGCTTAGCCAATACAGCAGGGCCACTGAGTGCTAAAGCAAATAGTACCTATCCTCTGTAGCTTCACTCGGAGCTTCAAACTGCTTCTGGAAGCAACGCCAGCACAAGAACGGCACAGTTTGAGCTCCATGAAATGGGTTTCCATGGCCAAGCAGCTGCACAGAAGCCTAGGATCACTATGCATGATGCCAAGTGTCGGCCGGAGTGGTGTAAAGTGCCGCCACTGAACTCTGGAGCAGTGGAAACGTCTTCTCTGGAGTGATGAACCATGCTTCAGTATCTGGCAGTCTGATGAATGAATCTGGGATTGGTGGTCACCAGTAGAACATTATCTACTGGAATGCATAGTGCCACCAGTAAAGTCTGGTGGAGGGGGGATAATGACGGGTCTGGGGCTGGGTTTTAGGGTTTAGGCCTATTAGCTCCAGTGAAGGGTGATGTTAATGCTATAGCCTTTATAGAGATGTCACACAATGATATGCTTTCAACCCTGTGGCACCAGTCTGGGGAAGAAGCGTTCCTGTTCTAGCACGCCTGTGCTCCTGCGCGCAAAGCCAGCTCCATAAGGACGAGTAAAACACTGGAGTAGAACTCCAGTGGCCTGCACAGAGCCCGGACCTCAACCCCGCTAAACTCCTTTTAGATGAAAGGGATCTTTGATTGTGAACCAGTCTTGTCACCCAGCATCACTGCCTGACCTCACAAATGCTGTTTTGACTGAATGGGCACAAGTTCCCACAGAGATGCTACAAAAAGTTGTGGAAAGTTTTTTCCAGAAGAGCGGAGGCTGTTATAGCTGCCAGTGGGGGCAACTGTATATTAATGCCATTGGGTTTGGATGGGATGTTATATAAGATCAAATGGGTGTGATGTATAGGTGTCCACATACTTTTGACCATATAGTGTGTATGATACAACTCTGGAAAAACTAAAGAGACCACCTCTAAATGATCAGTTTCTCTAGTTGTACAGTTTTTGGGTTTGTGTTGGAC